>CM060850.1:15784733-16282145 GCA_030737835.1 Acorus gramineus
ATTACTATTGTGCCCCTATTTGTTTCAACAATCAACAAACATACTATATACCAAAATAAATAAAAAACATACAAACAACTATAAAGATTATAGTTATACCTATTGTTATACAAGCAACAATTTGTTATACTACATAGTACATACTATAACAAACATACTATATACCAAAATCAACAAACATACAAGCAACTGATCAATGTTACACTATCTCCATTTTACAGTTCACTCAATCAGCTTATGTTTTTAATTTTTAAAAATTATATATCATATTTAATGAAGTGTGTTTTTTACAAAAAAAATATATTTTAATAAATTAAATAATATCACTTATATAAAACTATATTTTTTTTCTAACAATGTATAATATGACATATGAGACTGTATTTGAAAATTGGAACTGTAAAAAAAAACTAAGGGGGCATTTGACAACACTTAAATAAGATGATTCTGCTTTTAATTAAATAAAAAGCTGAAAAGTGTTGTCAAACACATTCTAAAATGCAGGTTTAATTAAAAAGTTACTCACAATTTTAGTACAAAAATGTTATTTTTTAAAAAACATAGAAAATGCGTTTTTCAAGAATCAAATCTATTTAAACCATTTTATTCAAACTCTTATTTTTCAAACGGACTATGAGTAAACCGCTTAAAAATCATTAATCAGCAAGAAAATAGTTTTAAAAAATATATTAAAAATGTGTATTCAAATTCATTCAAGGTGTATATTTTATTTTTCCGAATGGACGTATGGGGGTAGTCAACCGTTACTTTTAAGGATATAAAATATATGTTCATGAATTTGTGTAACTTAATCAGGATTTTATTTTGCTGACGAAAAATCAAATATTATTTGATTCTTAGTAATGGAAGTGTCGGTGGGCGAGATCTATTTTTTCTAAAAAAAAAAAAAAAACATTTATTTGATTCAAACTTCCCAACAGACTTAACACGAATGACATCCCACCAAATCATGGTTCAAGGATTAATGAATACATATAAGCGTTTGTTTCCGTCTCCGGTGCTCATAGCACAACGGTTCAAAATTGAACAATGTTATTATTCAAAAAATATTTGTGGACCGGGATAAACAGGCGTATCAAAAAAAAAAAATCACGTGTTTAAACTAGCATGTGTTGTATTTGTACATCACAAGGAGCCCACGTATACAGTCCCATGAAACTAGTGGATGTCACGTTTAACATGAATAGTCATGGAGGCAAACATGTAAAATGTGTAATATCGAATAACTATCATTGAAAATTACATTCATGGAATAATTAATTCAATAATTTTTGTCAAATTAGTTTTTGTTCTTATATTAGTATTAATATGGGCATATGGCTCTCTCGTGCACACACAAAAAAGAAAGCACCAAAACATTGATATCTCAAATCAATTTTTTGTAGTTGTGGTTTTTTTTTTTTTTAATACTATTGTGGTTATATATTTTAATTTTCAATATTTAATTTGTTATTAATATTTACGTGGAAAGAAAAAAAATTATGAGTTCTCACAAAACAGCACATGTCATGAGTTTGCTCTAATGGACCTCACGAAACGACCGTGATTGTGCTAATGATCTAGATCATAAACCTCCTAGTCTACATCAAAAACATCTGGCTAAATAAGAGGTCTCATGCAATTTCAAATGAGTCGTAAATAGTAGTATGATATACCACATTGTGGCTTGTCATTGAAAAAATATAAATATATTCTTATCAACTTTGTCATGAGAAACAAAAAAGATTCTAAAGTTCTCTCCCTGAATTAGCGTCATAGACCCTCTTACTAGCACCAAACCAGTGTCCCAGTTTAGATGGTCTTTCGTCGATCTCCCAGTTTTCTCCGGTACCACGTGGAGCGACTAATGAGATGACACTCTCTGTTGTGGAGTTTTTTGGGCTCCATTTAATCTGGATATTCATTCGGCAATCACACAATATGCCTGTGCTTGATATGGAAGATCATTGATGCATCAAGATGATGAGTAAAATCAGTGACCACATGTTAAGAAATTAGAGAATTTCATAGTACAAGTAATCAAGTAAAACAAAGTCCAAGGAGGCTATGTTCATTGAGTTTCTTAGAATCCTTGGGCATTATAAGTGGTAACCATCATAAATCAAGAGATTTCTTAAGAAGACCTGGCATTACATTTTTTTTCCTGTTAGAATGCAAAGCAATCTCCCCAATATCAACACTACCCTATGGTTCAAATAAGTAATCTGAAATCGAAGTTAGAAAAACATTGTGCTCCTCAGACACTGGGTCCTCCTTGATCTTAGAACAACCTGAATTCAACCAACCAAAACCACAAAAACAGTCATTTCAACAAACCACAACTTTCAAAAACATCATATTCTATTAATAATATCATAAACTCAAATGAATTGCTACATTATCCAATGTGCCTTTCAGAGTCAAGTGCAATCTATCCAATGCACCTTGCAAATGCACATCTTTACCTTTCCCCATGATCACGTACTTCCTTTCAAACCCATGTTAAATAGTGTGACAGCCAACATAAAAAGAGAGTTTTGGAACAACTGAACCAGTTGTACATGCGATGCTGGTCAGTTTTTGTTTTTCGGATAATTTAACTCAAATCAGCTTAAGGTTAAGAAATTAGCACTTTGTACGAGCGTAAATAATGTTTAAATTCCAAAATTACAGAAACATACTACAAGGATAAACAGTAGAAGCAGGAGGGAGGATCTGAATTTCACAATATCTAACGCAAGCAGGGGCATCACGACTACACCAACAGCGATATATTATGAAATCAGCCACAGAAGTTAAAAAGAGCAAAACACCTCTCAGGTTTGTGCAAGAACAGTCTGTTTTCTGCACTGTACAATTCCACGCAATGAAGAGATTATGAGCAGAAAAGGCATATACTCTTTAAGACAACCTCCATTTCCATCCTCTACAATCACCTCTTCCTCCGTTTTGATTCCACCTGGAAAACAAAAAGGCTCTTTTCAAGTTCAGAACTAGAAACTGAATATTCAAATAGAAGAAAGTAAATGCATACACCCCGAACATATTTATTTCATGATTCCAACAAATATGAAAAATAATACAATAACAGTATTATGAAATATAAAAAAGTTCTCCCATTAAACAAGTAACACAAATGAATGCTTTCCACAAAATTCCTGCTCACTCTCCAGTTCACCTGTTCTTTCGATAATGTATGAGGTTAAAAGCATAAAACAATACAGGCTGAAAGTAATCAAATCTAGTCATAACAAAATCGAGCACCAAGTTCCTGTCCTGCCATCAAATGAAAAGGCACAATCTGAGCACTGAAAGCGACATAACTAAACATAATTTATAGTACAACAGTTAAATTGTTTTCATAATGAATCTGATATTTGTTCAACCATACCACCTTTGCTGATTATCTTCCCTTTGCATTTATATTCTTCATCAGTTGAAGAAAAAGTTCAGCAAACATACTATCCCATGTAGCATGTGGCAATTCCTTAAATTGGCAATTTTTGAAAATAAAACCCTCCTTATATATGCATATATATTACAACTTTGACCCAACCTTTGCATCATTACCAAAAGTGGGCCTGGATTAAGGTTAAGGACCTGGCAAGCCATAACTCTAGTCCAATTTTTATGCCAACCTTCTTTCTTCTTTTTTTAAGTTTTCGACCTGGCAGTGTTTGAATTTTTTCACTTTTCAAATGAACTTATTCCACCATTTGTTCCTTTTCTTATTTTTCCACATGGTAAACTTATGCCATCACTAAAAAAACAAAATCAAGGTGGCATAACTCGTACCATTCTCAACAACAAAATAGGCGACACTTGACCATTCAAAAGAGGTCACATCTTCCAAAAGAAAAAAAAATTCTATACATCGAAGCATTAAAAATTAAATCATGAGTTTATTAATTAATATTTATTGAATCATAACCATATCATGAGGTAACAAGGGAGTTACCTCAACCCACCACATTGAAATAACTGGGTAGAAAATAGAAATCATATTAATTTACAATTCTCTCAACTCTGGAGTGGGAGGTTGAAGATGGTCTAAAATCAGAGTTTATGGGGTACATGGTGTATTATGAAACCCCTCAAGTCCAAGTTCCCAAGGATTTTTGTTGCTGCTGCTAATAAAGGGGGTCTAGTTCATGTGGCATTCAGGTGGAATCCAGCATGCACCTTTTCTGCCCTTGCCCTGTGGCAAAGCTCATTTAGAGGGCCCTTGGTGAGGTGCCGGGCTCAAACATGACTTCAACTCCCTAGAGCAAATGTGGGAGGCTGGAAAACATCTAAAGAAGAAAGGTGCCCAAAGAAAAAGGGAAAAATCTATCAAATTCTCATCCTGGCTGCAGTGTGGGCGATTTGGCTTGCTAGGAACCAACTTGTGTTCAAGAGGTCCCTCTTGTTATGATAACGTGTGGGGCCTGGTGGAAAAGTTCATTTCCAACTGGAGGCATTATTTTGCTGAGGCTACCAGTGTTCGGGGGGAAGGCAAGTGATCGAGGAGTAAATTGTTCGGGCCCGAGGCCATGGTGTAGACATCTTGTCTACTCCATCTTACCCCCTTGTTTTTTGTTTCCTTTCTATTTCTCAGTTTTTCTTCCTTCCTTCCTTTTCTGGTGGCTTTGGGTGTACTATGTACTTGATTTATTATCAACTATGGATAGCCAATCTTTTTCTTTTTCTTTTGGGTTGGGGGGGGGGGGGGTGTCTGGTCCAAGAATTCGGAGAACGGACAGCAGCCAGTGGTGTGTGGAATCCAATCTTGAGACGACAACTACAGAATTAAGAACATTCTCATTTTTTTCCCTCATGTTCCAGTATTGCAGCCCATAAAACTCCAACACGATAAAGCTGATTCTGTCATCTGGATGGCCCAGGCAAGAGACAGTTTTCTGTCAGGAGCTGTTGTAGTTGATTGCAAAGAAATATTGTGATCCAACCATCCACAGTATCAAAACATAAAGAAATTCAGGGGACGATGGTCCCATTGAAAGTTCAGGGTTTTATGTGACTGATGTCCAAATAAAGGCTCTTAACTAAGGTTTATAAAGCTAAGTGAATAAATGGAGAATCTATTCTATGCTCATTATGTGATAATAATATGAAAGGGTGCTCACATGTTTTGTTTATGCCTCTTTTCAAGACAAATTTGGGAGAAATTAGGCCAAGTGGCTGATGTGAATAAATTTCAACTTGTTGGATCAGCTTTGAGAGGCATGAATAAATTTTAAGCAGAATGCAGACAAAAGCATTCATACAAATGTCACACAAAGCTTTGTGCTGGCAGTTGCTGGACTGAGTTGTTGACCGGAAATTAGATATTTTTTAAGCGTATCACTCCAGACTTGGAAAATACGCAGGGGTGAATGAAGGGATCAAGGGACTGATCGATACTAAACTATACATTGTGCGGGTGCTAAGAGGGTGTGCTTTGAGGATAACCAATTGCTGATTGAGTTGTAGTTTTGGTGTTATCACTCTGCTGTCTGCTCAGTACACAACTCATCTACCTTTCCTATATTTTCCTTTTGGCTTTCTACATAATCTAGAATTGTACCCCAAATCTGATTAATAATATTTTGATGGTACAATTTCTATCAATTTCTCAGAAAAAAAAAAAAACTCTTCTTCCCCTATGTACTGACATGCATCACCATGCACAACTAGATCGCAATCACCAGCATTCATTGAATCTACCCTTTTAAAAAGCACACTAAACAGAAGAGTATGAATGTATCACTTCAGCAATAGATCAAGGCAAATCATAGAACGTTTACTCAATGGTGGGGGTTTTAAAGATTCAGCTCGCCTTCGTTCTTTGTCTTTGACTGAAGTTTACGAGGAGATAATGCGTATAAGGCGGTAGCATATACGCAAAAAACCTCCACACCAATCTTATGGCTAGCAATGTTGAGATAAATATTAGACAACCGAACCTCTTATAGCCAAGGCAGGAATAATGCAGTGATCCATGGAATTTAACAATCCAAAAAGAAATGCAGATATATCAATATACAAATACTTTTATGAGTCCACAAAATATTAAGGATTTTAAACTTCTATATATAACTTATCACAGAAGGAAAGTAGAATCTCATTCGAATGTAAAATAAATGGAATATAACTGGTAAAGAAGGTGGGCTGGGTCCACGAATTTCAGAACCCGAATTTCAAAGAAGGGTGGGAAGTGTTGTTGAGACAGAACATGAAGGATTGGGAGGTCAAGGAGTATTTGTTGTCCACAGTCGAAACTTGCAAGGCACTGTGTATATGTGGGGCAATTGTAATGGATGAAGTGGAACTTGGAAACATTTATTAAGACAACTTTTCTTTTCTTTTTATTTTTCTTTCTTATCTCTCTTTGTACCTATCATTTATCAGTATTAATATATCTTGGTGATGCTAACCTTTATTTTAAATGACTGTAGTGGAAGTGTCACTTTCAATAAAATGGAAAAAAAAACTGGATACTCTTTATTTTCATCAGTTCATATACTCATGGTGTACTCAAAACACCCTACAAAATTTGGAAAAAAAAAAAAGGCTCGCCCAACTAAAAAAATCCATAAAGATTGGACAACTTCAATGACTGGGCATGTTAAGAGACACACCATTAACTATCCCACTTACCTTAGTCTCTGTGATTGGAGAAACAGTATACGCATTCACAGATCTTTTGGCATCATCTTCAGAAGAACAATCAGAACACAGGAAGTGCTCCAACTTTTTAGCTTGTTCAATTGTCATGCCCATACAAGTTGGATGAAACCTGTCAACAGAACAGTATAAGGACCACGGATCATATATCAAATGGGTGTGAATAGACACTAGTTGGAAATATCTCTCTAGTGCATCTTTTTGTTCTAGTATACTGACATGTAAAAATAGTAAATGATTGTGAGTATTTAGATATTTTTTACAAGTCTGGTTGCCCTAATTTGACAGTAAAGGTGACATGTAGTATGACTGATTTAGACGTGTATGGAACTCTTCTCTTTTCTTCTCACTTTTCATCTTTCTTTTCTAATAATCTAACAATACTGAACCCTATGAAGCACGGACACAGACATGGGACACGGTGACACAGTGACACGGACACGGCAACACGGTAATTTTTTTAAAAATAGGACATGGGTACGGCTAGACACGGCAACAAATAAATTAATATAATAAATAAATATATATCACTATTTTATAAACAAACACAGTTCATTTAATTCACTATTTATAACCAATTGTATAAACTAATAAATCACTGTTTTTATAAATCACTGTTTTAAATAATAAACCATTGTTTTTATAAATCACTTTTTTAAACCAATAAACCACTGTTTCTATAAATCACTGTTTTAAACTATAAATCTCTGTTTTAAATTAATAAATCATTATTTTTTTTACCCTTAAGAAATAGATTTTGTTTAAATGAGTTGTTCTAGGCTGTTTTAAATGGGTGAATACTTGTGAGCTATGTTTGGGCCTTCCTTTTCTTTTTTACTTTTAGGCTGAAACTGGCTGGGCCGTGTCCTGAGCCCTGTCCCAGGCGTGTCCTAGTCAAAATGAAGGCAGACACGGCTCAGCCGTGTCCGACACGTGTCCGACAAAGGTACGGCACCTCCTGGGAAGTGTCCGTGCTTTGTAGACTAAACCTAATCTGTTGATTCTGTTCAAATATTTGGTCCAATTGTTGGCATATTCCTTGAGTGACCTAATTTAGGTTTCAATCTTGTGACCATATTCCCACAAAACACCCCCACCCCCCCCAACAAAAAAAAAAAAAAATTCAGTAGATTCCTTGTCTCCGCCTTTTGGATGATTATTAAGTCGTCTAATAAAATTGGGGGACATCACATCCTCCATAAAAAATAAATTGGCATACCCGCTGGTAAAGATTTCTTCTTTTGACAAAGAGTGGCGTGCTTACCAAAATTATTCAAACATCTAACAGGATGAGGAGAATGGAAAATACAGACAGAAAAACATCTTCCAATAATTAAACAGAAAAAAAGTTTTTTGGTTCAGAGATAGACCATGATAACAATCTATCATAGAAAGCTGTTTTTAGAAACACTGAAAATTGGTAGAAAATGAAGTGCACAACTTATGTTGTATCAATTCAAGTCCCATTGACAAATAAAGCTTTGGCATCACATGCTTTGCCAATCCACAGAATGCTATCTATATTCTTAGGAAACACATCCCATTTGTAAGGATTTGTTTTATCAATAAAACTAAGCTCTACAGAAATTTCACATCCAAAGCTCAGTGATGCAGATGGAAATGTAATAATTTTATGAAGTGCTAATACTGATTCTCAACATAACGACTATTATCCCGTGTCTCCTTTTGAAAAGGGGCATTAGCTAAATAATATAATTACTCCAACCTTCTTCAAAAAAATATATGTACTATTAAAAAAAAGACTTCCACACGATAAATACAAACGCTTCTATGAGAATAATTTAACAGATCTATAATTTCATTATATCCAGAATCATGTCACGAGTAGATGATCAAAACAAACCAGATTTGCATAGCAACTAACGAGGCACAAGATGTGATGTATATTCAGCATAATTTATCAAGTACAAAAAGAAGCTCGTTCTGCACAGTGCAACATGTCATAACATAGCACATTACTGGACAAAATCTTTGAATTCATCCTTCATTTGAATAAAATTCAGGCTGATGCCTACCATTCAATAATAATAATAAAAAAAGTTACTCCAAAGCGATGCATTTTAAAAAAACAATGCACGAGAGAAACAAAACTAAAACTCAGCAAGAATCACCATCTGCACAATATAATATGAGTAAGAAGCAGGACAGGAAACATAAAAGCAAATCAAGGCCTTATCCCCGTACATTCGTTGGGGATTAGCTTGCACGAATGAGTTCATATTTCAAATTAGTCGCATTTATGAAGAATACATATTGGCAGGCATGAATTATGGTGATCCTTAGCGAAGAGTCCACTTCTACTATTATGGGGAACAAATGGAGAAGTTAGTGGCGAGTTTAGAATTGTGTGAGAGAACTATTATAATTAGTAGGGATTTCCTTTTTTTCTTTACGATTAGGAGATCCCCATCTCCATTTTTGTTCAAGGGACCACATACACAAATAAAATCATATTCCAAAACACTCACGAAAAATGTAACTCCTTACAGACAAAAAAAAAAAATCAGAAAAGCGGCAAAGTATAGTTCATTACCAATCTTTGCACCGTTCACACTGAACCATGAGGTCATCCGGGTTGTAAGGCATCTCACACTTGCAATACCTACAAAAAAAAAAAAAAACACATTTAAACACAAACCTCCACCAAAGCAATCCAAACTTCAAGAACTCCATAAACAGCCATAAATAAGGGAGATGAAGTTTACACAGCGACACGGTCAGGAGTGAACCCCCCAGTGGCAGCCTTATATTCAAACCTACAAAAGTAGTCCTCGGCCCCGACATTGGCGAGCTTCGTATAGCTCTTGAACGAGTGAACAACACACTTGCCCTCGATCGTGTGCGCGCTCTGCACGTCATAATGATCCGACAAAAACAGCTCCTTCGCCCCGTGAAACTGCCTCCGCCCACCGATAGACTCCTCGGGGCGGTAGTACCACCTAACCCTAACCTTCACGTTGTTCCTATGGTCCGCCTCGATCTTCTCCACCCGAGCCACGTATGGCAGCTTCTCCGAGTCCGACGGCCTCATCAACACACAATCCCCCACTGCGACCACCCGACAATCCATTGATTCATCGAAAATCGAACAAATCAGTGAATTTTTGAAGGGGGGAGGGTTTTGGTTTACCTTTGACGATCTTGTTGGTGCCTTTGATGGTGTAGGAGTCGAGGTCCTTCTTGCCGGGCTTGGTCTTCGCCATGGATGGCAATGATTCTATACAGATTCTCTCAATTTGGTGACTGACGTCGTTAATGGTGGAGGTGGTCGGAGAGGGTGGAAACCCTAGAGAGCGGGATGAGTCCCGACAGAGGGAGGAGGAGGGGTTTTGGGTCTGCATGGAAAGGGGGGACCCACCAAACACCGTAAGAACAAAATCTGGTGCGGGCGTTTAACGTGTTTGTTTGTTTGTTTTGTTTGGGTTAATTATGATGTGTTTTTTTGCCTCAAAATGATATTGAGTTCTATTAATTATATACAGAGGACAAAAAAAATTTAGCAATTTTCGTTAAGGGAAAAATCCAAGTTAAAACTGCGTGAAATCCATGAAACCTCTGGTTTTTCTAAATAATCCTTGACTTCTAATATTTTTATATTAAAAATTATAAATAACTTTTTGATTAAATATTTTTTAGATTGAGTTTGATAACACTTTTTAGCTTTGTGTTTAATTAAAAGCGGAATCAACTTTAATATCAAACGGGTGAGGAATATTATATGAATATTCTATTTTGTTAACACTAACTTATTGAAAATACAATATACCAAAAATTTCTTCTAATTTGTTAAAAATGCAGAAAATCTTCTATACATAATGATTTTATTCCAATAAATAACTATAAAATCCTATCTAAATGAATAAAATCATTATTTACATATGATTTTTCGTATTCTAACACATTATAGAGGATTTTTTTGTATAATATGTCATTAACCAGGTTAACCAGATAAAATATTCACATAATAATTGAATCTGTCAATAAAAATTTATTTTAAGAGGTTATTTAAATTTATATAAATATTTTTAAAAGTTATATGAACTTTAAAAATAAAAAATCAGATGGCTATATGAATTTGAGACAGTTTATGGGGTTATTTGAACCGTTTCATAAACGATCCCAATTTTTTTGAAATTTCCTTGAGTGATTCAGTTTGACTGGATCAGTGTCAGTGAAGATTTGATTTTTTATTGTTTTCATTTATTTACGTTGGAAGTTTTTAATAGACATGATTTGTAATTATGTGTGCTTTTAAATGTTAATTTTAAAAGTTGTATTTTGAATAAGTTGTTAATACACTCGATCCTTTTTTATGGTCATCTCACGGATTGTTAGAAATTCAGTGAATGCATCGTTAGATGATTTATATATTTCACCAAATTTATTTTTACATTTACTAAAATTAAATTCATCCAATACGAAATTAAATGATATACACTTTTCATTAAAATATACACTATTAGATTAAGTTTATTATTTAAAATAAAAATAAAAACATATATGTCTCATTTTAGTACATAAAAAGGACTGATTTGAAGTCATTTTTATAAGCAAACCTACATCCAAACATTCCCTGAATGTCTTTTCACATACCAAAATGAAAATATTGGTATTTTACTAACCAAATGACTTCATATTTTCAAAATAAAAAGATAAATATTTTCAAAAAGATGACTTTAGATTTGATGTTATCATCCGTTTGGATATGGAATAGGGGTTGGAATATCTTGGAATAAATGAGAATTGTGGATTTAAGTTGTTTGGAAGCCTTGAATACCTGGGGATAAACTATGCCTGAATAAATTAGTATACTTTGGTATATGAATTCCAATCAATTCCTGAAATTAAATTTATTCCACCCAAGAATATGTGGACCCACTCTCAAATCAACTATCATCATATCTCATAAATCACATGTTAAATCAATTATCATCATTTTTCCTCCTTTTAAAAATTTTTAACAATATTTTATTTACATTTTATCGAAACAACAAAAAAATTATTATTACGTTTCCAACAATAATAATTCAAAGCACAACCAAACACAAAATCACTTATTCCACTGTTATACTCACTTATGCCAGAATAACTGTATATCAAAAAATAAGTCATATTCTATATCCAAACGGGGGCTAATTAAGGTTAAAGACATTCATGTCCTTACAAACATGAGTAATATCATATGAATTCTTGTCAGAATGAAAAAGACATACAACTATACAAGTATTTGAAAAGTCATAAAAATCTACATGCATCCTTACTGTCAACAACAGATGTCTACTTGTCCTATTTTTTAATGTCATGATGCTAGCATGTTATAATATGTGTTGGAGCCCGTCTGTATTGAAAAATGAGGCATGATCTAGTACACTTGAAAAAATTTTTTTATAGAATATGTGCCATATATGTTTTATGACTATTATAATAATTTTAGGATTAAGCAAGTTTCAAACTTTACAAATTATGTATGCTTACGTCATGACTTATTAAATGAAAGTCAATTCTGCATGTGCATGTGCTTCAACACGTATGGAGGGGTGGTAAACGGTCCAATGAGCTGAGCTTTAATATATTCAAGCTCAGCTCGTTTATAACCGAGTTGAGCAGAGTCAAGTCGAGTCGAGCTTATGAGTCTCAACAAGCTTATCATTCTTTTTTATTTTAGGGATTTTAGGGGTTAAAAATAAAATTATAGCCTAAATGAGCCAAGTTCATGAGCCTAAACGAGCATAACTTTGTATTGATTTAATATTCTGATTTTACAAAGGAGTTGAGTTAAGTTTCAACTAAGTTTTTATAATATAAACGAGTCGAGTTTGAACATAAAATGAAGCTCGATCCAGGTTCTGAACCTAACTGAGCCTTAAAAATTATTTAAGCTCACTCATTTGTTTAATTGAACAAGTCTGAACGAGCTCAAACCGAGTCGAGCCCGAGCGGCTTGGTTCGTTTACCAGCCCTACACATATGACATTCTATTCTAACCCTGTATGCCAAACAAAATGAACCATGAAAATGTTTGGGCTCCGATTTTTTCAGGAATTCTAGGGTGCGGTAAAGGAGGACCTTATGGAAATGTTCCATCATTTATTTGTCTCTTCAAAGGGCATAAGGGGTATGAATGCGACCTTCTTTGTGCTCATTCCTAAGCGGGAGGGAGCGGTGGAAATTGGAGACTTTTGACCAATTAGTCTAGTTAACGGGTGCTATAAAATGGTGTCAAAGGTTCTCGTCAATAGATTAAAGAAGGTGATTGGATTCCTTGTGGATGAGAATCAATCTGTCTTTATTCCCGAGAGGCTCCTTCAAGATGGATATAGACTATCCAAGAATGCATTGCGGCTACTCATAGAGCTAAGAAGAAGGGTGTGGTCATTAAACTGGATTTCGCCAAAGCCTACGACAACGTCAATTGGGATTTTTTGTTCCATCTTCTGAGTTGTCATGGCTTTGAACCTAATTGGATTAGCATGGTGAGAGCTTGTGTTACCACGGCGAAAGCTTCAGTGTTGGTGAATGGGGAACCCCACGGTTTCTTCGGTATCAACAAGGGGCTCCGTCAAGGGGATCCTTTGTTGCCACTCCTCTTTGTGATCGTGGCAAATGTATTCAGTAGAATGATGAGGAAGGCGGTTGAGAGCGGATGGGTTAAAGGCCTAGCTTGCCGAGACAGTGGTTCGGTTGTTTCTCATGTCCAATATGCAGATGACACAATTGTTTTGAGCAAGGCAAGTGTGGACACAGCCTGCGGGGTGAAGTTTGTATGCCGCTGTTTTGAATTGGTGTCGGGGATTAAGTAGAACTTCCTACAAGAGTTCTCTTGCGGGGATTCACATGGAGGATCCGGTTCTTTCTCGACTGGCGCGTATCCTTTCGTGCGATACAAAGCATTTCCCTATGCTGCATCTTGGGATTCCGCTGCACGTTTCTCGTCTCGGGAAGAGTGACTAGGAGCCACTGGTGAGCAGGTTCGAGAGGAGGTTAGAGGGGTGGAAGAGCTCGTTCTTAAGTATGGAGGGTCGACTTACGTTGATCCAGGCGGTTTTTTCTAACCTTCCCATTTATTATCTTTCGGTGTTTAAAATTCCCAGGAGTTCTTAACAGATTTGAGGGTATAAGACGTCGTTTTCTGTGGAGCAGGGTAAAGGAAGTGAGGAGGAAGATCCCATTAGTGAAATGGGACGTAGTCTGTGCTAGCAAGAAGAAGGGTGGTGCAGGGGTTCTGAATTTAGAAGTCATGAATCGTACGCTCTTGATGAAATGGCTGTGGAGGTGGATCAATCATCCTAACCTCTTGTGGTGTAAGGTCGTGCGGGAGTGCTATGGATGCGGTGCTCTATCGAGAAGCTGTTTTCCATGGGGGGCGCGTAAAACGTCTTGGATTTGGAAAGGCATATTGATGGGGATGGATCAATTCTCTATTTGTTTGGCATGGAGTCTAGGGGCGGGGGAGGACATTCGTTTTTGGCATGATGTTTGGATGGGTGACATACCATTAAAGGATCGATTCTCATCTATTTATCACATTTCAAGATTCAAACAGGGGGCGACAAGCTTATTTTGGCAGGGCTGGCGGAGGGGAGTCCGGTCATTGGGCTATCAATGTGGTGAGAAGGTTGCACTCATCCGAAAGGGCAGAGTATGAGGAGCTGTTAGAAGCACTTCAGCTGAGACAAGCAGATCCGGGGAGCAGGGGCGTTGAGGTTTGGAAAGCGGCGAGTGGTTCGGGTTTCACAGTAAACTTAGGGTATAAATGGTTATGGAGGGAGTAGCCGGTTTTAGCGGTAACGGAGGCAAAGAACAGGGAAGTGTGGGGTTGTAAAGGTCCTCCCAAGATTATGATTTTCTTGTGGATTTTATATCAAAGGAAAATTCTAACCAGATGCAGATTGACTAGATGGGTTCTAGGGTTGGAGGTGATGTGCGCTCTATGCGGGGAGGAGGAGGAGGTCGGCGGATCACTTATTTTCTTCGTGTCGATTGGTGAGGTGGGCGTGGGAGCGGATGAAGGTGGCTCTGGGGATGGATGTAGCCTTCGGGGACTTGGAGGGCATGTGGGCTACGGGTCAGAGGATGAAGAGGGCAAGGGATTGGTTGGTCAAAGCTAAAGTATCACAATTGTTGGTGCCGGCTTTGGTATGGGCAATTTGAATCTGCAAGAATTAAGTTATCTTTAAGGGGCAAGGGCCTTATGGTGAAAATATTTGAGAATTAACCAATGGGTTCATTCAGGACTGGGGGAATATTCGAGTGGGGGCAAGGGGTATTTGTTTCCTTAGTGTGTTCGGGCATTGATCGATGGGTTTTGATAGTAATTTCTTCTCCCTAGGATCTATTTGGCTTGTATCTCACTTTGTTTTATTTATTTCTTTTGAGCTCTTGACCTTTAATATATTAAAGCAAGCGCCCACCATTTACTCAAAAAAAAAAAAAAAAAAATGAACCATTAAACCATAAAAAGCTTGGCCATATTGCTAAATCTCAATTCCCAATATAATTTTTTGAGCGTTCATACACTCAATCTATTTCATAAACCAATTTACAACTTAAAGTGGTCCCCCAACTCTGCCTATACACTCTCTGTTATGGGAGTATATACTGTGATACTATATTATATATTTCACTAGCACAATATATAAAAATTTAGTTTATCTATAGGTACTTTACTTTATATACTCCAATGGACAATTGTATATATTTTTTTTAAAAAAACGGGGTGAATGTTGTGAATGAGACTACACATACACTGGACATATCATTTATAAATTTGTTTATAGATATAGCATGAGCGATATCATGCTCAGAATGAACAAGGACCTTCAAGTAGAACTCCTGGATGTATAAAACATCATAAAACAATAGAATTACACTATAATGTTAAGCTCAAAGCTTAATCCCAAAACTCTCTTCCCAATAAGTAAGTCCTCCCCAGAAATGGACCATCATGCTGTAACTACAATTCAAGAACCTTTATAATACATCTCTCGCATGATCTGACAACATATATGATATAAACCGGTTCTCCAATATTTACCTCAAAATTGAAAACCAAAATTAAATACATCCAAGTGAAAGAGCACTATAGAATTGTGGGTTACCATCTTCAAATCCGCTTTGAGCAATTGTTATGTGCATTGATTCCATGGCATAGCATGCTTAGATGTGCAAACCCTCCAGAAAAACCTTTCTTATGCCGAGGCACAAAGGCAGGCGTTCCGTATTTTAAAAAAAATCCACAGAACTCACCTTCTCTTTGTCTGCTGTTGTGACCTTTTAGATTGATCTTTGGCCACAACCTGATTCGGAGGACTCAATTTCCGAAGCAAAGCATGCAGAATCATCACTGGAAAGATGAAGAACATAAGGCAGTCTTCAAAGAAGGAACTATGAAAAGAAATTGACAGATCATGTCTGAAATCTCACCTGCATAACTGACACAGATAGCGCAGAAGAGAGCTATCTGGACATTGCTCCAATATAGTATAAATGCTGTTGCTGCACGGAAATACAATAGCTGACATATATTATTTGCAAAGGGAGCTTCAATAGTAAAGCATACAAACAAGATGGCTAAAATGTACAGTTCTAGAATATCAGTCACAGAATTATGATTGTATATTGTGAGATCAATAAGATAGTGTAAAAAGAATGCAATCAAGCCGTCGTGTACTGCAAACTTACAGGAAAATCATAATAAACCTATTAGCATGGAGCAACATAATGGTTAGGAGAACAAACAGTAATTAATTTGAGATAAAAATACAAATTTTGTACATCTCGGACAATATGATTGAAAACAATTTATTTACTTCTACATATAACGTAGAAACCCCGGTAATCAAAGTCTTTCTTGCTAATAATCACCATGACAAGTCCCCAGAAATTGTGGAATTTAAGGATCTTGGTACATATTGAAAATTAAATAAGGATGCCATTGACTACTAGAGGATTGGGATGACTAGTGCTAGAATTGAGAAGGTTGGAAGTTTATATATAAAGAAGTATTTTGAGTTCTTTTTTCATGAAAGAGTTTCTAAATGAATAGGACAACTGATTATCAACAACCGATGTACTTAATATTTGTAAGATGTAAGTGCAGATATTTTTTATGTTCATTGTATAAATGTCTATTTTAGTTTTGGACTAATATGTTTGAGACTTATAAATTGGATCTTTTCCTTCTTTAGAGACACTGTTATGAACTTGGCAAAATGGGGCCAGTTAATTGATCCACAATTTATGCCTACATTAGCAGGCCGAGATAGACTGGCCTGCTTTATCCAGATGGAACTCATGATGTTTCAGTAAATCTTTAGCATGGTAGGAAAACTTTATAGAGCAGTATTTTTTTTTGGTTCCATTCAAATGAAATGATGCTATTTTTTTTTAACAAAAAAAAAGAGAGATAAGTGGTGGAGAACTGTCTTTCAATGTTGAAAAAAAAGGAATGAAGAAAATTCAGTCAGCTCTTCGTGAATAGAAATAAAAAGACTAGTTTTCAGAAAAGCATGAGAAATATGTGAGGTGCAAGAAAAATTGAGCTATGCAATCATGAATGAGCTAGAGCTTCTCTACACTAGTAATAATGCAATGAGGTGAAACACTGTCCTTTATGTAGTAATTCTGTAATTATGTTTTGAAAAGAAACATCACCACATATCAAATTTAATCATCAGAGACATACATTTGTCCATGTACACAAATTTCTATACTCACATAAATATCCACGGCAAAGCGTCATGAGAAGTTCTTTCCTGTCCACCAAATAGCCTCCCTAGAATTCGGTACTATCTATAGGGAGTTGGCATTGTAAAACTACATCAATCTTGTTCTTAAACAATGTTGGTTTCTTCAATAAGTATTGCATGGACAACCACATTTTTGAAAAGGTAAGTTTTGATTTTATGTATCTATTTCTATTTGAGTGAATGAATTGTCTTTAAAGGTGACTGCAAAAACCAAAAATAACAAAAAATTTCCCATGAAAAGGAATTGGCTATGGGCACATTTCAAAGTATTAAAAGTTTCCTCTATATTTTGGTATGCTAAATGCATCTACAGTCTTGAACAAGTAATCATTTTTAAATTTTAACCCTCTAAAGGCCCCATAGTAGTTATGCAGATTTGTACAAGGAAGCCAATGCTAAATTCAAATAGCTTGATCTACCATATAAACCACATTCTGATTAATCTTTACAAAGAGAATAAATTGGAAGACGCTTGAGTACTCAAACATGACTATATAGTTTGGGATTTGCTATATGAATAACTTGACTTAGTGGGCTAAGTGTGTGGTTGATGTCAATTGATTCAACCTGCCAACACAAATTACAACCATATAGATAAAATAGATTAGTTACTTTTCAACCTACAGAGGAAAGAACTAGAAACACAAATCATGGCTACCACACCTTTGGTTAACCCAATGTTTTGAGACATAAATTGAGAGGTTCAAAACAAAATGGTTCAAAATATAAGTTGAAAGTATTGGAGTCATTGTATAGGCCTGTTGTTGGGCCTATTCCCTCCGGCCTGGGGGGAGCCTGCGGTCCATGGGGGGCAACCATGTGAGGAATCGCCGATTGGGCGTACGGGGGTTCGGGGGCAGCACCCTTGACTCGAATTTTTGTGATGGACATTTTGGTTTTTTTCTGTTTCTAGGGTTTGTACATCTTGTAACTATATAAGGGACCTTTCGACCTCCATTACTCAATACAATACATTATTCCATTTATTTCTTGGTATCAGAGCCACAAAGAAACCCTAGGGTTTCACAATTTTTTTTTTTTTCATCGCAGGTCGTGGTGATCACTATTATCTTCTCTTCTCAGGTCGAGATTTGAGGTTTGAAATGGACTCAACACCGAAGGACCCTACACCACTATCAGGTGTGGAGATCAAGGACACCGCCATTCCGTTAGGGCACAATTCTCATGCTCAACGGATTACCACCGTGCTTCTTGATGGACGAAATTATCCGTCCTGGTCGCGTTCTGTTCGATTATATTTGGGTAGTCGAGGTATGTCAGGCCTTCTTCTTGGCACCATTAACAAGCCAGCAGAAACCGATACGACTTTCAATCAGTGGGAGATCAACAACTGTACGGTTCTAGGTTGGCTTTTCAACTCCATGGAGACCCGGATCTACAATATGTTCATGTATCATGATACGGTCGACTCTCTATGGGCTGCGTTGAAGAAGACCTATGGTCATGCCAGGAATGACTCACGGATCTATGAGTTGTACAAGGATATTGCCCAGGCCACCCAAGGTACCCAATCAGTTACCGATTATTTTGGATTTCTGCAGGCTCGTTGGGAGGAACTTGCCCACTATGAGCCTCTCTCGGAGTTGCCTAAGGAGGCTGCCACGATTGTGGTTGGCCGACTACAACGCCAACAGACATATGCGTTTCTTATGGGCCTTCGATCAGAGTTCGAATCTCTTCGTGTTCAGATCTTGAATACCACACCACTTCCTTCTCTATTCGAGGCATTTGCTATTATTGAGGGTGATGAGCATCGCCGTCAGATCTCTTCCTCGATGATCAGATGGCATTGGCGGCCACTTCTGGATATGACTCTCGCGGCCACGGGGATAGTGGTCGCGGTCGTGGTCGTGGTCGTGGACGTGGACGCGGCAATATTGTGACTTGTGGCCACTGTGGAAAAACAGGGCATGAAAAAGTCAGATGTTTTCTTCTGTACCCACACTTGATGCGATCTCGCAATGTTGGAGCTCCTTCGTCTGCCCCTCGTGCTGCTGTTGCTGATGCCTCGGTTCCGGGTGATGCCCCCTCTGCTCCATCTGGGTCCTTTGATATGCGTAATATTCAGAACCATATTGATGCTATGGTTCGGGAGAGTCTTGCCTCTCATGTCTCTCATGCTGGTCTCTCTAATGCTGGTCCAACATCCTCTGCTGCTTCTTCCTCTACCTCAGGTATCCCCTCCGCCTACCATGTTAACCAATCAGGGTCTCCTACTTGGGTCATTGATTCAGGCGCTACAGAACACATGTCTGGTGAGTCTCGATTGTTTGTTCCCTTGACATCACCTTCTATACACAGAGAGGTACGCCTTGCTGATGGCTCACTTACACCTGTCATCAGTAAGGGTACCGTTCCTTTATCTTCCTCTTTATCATTACACTCTGTGTTACATGTTCCCAATCTTGCTCTTAACCTTCTTTCTGTTAGCCAATTGACTAAGGCTTTGAACTGTTCAGTGACTTTTTACCCTGATCATTGCGTTTTTCAGGACCTGAGTACACGGAGGATTTTTGGCAAGGGGTATGAGAGAGATGGCCTTTACGTCTTCGGAGAACCACCCACCACGGCCCATGCTTCCATTTTGTCCACCGATCATTCGCATAGTTTTTCTTTACAATCTCTAGATTTATGGCATGCTCGTTTAGGACATGCCAATTTTCAGCATCTATGTTCTTTATTTCCTACTTTTCGCTCTTCATGTAAGACTCATAAATTTCAATGTGCTGTGTGTGAGCTTTCTAAACATACCCGTACTACTTATATTTCTCGCATGAATAAAGCTTCTGGGTTGTTTGATTTGATTCATTCTGATGTGTGGGGTCCCTCTCCTGTTACTGCTTTTGGTGGTCATAGATATTACTTGACATTCATTGATGATTTTTCTAGATATACTTGGGTTTATCTTCTTAAATCTCGGTCTGAGGTATCCTCTCAGTGTATTAATTTTTTACGCATGATTAAAACACAGTTTAACATTACTGTCAAGAGTATCAGGTCTGATAATGGGGGGGAGTATGTCTCGGATTCTTTTCGGTCTCATTTGAATGAGTTGGGAATCCTTCAACAGTTGACTTGTCCATATACACCTGAGCAGAATGGGGTGGCGGAACGCAAGAATCGTCATCTCATGAATGTGGTTCGTTGTCTCCTTCGAGGAATGAGTGTTCCAAAGTCCTATTGGAGTATGACAGTCCTCACTGCTGCTTTTTTGACTAATCGGACTCCCAGTCGTACTTTAGGAGGTCAAGTTCCCTTCCATGTTTTGTATCCTGGTCGTACTCTTTTCCCCATCACTCCTCGAGTCTTCGGGTGTACTTGTTTTGTTCAGGATAGGGTCCTTCACGCACCAAGCTTGATGATAAGTCTATACGTTGTGTTTTCCTTGGTTATTCCACCATGTCCAAAGGATATAGATGCTATGATCCTATTTCTCGGAGATTGTTCCATTCCCTTGATGTTACATTTTTTGAGGATGTGCCATATTTTTCTGACACGGTTCTGCAACATTCTTCTTCACCAGTTCGACCGGCATCATTTTTTCAGCCATTGCCTTTGCCACAGCCACGGTCGCCACCACCACAGTCGTTCCATCCACAGTCATCACCACCACAGTCTCCTCTTATTGTATACACTCGTAGACCTCGACCACCTCTCTCTCCTGCTCACTTGTCGACATCCTCCTCGGACTCAGGTATATCCTCTTCCTTGATCACTCCATATTCTGTTTCTGATTTGCCTCCATCTGACTCTGATGTACCTATTGCTCTTCGCAAAGGTCGTCGGAGTTGTGTCACTGCTCATCCTCTTGCCCAGTTTGTTTCTTATCAGGGACTTTCAGATTCCTACAGAGCTTACCTAGCTGCTACATCGTCTATCCGTATTCCTCGTACTGTAATTGAGGCATTACAGGATCCTCTTTGGACCGCCGCTATGACCGCAGAGATGGATGCCTTGCAGAAAAATCATACGTGGGCGTTAGTTGATCTTCCACCAGGGGAGAGAACTGTTGTGTCGATGGGTTTTCACAGTAAAATACAAGGCTGATGGGGCTGTTGAGCGCTATAAGGCACGCCTTGTTGCAAAAGGTTTCACTCAGACTCCAGGGAAGGATTTCCATGCTACATTTGCTCCTGTTGCCAAGCTGACTACTGTTCGGCTTCTTGTCTCTCTTGCTGCTTGTCACAACTGGCCTCTTCATCAGATGGATGTGAAGAATGCTTTTCTTCATGGCGACTTGACAGAGAAAATTTATATGGATCCTCCGCCTGGTTTTCGTCTTCAGGGGGAGTATTCCGGGAAGGTCTGTCTTCTTCTCAAGTCTCTATATGGACTGAAGCAATCACCGAGAGCATGGTTTCAAAGATTCAGTGTAATCATTCTCTCTCTTGGATTCACTCGTTGTCATGCTGATCATACTTGCTTCATTCGTCGAAGTAATGGACGGTGCACCATTGTTCTAGTTTACGTGGATGATATCATTATCACAGGAGATGATGCTGATTACATTGTTAGAGTGAAGACTGAGCTTGGACATGCGTTTGATGTGAAGGATTTAGGTCCTCTTCGGTATTTTTTGGGGATTGAGATTGCTCGCTCACGCCATGGTATTTCACTCTCCCAGCGAAAATACACTCTTGACCTTCTTGAGGATACCGGTATGCTTGGATGTCGCCCTGCCACTTCTCCTATGGACCAGAACCATCGCCTTCATGTTGAATCAGGCGACCTTCTACCAGATCCTTCTTTGTATCAGCGTCTAGTGGGACGTTTGATTTACTTGACGAATACTAGACCTGATTTGACTTTTGCTGTCAGCGTGGTGAGTCAATTCATGCATGCCCCACGGACTTCTCACCTAGATGCTGTTTACCGGATTCTTCGATACTTGAAGTCATGCCCAGGTCTTGGCTTATTCTATGCTACTAGTGCTCAGCCTATCATTTCTTGTTACACTGATGCAGATTATGCTGGTTCACTCACTGATCGTCGATCCACCTCCGGTTTCTGTACTTTCCATGGGAACCTTATTTCCTGGAAAAGTAAAAAACAGAGTGTTGTCTCTCGTTCTTCTGCTGAGGCAGAATATCGTGCCATGGCCCAAGGCACATGTGAGATCATTTGGTTGCGCTCTCTTTTGACAGAGTTGGGATTCCCTGTAGCTGGTTCATCTACTTTGTTTTGTGATAACCGATCTGCCATTATGCTTGCCTCAGACTCAGT
Source organism: Acorus gramineus (assembly GCA_030737835.1). Lineage (NCBI taxonomy): Eukaryota > Viridiplantae > Streptophyta > Magnoliopsida > Acorales > Acoraceae > Acorus > Acorus gramineus. Next base: position 15,807,410 of record CM060850.1, read on the forward strand.
TCTTCATGAGCGGACCAAACACATTGAGGTTGACATTCACTTTCTTCGAGAGAAAGTACAGTCAGGCGCCATTGACACAGCATTTGTCTCTTCCAATGAGCAACTTGCTGATATGTTCACCAAGTCCGTTGGTCCCTCTGTTCTTCGTTCTAGCTTGATCAAGTTGGGCTTGATTGATATCTTCGCTCCAACTTGAGGGGGAGTATTGGAGTTATTGGATAGGCCTGTTGTTGGGCCTATTCCCCATGTGGGGAATCACCGATTGTGGGCGTACGGGGGTTCGGGGGCAGCGCCCCCGACGAATTTTTGTCATGGGTATTTTGGTCTTTTTCTGTTTTAGGGTTTGTACATCTTGTAACTATATAAGAGACCTTTTGACCTCCATTACGTAATACACATTATTCCATTTATTTCTACGGTTCTAGATTGGCTCTTCAACTCCATGGAGACCCGGACCTACAATATGTTCATGTATCATGATACGGTCGACTCTCTATGGGCTACATTGAAGAAGACCTATGGTCATGCCAGGAATGACTCACGGATCTATGAGTTGTACAAGGATATTGCCCAGGCCACCCAAGGTATCCAATCTGTTACCGATTATTTTGGATTTCTGCAGGCTCGTTGGGAGGAACTTGCCCACTATGAGCCTCTCAGAGTTGCCTAAGGAGGCTGCCACGATTGTGGTTGGCCGACTACATCGCCAACAGACGTATGCGTTTCTTATGGGCCTTCGATCGGAGTTCGAATCTCTTCGTGTTCAGATCTTGAATACCACACCACTTCCTTCTCTATTTGAGACATTTACTATTACTGAGGGTGATGAGCATCGCCGTCAGATCTCTTCCTCAGCGACCATTGAAACCCTCGGCGATCAGATGGCATTGGCAGCCACTTCTGGATATGACTCTCGCGGCCACGGAGATAGTGGTCGCGGTCACGGTCTTGGTCGTGGACGTAACAATATTGTGACTTGTGGCCACTGTGAAAAAACAGGGCATGAAAAAGTCAAGATGTTTTATTCTGTACCCACACTTGATGCGATCTCGCAATGTTGGAGCTCGTGCTGCTGTTGCTGATGCCTCAGTTCTAGGTGATCCCCCCTCTGCTCCATCTGGGTCCTTTGATATGCGTACTATTCAGAACCATATTGATGCTATGGTTTGGGAGAGTCTTGCCTCTCATGTCTCTCATGCCGGTCGCTCTAATGCTGGTCCAACATCCTTCGCTGCTTCTTCCTCTACCTCAGGCATCCCCTCCGCCTACCATGTTAACCAATTAGGGTCTCCTACTTAGGTCATTAATTCAGGCGCTACAGAACACGTTTGGTGAGTCTTGATTGTTTGCTCCCTTGACATCACCTTCTATGCACATAGAGGAACGTCTGGCTGATGGCTCACTTACACCTGTCATCAGTGAGGGTACTATTCCTTTATCTTCCTCTTTATCATTACACTCTGTGTTACATGTTCCCAATCTTGCTCTTAGCCAATTAACTAAGGTTTTGAACTGTTCAGTGACTTTTTACCCTGATCATTGTGTTTTTCAGGACCTGAGTACACGGAGGATTTTTGGCAAGGGGTATGAGAGAGCTGGCCTTTACATCTTCGGAGAACCACCCACCACAACCCATGCTTCCATTTTGCCCACCGATCATTCGCATAGTTTTTCTCTACAATCTCTAGATTTATAGCATGCTCGTTTAGGACATGCCAATTTCCAGCACCTATGTTCTTTATTTCCTACTTTTTGCTCTTCATGTAAGACTCATAAATTTCAATGTGCTGTGTGTGAGCTTTCTAAACATACACGTACTACTTATATTTCTCGCATGAATAAAGCTTCTGGGTTATTTGATTTGATTCATTCTGATGTGTGGGGTCCCTCTTCTGTTACTGATTTTGGTGGTCATAGATATTACTTGACATTCATTGATGATTTTTCTAGATATACTTGGGTTTATCTTCTTAAATCTTGGTCTGAGGTATCCTCTCAGTGTATTAATTTTTTACGCATGATTAAAACATGGTTTAACATTACTGTCAAGAGTATCAGGTTTGATAATGGGGGGGAGTATGTCTCAGATTCTTTTTGGTCTCATCTGAATGAGTTGGGAATCTTTCAACAGTTGACTTGAAACGCAAGAATCGTCATCTCACGAATGTGGTTCATTGTCTCCTTCGAGGAATGAATGTTCCAAAGTCCTATTGGAGTATGACAGTCCTCACTGCTGCCTTTTTGATTAATCAGACTCCTAGTCATACTTTAGGAGGTCAAGTTCCTTTCCATGTTTTGTATCCTGGTCGTACTCTTTTCCCCATCACTCCTCGAGTCTTCGGGTGTACTTGTTTTGTTTAGGATAGGAGGCCCTCACGCACCAAGCTTGATGATAAATCTATACGTTGTGTTTTCCTTGGTTATTCCACCATGTCCAAAGGATATAGATGCTATGATCCTATTTCTCGGAGATTGTTCTATTCCCTTGATATTACATTTTTTGAAGATGTGCCATATTTTTCTGACATGGTTCTGCAACATTCGTCTTCACCGGTTCGATCGACTTCATTTTTTCCATCATTGCCTTTGCCACAGTCACCACCACCACAGTCGTCACCACTACAGTCTTCTCTTATTGTAAACACTCGTAGAACTCGACCACCTCTCTCTCCTGCTCACTTGTCGACATCCTCCTCAGACTCAGGTATACCTTCTTCCTTGATCACTCTACATTTTGTTCCTGATTTGCCTCCATCTGACTCTGATGTGCCTATTGCTCTTCGCAAAGGTCGTCAGAGTTGTGTCACTGCTCATCCTCTTGCCCAGTTTGTTTCTTATTAAGGACTTTCAGATTCCTACAGAGCTTACCTGGCTACTACATTGTCTATCCGTATTCCTCGTACTGTTACTGAGGCATTAGAGGATCCTCTTTGGACCGCCGCTATGACCGCAGAGATGGATGCTTTGCAGAAAAATCATACGTGGGAGTTAAGTTGATCTTCCACCAGGGGAGAGGACCGTTGGCTGTCGATGGGTTTTCACAGTAAAATACAAGGCTGATGGGGCTGTTGAGCAATATAAGGCACGCCTTGTTGCAAAAGGCTTCACTCAGACTCCAGGGAAGGATTTTCATGCTACATTTGCTCATGTTGCCAAGCTGACTACTGTTCGGCTTCTTGTCTCTCTTGCTGCTTTCCACAACTGGTCTCTTCATCAGATGGATGTGAAGAATGATTTTCTTCATGGCGACTTGACAGAGAAAATTTATATGGATCCTCCGCCTGGTTTTCGTCTTCAGGGAGAGTATTCCGGGAAGGTGTTGTCTTCTTCTCAAGGCTCTATATGGATTGAAGCAGTCACCGAGAGCATGGTTTCAGAGATTCAGTGTAATCATTCTCTCTCTTGAATTCACTCGTTGTCATGCTGATCATACTTGCTTCATTCGTCGAAGTAATGGACGGTGCACCATTGTTCTAGTTTACGTGGATGATATCATTATCCCAGGAGATGATGTTGATTACATTGCAGAGTGAATACTAAGCTTAGACATGCGTTTGATGTGAAGGATTTAGGTCCTCTTCGGTATTTTTTGGGGACTGAGATTGCTCGCTCATGCCATTGTATTTCGCTCTCCCAGCGAAAATACACTCTTGACCTTCTTGAGGATACCGGAATGCTTGGATGTCACCCTGCCACTCCTCCTATGGACCAGAACCATCGGCTTCATGTTGAATCAAGCAACCTTCTACCAGATCCTTCTCTGTATCAGCGTCTAGTGGGTCGTTTGATTTACTTGATGAATAATAGACCTGATTTGACTTTTGCTGTAAACGTGGTTAGTCAATTCATGCATGCCCCACGGAATTCTCACCCAGATGCTATTTTACAGGATTCTTCGATACTTAAAGTCATGTCCAGGTCTTAGCTTATTCTATGCTACTAGTGCTCAGCCTATCATTTCTTGCTACACTGATGCAGATTATGCTAGTTCACTCACTGATCGTCGATCCACCTCTGGTTTCTGTACTTTCCATGGAGGCAACCTTATTTCCTGGAAAAGTAAGAAACAAGGTGTTATCTCTCGTTCTTCTACTGAGACAGAATATCGTGCCATCATGGCCCAAGGCACATGTGAGATCATTTGGTTGCGCTCTCTTTTGACAGAGTTGGGATTCCCTGTAGCTGGTTCATCTACTTTGTTTTGTGATAACCGATCTGCCATTATGCTTGCCTCGGACTCAGTTCTTCATGAGCGGACCAAACACATTGAGGTTAATGTTCACTTTCTTCGAGAGAAAGTACAGTCATGCACCATTGACACAGTCTTTGTCTCTTCCAATGAACAGCTTGCTGATATGTTCACCAAGTCCGTTGGTCTCTCTGTTCTTCGTTCTAGCCTGACCAAGTTAGGCTTGAGTGATATCTTCGCTCCAACTTGAGGGGGAGTATTGGAGTCATTATATAGGCCTGTTGTTGGGTCTATTCCCGGAGGCCCGAGGGTTGGGAGGCAACGCCCCCCATGGGCGTACAGGGGTTCGGGGGCATCGCCCCCAACTCAAATTTTTGTCATGGGCATTTTGGTCTTTTTCTGTTTCTAGGGTTTATACATCTTGTAACTATATAAGGGACCTTTCAACCTCCATTACTCAATACAATACATTATTCCATTTATTTCTTCTGAAAGAACTTAAGACATCTTGCAGGTTAGAATGCAATATGAAATTTATAAACATAACTATTCTATTTTCTGACATTTTAAACATGTTTTGTTCCAATTCCAAACTCTAATACTCTTTTGCAATGATGGCCAAGTAAAAAATGAATATCATCAATCAATCTATCACCCAATTTTTTTAAAATAAGAATATCTTTAAGCCTTAAAACACTATGCCCTACAACATAAAATATTTTTCACCCATCAAAGCCGCATGATTTGTCAAGAATTACAACTAAATAAAAACTCATTTCAATACGAAGGTTGATTTCGGTGTGAAGTGGATCAACTCATAGGAGATGAAACATAAATCACAGATTTTTTTAAAATCGTATCACAATATACTTGCATTCACCACTAATTCACACTCCTAAGTGCTCAAATTGTCTATCGTCTTTCAAAAAAAATAGAAGTGCTCAAATTGTCAAAATCCAATTAAAGATCTCCATTAAGCCAATGCTATATCATGCAATCAAGTGACTGCCCATTATAAGGCGTGTTGACTTACCAGTCTATAGGTTATGTTGATGATTGCTGCCCATTGTGCAATCAAATGCCCATATTTCATCGACATAGCAGCTATAATGGGACACCCTAGTTGCATTCCCCAATTGTTCACATGCCAGAGAGTTCCAATATTGGTAAACTCCAACTAAAAACCCCCACTACAATCAAGTGCTATGCAAATATACAATCAAGTTCTATGCAAATATGCAATCAAGTGAAAGCATAAAAAGTTATAAAAACCGACTTATGAGCGCATAGGCATAGTCATGGATTAGTGCTTGTCAAGACTTATCTTGTCTACATTCAATTGATTATATCTATACCTACAAGCTACTGATCAAGAAATTCAGCAAAAATTCAGCAACAGTATGCATGACCTTCTGACCAACTTACCCGTGATACTATCTCATCGGATTTCTCTAACATATGAAAATAAGATAAAGTAGGTATTGTATAATCTTTCACCATATATTAAATTTTTATACCCATTCACCCACCTCACCCAGCTGAACAAACATTGCCAATAGTACCCAAGAAGCTCTAAAAGTCAATGAATCAGAACATACCAAACATGGTCAATCGCACCAAGAAATTCAAGACAGACGGGTACCGGTCCTCCCATTCATAAGCACCCTTGCAATACCTCAAACCCTCCCAAAGCGCGAGACTCGCCACCAAACCAAGAAGCGCCACAGGCATTCGGTAACTGCCAAAACCCCCATATTAACATAAAGAACCCAATATTTTTTATTTTTTTTTTTTTGAGCAAAATTTGTGGGCATTTCTATTTCGAAAAAGTTCAAAACAGACAGTGTCCGAATGGTAGTGAGAAGATACAGAAGAAAAAACATAGAGAAAAAGAAGAAAAGAGTGCGACAAAACAAACAGAGCAGGGAAAGGTAGAAAAGATTTCTACCACTCCGCCCCTCCAACATAAAGAACCCAAATTGTTCCCCGGTGTAAGAGTGCACTCACAGGGAGCAGGCGAGGAAAACAAAGAAGAGGGAGGCGTAGTTGCGGGCGTAGCGTCTGACGTTCTCCTGGACGCGCATCCGGGCCTGGGTCGGGCCGGGGGGCCAGGCGTAGGAGTCGGGGCGGGCGAGGAAGAGGGCAGTCCAGGAGGGGGTGTCTTTGGAGAGGTCTTCGGAGGTGAGCTTGGCGAAGGGGTTGAGGGAGAGGAGGGAGAGGAGGGTGCGGGTGGAGGAGAGGGCGCGGGCGTAGAAGGCGGTGATGGGTCTGGTGGGGGAGGTGGAGGTGGTGGTGGTGGTGGTGGTGGGGGTTGGGGTCGGGGAGGAGGAGGAGGAGACGTCGAGGATTTCGAGGTAGCCTCGGTCGCGGAGCCAGGTTTCGAAGGCGGGGTCGGGGACGCTCAGGGAGAGGGGGTTTCTGGAGAAGGACATGGTGGCCGGGTTTTGGGAGAATTCTGAGTTGGGAAGAAGTGATGGACCGGATGGAATGGTGGGAACAAATGGGAGGCCTAGGTAACATCGAACTATACATCCTACGAATATAACTGTATGGTCAATTATTGAGAATAATGTCATTATATGTGCAGTTCAATTCATAGGCTATACAGTTCGATACTGATGATATAAAGCTTGACTGAATCCGAACTCGAGTTTATCCAGTAGAATAGGAAAAATGTTACACGCTGTCTATTTTACAATGACACATATTTTTATTTTTTTTTAATCATATATCTTATCTAATAAGTTATGTATTTTTATAAAATGCGAAGTATGTATTCTAATGAATTGATTGATATCATTTATATAAAAGGATTTTTATTTTTAAGTTCCTAAACACATGCTATTTAGGAATGCGATTCTTACTTTCTTCATATTTCTTTTTAAGTCTTCAATTTCAACCGCCCTGTTCATGTGCCGTTAGTTTGTGAATTTTTTTATTTTTAAGCCTTTGTAACTTATGTTATTTTGTGATCAACACCTCCTTTCTTCATATTTCATTTTAACTCTCCAAACTTTAAATGTCTTTTTATTATTAGTCTCTTGACAAAATGTCTGTATGATTTTGTAAAAATTTTGATATTTGAAACTTGTATACAAAATTTTCAGGCAAAATAAAAATTTAGAACCATGTAAAATAAATTTTTATTAACCACATACAAATTTTTTAATGACATCTAAATTTTTAAATTTAAATTCAAAATGCACTCAAAATTTTTCATTTAATATTTCAATATTTTCAACCAAGAAAAACTCATTTAAATCAAATTTCAATAATAATAATAAAAATCCTTAAAATTTGTTTATTTAATCATTCTTCTTCTGCTCATGTAATCTCTTAATTGGGACAGCTAAGACTATAAGAGAATGCAATGTTGGATTGGGTGAGCATATGTAGTATTAAATAATATTAAAATTATCTCTGAACACTGAACAACGCAAATGCAGTTTTTGTTAGATATTTTATCAAACATTTTGTATACAAGTTTCAAAAATCAAAATACTTACAAAATCATATAGATATTTTGTCCATTGACTAATAAGAAAAATGTATTTGAAGTTAGAGACTTAAAATGAAATATGAAGAAATGAGGGATAGATCACTAAATAACAAAGTTACAGGGACTTAAAAATAAAATTATTTTTCACAAATTAACGGTATATGGAAAGAAGTTTGGTGGAGAGACTGGAAATGAAATAAGCGGTTTAAGTTGGGGACAAAAAAACTTATAAAAAAATGTGAAATATTTTCAACTATGTATATACTTCAATATAATGAGTGAAAGGAACTAATGATGTATATAAGGCTACGTTTACTTCGGCTTATTTTCAGTACTTATCTAGTTATCCTATTGAAGGCGTTAATTAAATGGTTTTTTTCTAGTTGGACTGTTTGGCTGATACCCCACTTAAAACTGAAAAAATATGCCTTTCAGCCCAAAATTGACAGATTTTTTCAGCTTTCCTAACTACACTTACTACACTTGATATTATTATTAATTGTGTAGTGTAGCACAAATAGTAGAAAAAAAACAACTCTATGATTTAATTTTTTTTAAGAAACCGTGGCACCTGATTCGCGTTGTTTTCGGCAAAGCTGATGAACGGGGAATGAGATCGTGGGATCAAATAGGAACCACTAAATTCATTTCTTCTGTGTTACCATCACTTCACAAAGAATATTTGTATTTTACAATAAAAGTCTGTAATAAAAATGCAATTTTTTTTAATGAAAATGTTCTACATTTGTGATATTATTTATTAAAAAAAATAGCACAGAAACTTTAATTTCTTTTCAATTATGTACATGACACTCATTAGTGATCAACACACATAGCTTCATGTGTTTAAAACACAGAGTCTCATTGTGAACTTATTGGAACTAAATGTATACAAAAGAGTGAGTAGATACTTTCCCGCCACCTATGTATCAAAAAAATATTTTTTGAAATTGTCTCCGGTTTTATTGATATTTACTAAAAATACAATGCATGCACACTTTCTATTAGAGACACAATTTTGATCGGTTAAACCGAATCCGAACTTATCCAAACTAATTTTTTTTATTTGATCAATAGTTCTTTTTGTTTGGTTTTGATATAGATTGAAAAATTAATTAATCGATTTAATTTGATTTGAGTTTGGTTTCACTTGAAAAAATGAAAAAACGAATCGAACCAAACTAAATTTAAACCAATCACTATTTATAGTAAATCTATTCAATAAAATCATTCTTTTATACTAAAAACACTAGTAATAAACTCACTAATAAGAAAAATACACTATCTCATCAATTCTAATAATATATTCATTAAAATCATTATCTATAGATTTTACACTATCTCAACAATTTTATTTCATGCAAGCACATCAACTTCTTGGGGTTTTGAATCATCCAACTAAAGCTACTGATGATTGAAAAATGAAGATATAAATATCATTTTGTATTTTTTTTTTGATAGAGATTTTTTTTTTTTTTTGTTACTGACTTCTTGTTAGTATGTTATCGATTTTTTTTAGTGAAATAGTCTCTTAACCCAAGTTGTAGCCTTTTAATTACATGGTATATTATTTAGGGTTTTTTAATTTTAAGTCCATGTAAACATGCTTATTTATGTATCGATCATTTCATTTTTCATATTTCTTTTTAAGTCTCTAACTTTAACCGTCTATTTTGTTTTTAGTCCCTCCGCCAAACGTCCGTCTATGTACTCCTAGTTTTGAAATGTGAATTTTATTTTTCAGTCCCTATAAACTAAGTTATTTAGTGATCAATTCCTCCCTTATTTATGTTTCATTTTAAATCCCCAATTTTAAACACATTTTTCTTATTAGTCCCTCGACAAAATGTCCGTATGATTTTATAAATATTTTGATATTTAAAATTTGTATATAAAATATTCGGTGAAATATCTAAACCATAATTGCATTTGCATTGTTAAGTGTTTAGCGACAATTTTAGTATTATTTAATATTACATATGCTCACCCAATATGTGATTGCGTTCTCTTATAGTTTTAGTTGTCTAATTATGATCGATATCATAGATAGAAGAAGAATGATTACATAATCAAATTTTAAGAATTTTTCATTATTAAATTTTGATTTAAATGATTTTTTCTTGGTTGAAAATTGTGAAATATTAAATTAAATATTTTGAGTGTGTTTATAATTTTAAATTTAAAAATTTAGATGTCATTAAAAAAATTATATGCTATTAATGAACAATTTATTTTTCATGGTTCTAAACTTTTATTTACATTTATATTATATATTTATTCATTTAACATTTAAGCTACCATATTTATTTATTTAACACTTAATCTACTATTATTTTAGTTTTTAATGGAATCTAAGTTTTTAAATTTAAAATTCCAAATACACTCAAAATATCTAATTTAATGTTTTAGAATTTTTGCTTACAAAATTATACAGACATTTTTTCCATGGACTAATAAGAAAAATGTGTTTGAAGTTGAGGACTTAAAATGAAATATGTAGAAGGGAATGATTGATCACTAAATAACATAGTTTACATAGACTTAAAAAAAAATGTATTTCACATACTACCGATACATTGACGGACGTTTGACGGAGGGACTAAAAACGAAATAGACTGTTGAAGATGTTAACTTAAAAAAAATATGAAGAAGGGAGGGATCGAGCCCTAAATAAGTATGTTTACATGGGACTTAAAATTAAAAAATACCTATTATTTATGTACATTGATATAAAATCAAATTATATTTTGTGATTTGGTGGTTGATTGCATGATTACGTAGTATAAGCTCATTATTCGTATGTTGTATATTTTGATGCTCTGCATCTGTTGGTGTTGTTTTTATAGAGATTTAACCATTCGCCCCGGTTCGGTTATTTCAGTTTAGGCAAATAATTTTGGTTTGGTTTACGGTTTTGTCATTTCGGTTCCAACTTTGGTTCGGTTCAGTTATGAGCAAGATATGATGATAATGTGATTCAATATGGATTCACAATAAACTGAATTAAACCGACCGATTGCACCCCTACTTTCTAATGTTTTTTGCACCGTCTATGCGACGTGTTTTGACATATGGATGCATGTTGTGTTGGGATTATGTCTCGATTCGGTGTATCACATCGGATGGCCATGATGAAACCATATTAGGTTGGATACCTAATAAGTAGAATATTATTTAAGATTTGATCTTAATTAATATTTAAAGTGAATCTCTTAAAATAGGAAACAATATTTGTTTGTTAATTAGGAGAGTGAATATCTCCTAATTAATGGTAACAATATTTGTTTGTTAATTGGGAGATTACTTGGGGAGGAAGTTATTTATCTCTATAAATATCTTCTAAGGTTTCATGGCAAGACTAGGCAAGGCAATGTATAAAATGTAGAGATCCTAAGGGAAGGTTGAGAGAGTTCTAAGAGAGGGTAACTCTATGAGAGAGTTTGTGAGTCTCTTAATGTATCTCAACTATCAAAGTGGATTCTCTGTTTTTTGCCCCGTGGATGTAGGCCTAGGCCGAACCACGTACATCTTGTCTTCTTCGCGTGATGTGATATTTCGTTCTTGTGTTCGATCTCGTATTTGTTGGTGGCTTCCGCGAATAACCTTCCCAACATGTTGATGTTGTTTCTCTAGCTGGTGATAATGCTGTTGATGATGATCAATTCTTTATGTGTTATTTTTTTATGAATAGTCCCATGAAGTTGATGTATTTATTTTGTTGACTATTTTTCTTTATGACATCAATTTGAATCAATTTTCTCGCGGTTGATGATATTGTTAATAATGATCAATTCTTGATGTGTTTTTTTTTTTTATGATCAGTCCATTAAGTTGATTTTTTTGTTGAATGTTTTTTCATCCATTTGTGATGATTTTGTCAATTTATATGACATCAATTTGAATCAATTTCCTACTAATCTAGAATGCTTCAAATTACTGAGTATTCCAGTTTTTAAAATGAAATGTCATTTTATAGTCTCATGAATTTAACATAATACATTTTCATACATGGTTATAAAAGTTACATATTAAGATTTTCGTTGCTAAATAAAATAGTGAAATGACAACAAGTACATATAAAAATATGAGTTTCATCAGCACCTCATATATCAAATTTTTATTTCATTACAACCTACGAGGATATGCCAATCGATTGAAGACTTCTTAAAATCAATTTGCTAGCTCTACTTGATTCAAGATTGCAATATGATCTATGGGTGAATTTTTCATGGCTTGTCTCTACGTGCTTGCTTGTATGTTCTCTAGAATTATAGGGATGCACCCATTGAAAAAAATTGAATTGTTATCCACTCAATTCCAAACATGTGTAGTACAATTTATTTGGGTTCTATCTGACTCATAAATTTTGATCGCTGCTTTGCATTAACATTTGCAAATGATATTTTTAAAATTTAAATCCATGGCTTATTGGATGAAGATACATTGTTTGATGATCTCATATTTCACATGTTTCCTATATTTACAAAAATCTCAAAGTTAGATTACAGATAAAGATATGTAAATCATGAACTCATTCATGGAAATCTACTAAAAAAATTTAAATATCAGAATCATGCATATTTACTCAACCAAAAAAAAACTTAAATCATACAAATCATAGATTCATAGAAACTCTATAGTATAAAAAATTTCAATCATACAAAAAATTAGATGAAAAAATCATGATCCTCTCTTAAAATACCCAGAGAGAGAGAGTGAGAGTGGGAGAGTTAACTAGGAAAGGATGGACTGATGGACGCATATTCGTGAGTCTGTGACAGAGAGTGAGAGTGAGAGTGAGAGTGAGAGAGATAGACAGATAGTTATCTAAGGTTGATTGGTTGGTCAAAAGAAGCATTTAATGCTTCGAGGGTTGTGATTGAAGTGGTCAGATCTATAAATAATATTATCAAAAGTTTTTTTTTTCTTTGAATTGCCATGAGACGAAGAAAAATCGGCGCGCACGAGCACATATATATATATGAGAGAGAGAGAGATGATTAAGTGCAAATGTGTGGTTTTGGGTTCTACCATAGTATAACATTTCGTCCGTCCGTTTTTTTCCCTCCAATCAAACAGTCATTAATGGAGAGTTAAAAAAAAAAGCAAACAAAAGTGTTTCACCCAGCCAACCAGTCCCCAAATTAAACTAAAAAATCACATACACTCTCTTCCTCACCATTTCTAATTCGGAAAGCTGAAACCCAAAAATCATGGACTCTCTCTCTCTCTCTCGTTTCACCTTTTCAAATCCCTCTCACGACACCCAATTATCACTTTTTAATAAAAAAAATTAACCTGGAACATATTACATCCTCTTTAATATATAAAAAAATTGTTAAATGTATTCAACCTATTTAATAAAGTCAACTTGTTTAAAGTTTTTTTTTCTATTTATAGTTGCTTAAAATAACCTGTAACAAACTCCATCCTCTTAAATACAAAAAATTGTTTAATGCATTTAACCTGTTTAATATAAAAAAAATTGTTCACCACATTCAACCTGTTTAATACATTCATCATTGACTATAAACCTATTTAATACATTCATTTTTAACACATTCAACTATAACATAAAACATGAAATTTGAAAACTGGAGTGCATATGCCATTCAAACCTAGAGCATGTCTGATTGAAAAATTATATTATTAACAGCTATGAATTATGTTGAAAAATTTAACAAAATCTGTTAAATATATATACTGCAAATCAGTTAACAATTGAAGCTTGAGTATCATTATATGTTATTGGATTATGTTGACTATTTTGAGGTAACCTGAAAGAATCCAAACAATATATATTAGTAACATAAATTAACTAATGATTAAATTCATGTGATGTCAGAACATAAATTTGTTCTCATCATCAACTTCATATGCAAAATAATAAGAGTGATTCATCTTAGTTTTCTCTTTGAAATGATTTAAAAACAATTATGCATCATAATATGTTAATTCAATTTAAGTTTTTGTTATGCAGTTCTGAACATCTCTCTCCTCCAAAATTTGACCCCAATTTGAAAATTGGAGCACCTATGAACTTCTAATCCCATCATCCCGTTTGATTTCTTTTTCTTTCCTCTCTTTTCTCTCTTCTCTCTCTCCCTTTCTCCCTCCTCTGATGTTGCCATAGAACCTCCCCTTCACTTCTCATTTCTCTGTTATTGCCACAAACCACCACCACCACCCCCTCCACTTCTCCCTCCTCCACCATCCCTGCACATCATCTCAGGCCACCACTACCACCTCCTCTACCTCTCCCTGCCATCACTGCACACCACTAACACCACCTCTCCCTCCACTTCTCCCTCCTTTGTCGCTGTCGTCGCCACACCACCACTACCACTTCTCCCTCCATTGTCACTGTCACTGTCACCTCACCACCACTACCTCCACTTCTCCCTCTTTAGTTGTCTCTATCGCTGCTCCAGCCCCTCCACTTTTCCTCCTTTCGTCGTTGCAACTCACTACCTACACCACCACCCCTCCACTTTTCCTCCTTTCGTCGTTGCGACTCACTACCTACACCACCACCCCTCCACTTCTCCCTCATCCACCATCACCACACCACCATCACCTCTGCACCCCCCATTCTCAGCCATACGCCACCACCTCTACTAAACCTGTCAATTATCCGTAAAAATATCCGTATCCGATCAGAATCCATATACGAAAATGCAAAAAATATCCGATATCCAAAAATCTGTATCCGTATCTGAACTAAATTATTCGTATTCAAAAATTTTCGGATCAGATCGGATATTGCCTGTATTCGATCCGAATAATATCCGTATCCAAAGTGTTATTTTATTTATATATGTTAGAATTAGTTTCAACCCTTATATCAAAATCCAATGACTCATGTTCTAGGGCAAAACACAAACCAATTATGACTTGAGAGTTGAGACAAACTCACCAACCCTCGCCGTTTCATGACTTTCATCTCTTATAGTTTTACCAAAAAGAAAAAAAAACCATTCAAATCATTGATCTTCTTCTCATCTACCAAAAAAAAAAAAAAAAACAAAATAAATCACCAACAAATCACTGATCTTCTTCTCTCTGCAAGTCGTCGATCGGCCGAAACATGCTCGTCGATCTTCTCTGTGGCCGACTGCGGTTCTTCCTCTACGGTCGACCGCAACTCCTCTGTTGCAGATCCTCTTTTGCATCTCATCCCTACGGTTGCGGCTCCTCATCCCTGCGGCTCCTCCTCGGCTCCTCATCCTCTTTTTCACAAGGTGAGATATGGATTAAATGATGATTGATGGATATAGAGCTTTCTTGTTGGTTTGGCAGAGATTGATATTGTGTTAATTTGTTATGGAAGTTTTCATTTTTTTATGATTTTTTTTTGTAAATATGATTTGAAAATTTTGAATATGTTTGATTTTTTTTTTAATGCCATCAACTTTGATCTAAACAAAATTCACACATTTTTACAGTTATGACAAAACCAACACCATCAATGAACAATAATGCCATCACTCAATCCACAAATAGTGTTCTTAGTTTTCTAATGTTGTTGGAAGTGCTGTAGAAATTGAGGTTACAAATACTGGATCAAGACCTAATTCACCAAAGAAAAAAATGTAAAACATCGTCCTCATGTGTGGGAAGATTTCATTAAATCTGAAAAGGAAGAGTGATTGCAACATGCAAATATTGCAAGAAAGTTTTTGATGGTTGTAGTAAAAATGAAACCTCTCATCTTAAAAATCATTATAAGAGATGTCCAAGAAGGGCAATAATACCAACCGAAGTGAAGATGTGGAACAAAAACTTTTGTCAATTACGAAGAATGCAAAAGAAAGAACTTCACGTGTTACGAGCTTCAAGTTTGATCAAGATAGTTGTCGTCGTGAACTTACAAATTTGATAATCAAGCAGGAGTTGCCTTTTAATTTTGTTGAGTATGAATATTTCAGATTATTTTGTGCTAGCCTTCAGCCTCAATTAAAGTGGTGACAAGAAATACAATCAGATATGACATTGTAAAAATTTACGGCGAAGAGAAGGAGAAATTGTATGCAGTTTTTGATAAACTTGACTCATGGATTAGTTTTACCACTGATTTGTGGACATCGGACCAAAATCTTTCTTATTGTTGTGTGACATGTGTGGATGATGAATGGGAGTTGCAGAAGAAGATCATTGCATTTTTTTCCTCTTGATACTCCTCACACTACAGAGGTTCTTCATGGAGCTATGGAAGAACATATTTTGAATTGGAACATTGATAAAAAATTATGTTCTATTACGATTGACAATGCATCCAATAATTTTACAATGATTAGAGAATTGAAATTGTGGTTGTGTGAGAAGAGTTTTTTTTATTATCTCTGATAGTAGATGCTTTCATGTGCAATGTAATGCACACATAATTTAATTTTGTAGAATGGATTGAATGTCATATCTGATTTATTGAGAAAAATTCAGGCAAGTGTGAGACATGTGAAATCCTCACCTAGCAAATATCATAAGTTCCAACAAGTTTTGTATCAAGAAAAACTAATGAACAAAAAAGAATTAAACTTGGATGTATCTACAAGGTAGAATTCTACTTACTTAATGCTTGGCAGTGCATTAGAATTGTGTAGAGCATTTGAACGATTGGCGGATTTTGATCACTCATATAGTGATTTACCAACATCAGAAGAATGGGATGTTGGAAGTTGGATTCATGGATGTTTGAAAGTATTTTATGAGGCCACAACTAGTCTTTCTAGGAGCAAATATGTGACTACCAATTTGTATTTTCATGGTGTTTGTGATGTTTATATTCACTTGCTTGAATGGTTGAATGATAATGAACATTTGTATATTCAATGGATGGCGACAATAATGATGTTAAGTTTAAATTGTGCATGAACTCCATTTTTTAACCTATTTGAGGAATATTGATAGTTTTAGAGTTTCACATACATGATTTTGATAATATAAGGTTGATTGTGGGATATATGTGCAAAAAACTCATTTTCAGATGTAACATACCCCTTTTATTTATAACTTCATAATAATTATTAAAATTTTTATTATATTATTTATGCATATAACATAATATATTATATTGCATATAAGTGGGTAAAATAATTAAGGGTGTTGGTTTAGGGTATTTTTTTCAAGGGTTATTTAGTTTTCACCCCTTAGAAAGAAAACAAGCATATTATGAAAAAGGGTTATTTATTTTCTGCCCCTCCGAAACAGATAAATTATTAAAAATCCCCCTAAAAAAACATTATTATTTGAAGACCCCCACAAATTATAGCTGCCTTTGCAAAAAATTTACTTTTATTTCCTGTTATAAAAACCATTAAAAAATGATTGATATGAAATTAGTATGAACAATTTCTATAATAGATTAAATATGTGTGATTCTTATGTAGACAATCTGGATCTAAAGGGTCCTAAAATAATAATTTGTATTTGGAAGGGTTTTTAGATAATTTATTTATTTAAAAGGGATAGAAATTTAACATTGAGTTTTCTCATAAGATGTAATAACTTTATAAGGGGTTAATAATAAATTCATTTTTTATAGAGGGTTTTCAATAATTCACTAGTTTTACATGGGGGAACTAAAAAATCTTATGACAAAACCCATCCAAAAAGTGAGTTGATTATTAACCCACCCTTTGTAAAGTTATTATATCTTATTGACAAACCTGACTATTTTGGGTTATTTATTTTCTACCCCTCGAAAATAGATAAATTATTAAAAATCCCCCTAAAAAAACATTATTATTTGTGTGGGGAAAGGGTAGTTTGATAACTAATTAATTTTTTTTTCTTTTGAAAAAAACTCACACTTGAGAGAACATATTCTTTCCGGAAGTGTATAAAAAAGCTGCGAATTAGGTAGCACGTCTCACACCCTGTCATACATAAATTGTTACAAGAGACACCCCACCTATCAGCTCCACCGACTCCCATGTTGACCATTGTTAACATTTCATCAAAATCACATGAACATTATAAAAACCCAGCATCATCCGAGTGAGACTTGTACCAATAATTTTTCAATTAAACAAACAAGTGAAAAATCCATATAATCTCCTATAAATTGTTTGAAATCCATGTAATCCTTGATTTTTTCTAAAATCCATATAATCATATGAAAACGCATATGTAAATTTAAACAGTCCCCTTAAGTTAAATTTTTAATTGACAAATGAGAAATATTATGTTTGATTAACCCTCACTGAAAAGACAGCATACCAAAACCCCCTACAATATGCTAAAAATGTGAAAAATTCTATATAAATGATGATTTCTTTTATAGGGTTTTGTATTATTTATAAGGGTAAAATCATCATTGACAGAAGATTTTTCGCATTTTTAACACATTGTAGGAGTTTTTTTTGTATACTGTGTATTTAGTAAGGGTTAACCCAACGAAATATTAGCATAATATTCCTCATATGTCAACGAAAATTTAATTTAGGGGGCTATTTTAGAATTGCAACTCGGGCGGGTTGGGTTCCGAATGCAACTCGAAATTCAAGGTGTTCAACCCTAATCGGTCCCAACTTGAATTTCAACCCGACATCTCTAACATGAACCCAACCCGTGGTAACTCAAACCAACCCGCGGAACCTAATTTTTAAGCCTAATTTTTTACAAAAAAAAAAAAAAATACACATTTAATAAATTTTAATCACCCACTAAAACAATTTAAATCCACCACAAAAAAATTATATTGTTATTCAAAAGTGGAGATTTATAGTAAAGAATCAAGTGTCAATGGCTCATAACTCATTTAGAATATTATATGAGTGTCTACTACAGGTTCAGGTTGGGTCAAGTTGTTTAAGACGCCAACCCGAATCCAAACCCAAACCCTATTTTTACAATTTAGCCCATGTCAAAATCCAATTCAACTTATCGGGTTCTGGTTGAATTCAACTCAAATTGCAGTCCTAAACCATTTGAATTGATATATGGATTTTCAAGAGATTATATGGACTTAAAAAAAAAATCAATGGGTTAATACGGATTTGAAAAAAAAAAAACAAAAACAAACTCACACTACCGGAGTCAAATTCCTGTAGAAGTCGGTCCTCCCCGTAATTCCTGGTATAATAAATGAAAGTCCTTCTCAACCTTTATTTTTCATTTCTTTTCATGTCTTCACCGACACACACAAACAAACACTTCAAACCATTTGTCACTTCGAATCTACTCTCTTTTAATAATCATAAAAAAAAAAACTTACTTTTATTGGTTGAAGCAGCGACAGTGCATTTGAGAATGAGAAGATGTTCCTTTCTTGAGATGGGGTGGGGACTTGCGGAGGGGATCTCAGTCCATCTCTGGAGCAGCAGCATCTGCAGCTCAACTTTTCACGGATCATCATATTTTCAACAACAACAACAACGACGACGGGAACAGAAGAATCAGTGAAATGGAACACAAAGCGGAGCTTCTTCTGCCGCTCCGTCTTCTAATGGGGCTCCGTTTCGCCTTGACATTGTCGCTGCTGCTCCTCCCGTCGGTCGTTCTCGCGACAACTGACTCTTCTGATGGTATACTCTCATTTTTATGTCCTTTTTTGGATTTTATTTGTTTATTTATGTTTGGGTTTGATCTGATTCATGTTTTCAATTGGGTTTTATGTATCATTCAATAATTTGGGGGATGAGCCAACATTGGGAATTGAAGGAAAAGGTGTTGAGGAGTGATTTTTTGTTTCGTTTTTTTTTTATAGGGAAATTTAAAACTTTTATAACTCAAAACAGGTAGTTACATTTGGTCCGAAATGGGGGATTTGGTTTTGATGGGACAATTTGTGTGGATGAGTCCAATAATGGGTTTGGAAATGGATCAGAAGATTACTTGATCCAACTCTATAATACTGTCTCTCATACCAAATGTATTATGGGATTATGGGTCTTGACAATTTGTTGAGAGATTTTAGATTTTAATTAGAAGTTTATTTTTTTTATATCTGAAATGGAAATGGTTATTCTGTTTGGAATTGTTGATAACCAGTTCAAGCACTTGGGGTACTCTTCGGGTCGTTGAACAATGCGCCACAGTTAACTGGATGGAAAGCGAATGGTGGGGACCCTTGCGGGGAGTCATGGACGGGGATCTCTTGTGAAGGTTCAGCTGTTGTAGCCATGTATGTTGTTGATAAATGCACATTCACTTCTTTGGCTCTCTCTTTGTTTTCACTAGCTCTTGAGTCATAATGAATTTTCTTGTCAACAGAAAGCTACCTGGCCTCGGCCTCAACGGGACTTTGGGTTATCTCCTATCAGACCTCTTGTCCTTGAAAACGCTGTGCGGGAAACACTTTCTGTTCTTCCTGTCGGTTATTTTTCATTTCCATGCCTTCGTGCATTGTAGATATTTACTAGTTTGTTCTGCTTATAATTGCCAGGGATCTGAGCAACAACAACATTCACGACACGATTCCATATCAATTGCCACCAAATCTTACTTACTTGTAATTTGCTTCTACTCATCTGATTTTCTTTTATTTAATATTTCAACTGCTGTTTCATTGATACAAACAAATGAGTCTCTCTGTACTGGTGCAGAAACTTTGCGAGCAACAACCTTACTGGAAATCTTCCTTACTCCATATCTAATATGGCTTCCCTCACTTATCTGTGAGTTATTTTGCTTGCTATTATTTTCTTTTCTGTTGCACAGCAATGCAATATTTGACAGCACCGTGCTGATAAGCTAAGATTTTCTGTAATTATAGGAATGCAAGCCACAACTCTCTTTCTCAATCAATTGGGGATATATTTCAAAATCATTCGAGTCTCTCAGAGTTGTAAGGCCTATACATTTCTTTTTAAAAATTCTGACAGGGATTGGGGCTTCTATCTTATGCTTGTTTTTGTAGAAGGATTGAACTTCTGATCACCACTTTCTCACAGTGTGATTCCTTTTCGCATATTCAAGATAAACTTTTCCTTACAATTTTAACAAAGATCACATCTATGTTCTTTTGCTTCGTAAAAACAAATGCATTATTGATATTTTGTGTTTTGTAGTGCTTGTTTGTAAATGTATACGGCTCTTGTGCTGGTTTTGTGTGAGCATGCGTGTGACTTTGTGCTAACACCGAGTTTTCTTATTGTACCAGACCATACTACTGAATTCAGAGAACTTGTAATCAAGTTCTGTATGTGGTTTCTTTTGATGTCTCATGCTAGGATAATATCGCAACGATTCAAGATATTGATTGTTAAGATATATGCTCTGAGATACCTTAGTCTTTTTTTCCTTTTCCCTTTTTTTAGTATAAGTGGGAGCTCACCACATGATGTTTTAGTAGTCAAATGAGGCTCCACAAGAGGGAGATGTAATGCTGGACCTCTGGTGAAATTAGAAGAATGTTTTGGTATCTTAGATATATCAAGTGGACACAACCACCTTCCTGTGTATTATAAAATGGCGCTTGTGTATGATGGGGATGTGTGAGCTATTAAGTTTCTTTTGGAGGTATCTTCATCACTTTTCTTTTGGAGGAGGGTTCTCTATTCATCTCCTTTCTTGAAGCTTTATATCTAATTTAACAAAACATGGGTTGTGCTCCTACCTTTTTTGAAAAAAAAAAAAAGTGGAGATGCACCTAGTATACTTAGGGTTCGTTGGAATTTGTGGAAAGCAAGGGATGACACTATATTTCAACATAAATTAATCTGTATCGAGAATATTTGGGAGGCAATCAAGGCATCTCTATGCTCTTAGGATCTTGTTCTTATTGGGAGAACTTATTATAGAAAAGTGGTAGAATAAATTTCAAGGGGGGAGGGAAAAGGAAGTCGCTTCTCCTTGGTGATACTTATTATTGTATCGTTTTGTTGGTGGTTTTGATCCCCGTCCTTTGTATTTCTCATAGTTTTCTGGGCGGCTAGGCGAGCCTAGGCGGTGGCCAACCGCCTAGCGCCTAGGCGCACCTAGGCGGTGCTTAATTAAGATTTTATTATTTAAATTGATAATTATATTAAAGTTATTAATCTACTTATTCATTTTTTAATTTTTTCTGGTATATTACTTAAAATGAAGAATACTATTTTATAAATTAAGAACATGTGGATGTAATTTATTGGTGCATGTCCATTTCAACAAAATTAATATAATCTAACCCTAGTGGCATTAAAGAAGGAGAAAAGGGGGAAGAGATTGAGGGAGAATGAGATAAGAGTTCAGAAATTTTGAGGAGAGATAGGAGGGAGAGACAAAAAATCAATAGAAACTCACTTAGGACCGGGAGAATTCGCTGCACCGTAGGTCGGCTGGGTGGGTGATGTTTCAATATTTCGATTGTGTTTTTTTTGTTTTTTATTTTTGAGGTTAGGCGAGGGATTGAGCGGGCTAGGCATGATTTAGGGGGGTAGGCGGGCCCAGGTGCTTGCTTAATTAACATGCTATTAGGCGGGCGGTCGCCTAGGTCCATCTGGACTGCCTAGTTGCCTAGGCGGCGTCCAGACAACTATGGTATTTCTATTTTCCCACCTTTTCTTTTTAGGATATCCCTCGTCTTTGTGTTTGTTCGTGGGGCATTATTTACTTTTAATGAAGCTCCTACATTTCATTAAAAAAAAAACCTCCGGGAATTGTTAAATGCAACTAGTTATGTCATCCAGGAATTAACATGTAAATAAATTGCATATGATTGAGATGATGAAATGGAACTAAGAAGCATAGAGCTTTAATCAACTTGTGGTGTCCTTATTCAATGCATATCAAATATGCGACATGACAGTATGACATGACACACGTTAAATATGTGTTAAAAACATCCCATGTCTATCCATAATTCACAATTAATTTTTTCGGACACGCATTGGATGTGGTATAGATGCAATGTGGACACACTGCACTTATGCGGGACAATTTATTACTTTTTTCTTAATAATTATTTTAAGGTTTCTTTTTAATAAGATTACTCTTATATTATTTTCAAAATAATAAAATAAAATTATTATAAGGTTATGCTTATATGAAACCAAATTATATTTAAATATCAATGAAATTGATAATTGACACACCATTTTAGTCATATCAACTTTTATAGATTATATATGTGCTCTCTTTTTCGAATAATATCATATTATGACAAATATTTATTTATTTATAAATGTGCCTTTGCCGTGTCTGTGTTGTAAATTTGTAAGATTTACCATCGTTTATTTATTTATAAATGTGTCTTTTACGTGTCCATGTCATAATTTTTCAAGATTCACCTTCTCACTGTATCATCTTGTGTCTATGTCTCATCTCCGTGTCCAAGATCCATAGATATATATCTCAGTAGATGGGGATTATACAATCAAACACAAAATGTGATGTAGGGGATAAATTGGCAATCTCGAAGAAAACAAATGATTCATAATTTTGGCTCAGAGATACAGAGCATGGACACAAATATGAGACACAATCACAACACAATACAAACATGGACATGGAAAATCTTGAAATGTAAGGACACAAACATGACAGACCTGCCAATGAACAAACAAATAAATATATATGTTATATTGTGGTTATATAGAAAATGGAGCACACCTTCGTAAACTATACAAAATTGATACAACTACAATGCTGCATCAACTATGACTTTTATTTAGATTTTTAAAATCATTTTAGTTTTATGTGAGCATAAACCTTACAAATAGTGAGTAACAAAAAGTTACAATGTTGTGCAGCGTAAGTATTGTGTGTCCATGTTGTGTCCATTTTGCGTCTATCATGTCCATCATGCATCCTAGATGTGTCCGGAATTCAAAACAAAATTTTTGAATTTTGGACACGTATGAGATTTTTTTGATATTTGTCCCACGTGTGTAATGTCATATCATGTGTTTGATACATGTCGGAAATGGATAAGCAATGTTCATTGACGTGTCCGCGCTTCTTATGGTATACCTCGTATCTTGGTGACCATGATAATAGTTATCATAGATGTAAGTTGTAGGGGATCTGCTCTTTGATTCTAGAGGTTTAATATTTGTGTTTCCCTCTTGTGGGAGCTTTTATGCAACAAAGTAATAGGACTCCCATCATTCTATCAAAATAGAAGTTATAGGTGGTGAGCTCCCACCATTTCTTAGGAAAATAACCCTGATGTAAGATATTATAAGTAGATGCTAAGCATACTGACAAGTAACAAGAATAGAGGTATAAATTTAGTTGAGGCATGAGAATATAATAGGAAATCTGAAAAGGGATTTTGATTTCTTTATTTGACTGGGCACAATGAAGATGTGAGATTTATATATATCCGGCTCTAAAATTCCAATGGGACAGTCAGACTATTGCGTGATCCTCAAGGCATGGACCCTCTTCAATTTCCCCAATACAGAGTGATGCAGCCCAGATGCGAAGCTTGAGGAACGAGACGAAGATGAAGCCCCCGCAGAGATAATGTTCCTATGAATGCACACAGGATTCCTTGAGTCCACATAGAAGAAGAGAAGAGATGGATATATGATGCCTCTATAGAGAGAACATTTCTATGAGTCCACGTAGGGCTCCTTTAATCCTAAAAGGAAGAAGAGAATAAACTCTAAAATAAATAATTTTATTGATAAAAAGGTTGAGGAGAGAGTTGTAAAGACTCATACTTAAATATACTACAAATGGAATCTAAATCATAATCAAAATAACCAACCTATTGTATCTTAATTAACCACATATCATGTGTGATCCTAATCATCCATAAAGGATGTTATATTGTAATTATAATTACAAATCATATCTAATCCTAATCATCCATAAACAATAAGATGAACTTAACAAATAATAAACTAGATTAGACAGAAAATGCATAATATATGTAACCGTCTGTTCGATGGTCACGCTGCATCACAATGTCTCCTTGTTACATCAGAAGATCACATAATTTTGATTTAATCCCACAAAGCTCATGCCAAATCTTTTGTTTTCTCCTGAAAAGAAGGTGGGATACCATTTTCCACCAAGTATTATCCATATCATCATATGTTAAACGTCCAAGGATTCAAATTAAGGAGTCTCTTTAGATTTATGTTAATTCATTTCTGTTACCATTAAGATATCTAATTATCTACGCAAATCACCAATAGAATGAAGCACTAATATTGGCTATTGGTACAAGATAACCCAGGAAGTTTCTAAAATGAGTTTTACTAAATTTTAGTTATGGTAATAATTGTGGGCCTTAAGTTTTTTATATTTTGAGAACAGATATGAGATGAAGCAATAGTGAGCACAACGTACCAAAAAAGTATCAATACAACATCATTTTAGTTAACAATAAAACAAGGAAGATAATAGAAATTGTCTTGGTGTAGCGAATTTATATGTACAAATTAGGTACAATAATGAAGAAAACTCTTCATGGTTCCCCTGGCTTGAAATGAAAATAATGTAGAAAGCTCAAATCTATTTCTCACCTTTTTAGTTGGATGACTGCTTATGTTTGAAGATCATGTTTGAAATAGATATACATTCACCTGTAGGCTGTAGCATGTGGTCATAATTTGATACATCTTATAATGTCCATGCCATCTGTATGCCTTGATCATTACATTCCAGTGCCAACTCACTTGCAAATCACTGTTTTATTTGTTTGATCCATTTAAGGGCATTTTGTCATTGATGAATTCTCTTCTGCTACAGAAATTTCTGCCTCATATATCTGCATATCACATTTTCTGTAATGCTATGGCAGGGACATATCTTTCAACAACTTGTCTGGAAATCTTCCAAACTCTTTTAGTTCCTTGTCAAATCTTTCTAGCCTGTGAGTATTTAAAATGAAAATTCTGCTGAAATATTTAAAAAAGAATGTTTCTGGACTTTTTGCTGTCCTTTGGAAATTAACTGATATATGAACAATGAAAATTTTCTGCAGCTTCTTGCAAAATAATCAGTTAACTGGTCCAGTAGATATTCTATCTAATCTTGATTTGACGAACCTGTAAGTTCTTTTCCTTGATCGATTATTGCATCCTCATGGTTTTATATTAACAGTTCATGTACGCAACAGAAACATAGCAAACAACCATTTTAATGGCTGGATCCCGCAAGAGTTTAAGACAATTCCAAATCTAATGTAAGATATTCGGAGAACTGCATGTATTATTCTTTTTGTTTCTGTTCCATTTTCTTTTCAAATTTATCTTTATATTTCACATGCATTGGATCAGACTTGGGGGGAACTCCTTTAACAATGGCCCTGCTCCTCCGCCGCCACCATATGTTGCACCACCTCCCAGTGGAATTCATAACAATCATAATCGTACTGGGTCATCTTCACATACCCCTCCTGGTCCGGATGGCCAATCCTCACATCGTAATCATCAGAATGATAAGAAAAATTTGGCAATTGGTCCATTAACAGGGATTGTTTTGGGTTCTATACTGGTGGGTTTGTGTGCATTACTATTTTGCATCATTTTCCGCAAAAAAATCTTCAAGGGTAAAGATGAGGCAAAGTGTAATCCTAAGGACTCTTTGGTATCTCTTCCTGCTGTCACAGATAAAGGTTCTATTTCTTGTTCCCGTAATTATTTTACTTGCTTTAATTTTCTTGTTCCCTGGCATCCTTCTGAAGTGCCTTCCTTCTCCGTTTCACAAATCCAAGTGTATAATGGATGAATTACGTATTTAAAGCATAATATTTTGTATAATATGTTACATGATTACTTGCAAATGTGAGATTTCAATTCTTCATAGAAGTGTTGATATGCCAATTTCATGCACTTTTTCATTTTATAAACCAAGTACTATTTCCCTGTATTTCTTATAATTTTGGCAATTTTATTGGTGAGAGAATTCTTAAAAGGTATGCGACATGATATATTGTTGTCACAATTATTAAACGATGAGGCATTAAAATTTTTCGGGATTTTCGGCAAATTATTTGACTGCTGATCTGTACAAAATTTCTGGAATGATGGTTGCTTGCAATGCTGATCCGTTTCGTAACCTCTTGACATCAAAATTGTGGAGGTGGTGCTCTAGGCTTGTCATCCTGGTGAGGTACTTATTTAATTTTATATCAAAGGCTAGGTATGTCGTCCCAGTCGCCATTTTAATTTGGTTTGCAATGGTGCTTTCAAGGATCCAGTTCCTCATATGGATAATGAAGGTCCATTTCCACATTCCTCTTTCGATATTCAGATGGATTGCTGCTTGTTTCCTGGAGTTCTTCAGAAGGCATTGACCACCTTCTGGATTTTCTGACTAGGTGCAGAGGTCTGTAACCAATAGAATGTGGGTAAATTTGAACAATGCGCTATTTAGACATTTAATTGTGATACTGAAGATGGGAAGGAGCGAAGAACGGTGTTCTGGTCTGTGCTCCATGGGGTTCTATAATTGAATGGATAGGATTACCCAGTTGTGAAAACTTTGAAGGAATTAACAGGATTTTGTAGGAACCCACGTTTTAATATTCAGGATATCCAAGGCTGGGATCGAGCTTACAATAAGAAGACTGCGATTGACCACAAGCATCTCCGAAAGGAACATTTTTTTTGTGCTAAGCTGAGTTGTTGACTGTTCCTTGAGGTTGATAATAGTCCTCTGAGCAACTTCTTGTTATTGATGACGACTTTGGGGTCATGGGGATGTTTTGGCTGGGTGATTTTTCTCTTTGAATCCAGAAGTCAAATACTCTTATTTCAAACCTCTTATTTTATCCTAAACCTTATTGAAAACATTACCATCCACTCTTTCCCTGAAAAAAAAAAACGAAGAGAGAAAACATTGTCCTAATTATAATCACAAATTATATCTAATCCTAATTATCCAAAAGGATAGGATGAACCTAACCAATAATAAACTAGATAAGACTTAAAAAAATTGTACATTATCCATAATTGTCTATTCGATGGTCCTCTATGCTGATTGAATGGTCAAAGTACTGATTTTACCATGGGCATGCTGCTTCAATATGTATATTTAGTATTTGTATAGGCCATCACCTGGAGAAATTTCATATATAGTGGGGTGATGGGAGAGGAGAAACTGGATATGGCCTTAACTTTTGGCTTTTTTTTTGACACAGTGGCCGCCATTAGGACTTAAATTCCTTATGTTTAGTATTTGTCAATAAAAAATGTTTTTTCACACAATCTCTGTTGCTTTTAGCTCTATATGTATGTTGACAACCTGATCAATATGGACAACGACGAGGATTGTGTAAGTTTCCAGCTTGGGCGCCTTTGAATAGGATATTGATCCTTTCACAAGCCTTTTTTTTCATTTATTTTTTATTTTTATTAATTTATTTTTGAGAAAGATCTCTTCACAAAATTGAGTTCCCTGTTCTTGAAGATTGTTCCTTTTGTGGTTTCCTTCTCCTAGAAAGAGTCCCAATGTAATTGAGTCAGGACTGTATTGGTCACAAACACCTGTTTAATTTGGACTAGTACGGTATATTGTTCAGAGAGGGTATATGGAATTTTTTCTGTTTCTCTAAATCTCACACGCGTGCACACACACATGCAAGTATATGATGCACAAATACATAGATATATATATATACATGCAGATACATATATCTATGTGTGTGTGTATAAACACACACATATATACATGGTTGTACATGTACATAGATACACATACAAATATATCTATATACAAATAAACACACACGCACACACATGTATATTTATACACACACAATACTCTAGCTCCCTCTCTATGTGGACCTGTCAATTAAATTTATGAGTGCTGCAAGACTGATCTACTAGAATAATGTGTGTCATTCTGATTGGCCTTGATGTTTGGCTGGATGACATGTTAATTCAGGTAAAAAAACATTGAACAGAGAGGCCCTCATATACACTTTTACTAATTGCACTTATCAGCATGGTGCTTTGGTGACTAATTGAACAAATATAACTTTAGACAAATTCATCTTTTTTTTGTCTTCCATTGTTGGACGGTCTTACTCTAGTAGTTTTTAGACACAATTATTCAACCTTTTGTGGTAGTTTTTTGCAGTTATCACAACGTATTGTGTGACAACTGCAATTGAAGTATTCTGTTTTTAATTTGCAAAAATTAATTCCATAATGGTTGGGAGTGTCCAAATAAACTTAGAATCGTGTGTGCAGGAGAATGGAGTCAAATCTCCGATTACATGTCCATGCATGCGCCAACAGAATGGAGTTCTCAAGTCAGAGAACCATCA
Source organism: Acorus gramineus (assembly GCA_030737835.1). Taxonomy (NCBI): domain Eukaryota; kingdom Viridiplantae; phylum Streptophyta; class Magnoliopsida; order Acorales; family Acoraceae; genus Acorus; species Acorus gramineus. The sequence goes on from CM060850.1 coordinate 15,836,249, forward strand.
TCATCTAATGGTCAGTCTGTGCCTCATCAAGGTGAAGTTATTGAATTTCTTACTGATCCTATATCTTAGAATTTCTGATCCCTGATCGCACAAAGCATACTTCTCTTCTTAATTATCTAATGTCATGTTTGTTTGTCGGGAAATTAAATGAGGGGTAAGACTGTCATTTCCAACCATTGCATTTGGTTAGGAAGTCATTCCCAGCATTTTTTTTTTGGTAAATAGTTCTTTGGAAATAATTTTTTTTCCCAATTACCTTGAAGGAATTCATTTTCACTATTTCGGTTGAAATGAAAGGGATAAAATGTTTATTTCTAACCTGACAAGTAGTTGCATCACGTGAAGAATTCTCATTTTCATCATTTTACATTCTTAGCAACTAAATACAGCACCAAAGTAAATGCTTGATATGACATTGACATGCATGAGGGAAGTTAGATGAAATACTCTTATGCATTTTTCTTTTCCTTGAGCTTTGTTTGTTAGAGGCATTATGAACTAGATAGTCGAGGGATGATAATAGAATGAATTCAGGATAGCCTGTTGCCAACAGTTTAGTATCAGCTTTATGATCTTGCTGACCCCATCCTATTTGAAAATATTTTAGGAGTTAGGACACATCAACAGGGTTTGTCAGGATGGTGTTAACTTTTTTTTTCCGTATGTGCCAGACATTGCTTAGGCCTGGGATTGGTGTAATAATGAAGTTGAAATATATTCAAGCACACAACAAAGGAGAGGAGATGGCCTGTTAATAATGTAGAGGCAATAATACTGCAGTTTCCTTTATTTGGTGGCATCCACTTTGTATTCTCTAATATCATGCCATTGACGTGTCTCCTACTAATGGTCCAGTTTGAAATCAGCCCACACATTTTGCTGTATTCTCTAATCCTATCAGAGCCACTTCTTTCTTCACCTTGGACTTAGGAAAAAGATGGAACTTGTTATCCCCCTGTGCTCTAACACCATCTTCAATGACTCACCCGCCGCCCAAATTACACCGGAGAGTTTTATAAAAATGACAATGGCTAACGCAAACAAAATTGCAATGTGAAAGAGAATGGCTAATAATCTCCATCTCTAAACATAACATTGGAGCAGTTTCAGGTTGCATCTGATCATAGATTAGCATCCTTTCTCTAATTACCACCCATATGAAGATGTTGTACTCTGGGTGCTGCGGTCTGCCTCTGAAAATGGTCTCAATACCGTATTAGTCCTACTTCTCATGGTGTTCTCAGCCCATTGAGGGCCTCTCTCTTAAGTAATCAAGGCCATGCAATCTGTGAGATGGGATGCAAGACATGGAAGGATTTAACAAAGATGGAATTTGTAATTTCTTTGGGTGTCATGGATTCTGCGAAACAAAACATAGGATTGTCCTGCAGTTGCACTACGGAGTTATCACAGGAGGATGATGCTAGTCAGATTGTTATTTAATTATTTTTTGAAATGTTGTAGTTAAGTGGGTCTCAGATGCTGTGTGATATATTTCAATTACTTGAAAACTGAGATTACTGAAACCTTGGAATATACGCACAGTATTGTACAATATCCTCTTTTTTTTCGGTTTCTAATAAAATAAAGTTATTGTACCTTAGGAGCTTGGTAATGCTATATATACTATTAAATATAATTATGAGCCTGTGTCATGTGATTGGGTATGATTCAACCATTGCTTTCTAGTACATTTGATATGCAAAAATGGTCATAGTATGGCATAATAAATTGAGACCTAATCAAATATTATGTATTTGTGAGAGCTCTTAGTGTTCCAATTGAAGAAATAAATGGAATAATGTTATATTCAACAATGGAGGTCAAAAGGTCTCTTTATAGATACAAGACGTACAAAATCCTAGAAATAGAAAAAGACCAAAAAACCCATGAGAAAAACCCAAAGGCCGCAGGCCCGGGGGAGGCTTGCGGCCTTTGGGGGTGTTGCCCCCCAACCCCCGGGCCTCCGGGAATAGGCCCAATAGGCCTATCTAATGACTCACCCTCTTTTAATCACAATGATCTGGAAGTCTGACTGCCATTGGAGCTCTTTTCTAAGGATGCCCCTCATTTCTTTCTTGCTACCTTTCTTTCATTTTTTTCCTCCCCCAAGTGCTGGCCCTCGTCCTCTTCCAGACTCATTCCTGAATTATTGCCGCTAATTCCTCTTTTTCCATTTTTTTTTTGCTTAGCGTGTCCTTGCCACACTGTTTTAATTTCTATTTAAGTACCTTTAGCTTCTTGCAAATATTCCCCCTTCCACCCTTGCTTCTAACCAAATCTCAGACTAATTCCTTGAAGTCTTTGACTTGGAGCAACCGGGATGTGAACATGAAATGATGCTGTCCTTCCTTTTCTTCATTTGAGCATGAGGTTGACATGGTCTGAGGAAGGTATGGGTAATAACCCTTTAAAGGCGCATCCCTTGTTCAATGTCTGCCATTGCTCCGTGCAGCTTAGAGAGACTTGATGCATGTTGTGTTGCTTCAAGTGAACCTGTGGAAGTTGACCATCAAATATTGAACATATCAGAAAGGGTGGAATGTCACATCTCTTTGTCTAGCTAAGGGTGGGAGGGATGTCTTGGTTGACCTTGGTTAATCTCCACACAGAGTCCATATGTGGGTCACACATGCCAAGTAATGCTTGTTTAATTTTACAGTCTGCATGAAAAAGGGTGAGCAACTTCATGGTCTGCCCCTTCACAAATTAACAAAATAAACCAAAGTTACGAAAATGTTTCATTTCTAACAGATCCCCTACTTTTGTGGTGACATTCATGCAGTCCTGTAGTCAAACTGAGCATATTTCAAGGAATTCACCAATCACCGCACTATTTTAGAAATATATATGATATTCTATGAATGAATTAGAAACTATTGTGGCCCTCAATTTCAAATTTCGTTTTGGTAATTTGTATGTCATAATTGTGAAAGTTTAGTTTTCCTGACATCTTCTGTTTCTTTCTTTTTCTTGTAGCAAACAAGAAAGAGATACAAGAACAAATGGTCAAAAGTTCAATTTTTGCAGCCAATCTTAAACCCCCACCTGCTGAAAAAATGATTGGGGAGAAAGCATATAGTAAAAATGGCTCTGGGAGAAGAACAAAAGCTCCTATCACAGCAACTTCGTACACTGTTGCTTCACTTCAGACAGCGACAAATAGCTTTAGCCAGGAATGCCTTGTTGGTGAAGGTTCCCTTGGTCGTGTTTACAGGGCAGAGTTTCCCAATGGAAAGGTAATGAAAACCTTATGTCAACTGTTTAAGCCGTTTATTCTGTATTCTCCAGCTTCCATGTTTTTTCCTAAAATGGATTTCACATGCTATTTTGCTAAAAATGGAAGAAGCTTTGGAAACATTTTTTTCATGATGCAAATCAATTGTGTTCATATGTTGCAAGTCACATATCATTATTGATTTGGTCAGAGATTGGTCAGTTAAACACTTTCCATGTTTGTAAAATAATCTAAAGTTTTTTTCTTCTTCTGAAAATAATGGATTCTTATGCAGATAAAAATTTGAGGATAAAGATTGAAGAAACTAGAAAATGGTTGAACACTGAATCAGGAGTCAGAGTTGATTAAATATTCAGAATAATGAATCTCTCAGTTGATGCATGTTCAAACAATTTAACTAGTTAAATTTATCTTAAATGTGGTCTTTTGATCCATGCCAATTTGTAGGATTTGACGTTCAATTTCCGTTTAATTTCTAGAATTGTTTGTAATGCTGAAATGGAGGGAGTGTTGAAGAGTTTATACCGGATCAATGAACATCGTGTTTTTAATTCTCATCTGATTAAGCAGCCTGAACTTGGCAATTCCACATTTTGATATCTTTTAGAGCAGAATCGTCCGTGCTCTTGTGTGGATACTTGAGAATACATGACAATAATTGATTAAAATCAAAGAGAAGCTATGACAACTTGTGAAAGTTCCAAAATATTGTTTCAAAACCCTTGTGTAAGGAGGCCAACTCTGCAAAGGCCCCTAACATTACCAAAGAAATTTTATTTGCTAGTTCATTTAAACACCAATTTCTTTATTACATGGTTTTCCATATTTTTACACTTTAATTTTATGAAAATGAGATATAGAGAAGAGAAATGAATTGGAGAAGTGGGGAAAATATTGATGAAAGACCACAATGAATTAATCCATGTAGTATTTCTCCCAACATTTGCTATGGTCCGAGTTTGATCGTGTGATTTGAGTATTTCCATGACAAAGACCCCTAACTTTACCAAATGAATTGATTGGTATTACCATCAGGTAAATTTAAACATCAATTTCATTATTCTGTAGTTTTCCATATTTTTGCACTTTACCAATATATATGAAAACGGGGAACATAGAAAGATAAAGGAAGTGGAAAAGTGTGGAAGATATTGAGAATTGAGAGAGCAAATTGAATTAGATTTAGATCCATGCGGTATTTCTCCCAGCATTTGTTATGGTCTGAGTCTGATCATGTGATTTGAGTGCTTCCATGACAAACATACACAAAATCTTATTACATTATAATGTAATGTTCGTTTAAGCAAAAGACAACAACAGAGCAGATCTACTCTTTTAGGCTGGTGTTTGGAGGATAATGTAAAGTTTTTTTTTCTTTCTGGTGTTTGAGTGTGGGTGATGGTGGGTGGGTGTCTGTGTTGTGGGGTGTGGCTCTCTTTCAAAGATATGAGGAATGAAGTTTTTCCCCCCTAAAGCACACAGTTGAAAGACATGGGGGAAGTAAACAGAATGAAATGTACAGTAACTTCAGTGAAAGAAGCGAGATGGTGCGGTGCTATTGGCATATGAAAGTGAGTGGTTAAGCATTGGAAGGAATGAAATCAAATGACCAAATTGGTTGGACCAAAAGGCACTTTTAGCTCCTTGCAGGGGAACAAGGGTCAGAGCTAGGGATGAGGTTCTTCATTGGGGCTTCAGGGTGCAATGGAACAGTGGTGGTGATCCAGGTGAAATGGAGAGAAAAGAGTGGAATTTGCTTGTGCAGAGCTTTTTTTTAGAACAACACTGAGAAGATTTTGGATTTTCCTTCCCGGTACCTGTCGAATGGCATCTTCATTGTGTGGCAAGTCAATAAATTGAGTTGTGGTAGTACAAACTGTAAAGAATATGCGTTTTTATTGATAAAAAATATGAAAAAAACTGTAAAGATATGTGATAGGGTTCTGTTTAAGGAAGATTGAATTCACTAGAACTTTCTAGTGATGTATAGGGTTTGAGGATAATAAAAGGGTCAATTGGGAGTTCATGAAAGATTTGTTGGGGCTTGATTAGAAGGCCGGTGTTTGGGAAATACTTTAATAACATTTGAACACCAAGGAATAATAATGAATAGGAAGGAGTTCAAAGACTATATTTAGAAACTGAAAATTTTGACATTGAAGAGAATCTGTTTTACATGGTTGAGCTTGAGTGCCAATCCAGCAAATTATCACAATTGGCTAGGCTTCTTATATTTCAATGAGGAAATCCATTCTTCCTAATGTGATTCGAGCAGGACTTCTGTGGTTGGCTTCTGACCATAATCCAGTGGCCCTGGAGGTGCATGCTATCAACTTAGTCCCTACTCAATAAGTTCAGTAAACATATGGGCTAGACATGATGATTTGGAGACCTGGTTGCTAGAACAAAAGGTTCTGCAACTTTGGTTTTGGCAAACACTAATTTCATGAACTCAGTAAGTTGAAGATTGCTAGTGAATAAGAGTGAAGGAAATGATTCGTACCTTATAAAGGGAGGAGTAACATGGAGATGTGTGTAAGAAAGAGATGGTTAATTCACCCTTCTTTATTAAGCATGTCTTAATAATCTCCATGGGCTGCAGTGCATCTCTGCAGACTTGAAGGAAAGTCAGAACATGAGACAAAGGAAAGGTAGGTGAAAAAAAATAGTTTTAAATTTGCTGTGTTCAAATTCCATACTAAGATCCCTTACAATGAAAGAGGAATTAATAAAGGTTATAACTTAAGTGAGTTTAAACACAAAAGTGTGCTTGACTGGCATGTGAATGCACTGCTGGTTCTTCCTACAAAGCAGGGGGGCAGAGAAAAAGAAGGTTGGTTAGTCTAATTTCAAGGTTATAAATCATATAAAAGCTATTTGCAAACAAATACAGGAAGATGATGCATCTGGTGGCATCAAAGTTTTGGGGACCCATCATTCAGGGATGATGCAAACAGAAGCATTCATGGTGGCTCATGAATGCATGCATGTGTTGAAGGCAAACAAACAGGTGGAAGTACTCTGCAAATTAGCTATTGAATGACAATGTGGATTGGAAGTTGTTTTTTATGCTACAAAAGATGGCATTTGACACAGACTAGGAAGATGGATGTCCCTTTTCTACAATGATCAATGGTAAGTCTGAAGATGGGGAGGGTTGTACCAAGGCAATAAACAGTCTCGGTCCTTTGTAGTGGCAGAGGCGCTGTTGAGTTGGTTCCTAAGGAGAGCCAGACAAGAAGATCTAGTCTCTGGATTCAGGGAACATGGAGAGGGTGGATGCCAATCACCATCTTTTTTCAGATGGCACCTTGGTTTTTGTGGGGTATGAATAAATGAAAGTTCTACATTCTTCTTTTACTTCTCTTTTGTTGTCAGGCCTGAAGGATAATTATAATCATGAGTGCCACAGCCTGATTTCCAGTTCAATCTATATAGGATGCAGATAAACCCACTAACAATCTAATTAAGCTTGACATTGCATTTGAGGAAGCTCTGTTTTAGTGGAACCCAGTGGTGGTTGAAAATGAAGAGGAAAGTATCGGTTTAAAAGATCCATTTACTATCTTTGGGGCCAAATATTTCCTGATGGATTAATCCACCTTGCTCCATCATTATGTCTTGTGCTTTTGACCCTTTCATTGACATCTTTCCAGCAAATACATCTACCCCTATGTTTTCCTTTAGTATTCCTTGGGTGCCATTTTGATTTTGATGTTTCATTTGTTCTCGCTTCTAAATGTTGCTATAGGTTATGTACATAAGGTGGTTCTTTAAATTCTTTTTTTGTTGAAGATGTGTTTGAATTTACATTTCTAGACATAGAAGGAGATTGTTTTATGTCGATGTAAATGCATTTGGTGGTTACCTGCTAAATCATGTTGCGCACCTGCTTTTCCGTGGTGTTTGTCTTAAATTTAAGTTTGCTCACCCAGATTAGCCTGAGTCCGCAATTTTGGATATTTAAGAAATTCTTTGCAATCCTTCCCTTCTATGGTTCCGAATGTATTGTTAAATTCTTCTTGGTTGGTTTCATCTTCTTTGAGCTTGTTTTTCAACATATACAAGAAAATAATTTATTGTTGTTTTTTCCTAGATTTTTGCCATAAAGAAGATCGATAGTGCAGCAGTGTCATTACAGGAGGAGGATAATTTTCTTGAAGCTGTTTCCAACATGTCACGACTCAGGCATCCGAACATCACCACACTGTTGGGCTACTGTGTGGAACATGGTCAACGCCTTCTGATTTATGAATACATTAGTAACGGAACTTTGCACGATATGCTGCATTATGTTGATGATAACAGCGAAAGGCTTTCATGGAATGCTCGTGTGAAGATAGCTCTTGGCACTGCTAGGGCCATTGAGTAAGCATTTCCTGATGCCGGGTAGCTTAATTTAACTCTGATATGCGTACTGGTAGCTCAAATCCTATTGGTTTTTCTTAATTCTATATTCAGGTATCTACATGAAGTTTGCTTGCCTCCGGTTGTACATAGAAATTTCAAGTCTGCAAACATATTGCTGGATGAAGATCTCACTCCTCACTTATCTGATTGTGGCCTTGCAGCATTGACGCCTAATACAGAGAGACAAGTAACTGATAAGCTACTTATTTCCTAGTGGACAGTTCCTCATTTGAGTTGTTTTAAAATTCTGTTTGCATGCTTGACAGGTTTCGACTCAAATGGTTGGTTCATTTGGTTACAGTGCGCCTGAATTTGCCATGTCTGGTCTTTACACTGTAAAGAGTGATGTGTACAGCTTTGGAGTGGTGATGTTAGAGTTGTTGACAGGTCGTAAGCCCCTTGACAGGTGAGGTGAATGCTTACTTTATAGCATCATGCTGATGTTATCTCTCCTCATGTCATGTTATGGAATGTTGATATGCGCACATGGCAACGACAACTAATCTGGATAATCTATAATGTAGGTCATGGGATTTCCATATTGTGGAGAATACTTTTGTTATAAATTTGATTATTTCTCCTGATTTCATTTTATGGAATATCAGTATTGCCACAAGTCGAAATGGAAACTAATTTGGACAATCATTAATGTCACGAGATTGTCAAAGCGAATACAATACTGTTACCGGTCTCTTCAGGCAGAGGGTAGGCTCAAGGCAGATGTAGCATTTAGGATTTTGTAACGCTTTTTCATGTCCGTTTTTACACTTAATTTTTATGTAGTAACTGAAGATCTTTATTAATTTTGGATTTAGATCAGGCCCCAGAATTTAAAAAAAAATATTTTGAAACTAGATAATATCAGATCCATATCCACTTCAATATTTTAATGTCAAGAATAGTGTTAGATATCCACCAAATCTATATTATTGAATTTTACAGACATTAAATTTTAAAATATAAATTTGTAGAAATATATGGTTTCAATGCACATTCTACTTCTTTTAGATAAATAAATATTGTTCTTAATGAATGAGATGACAATATATATTTTCTTCAGACTTTCCACTATGTAGGAGTATTTTTTATCTTAAGATATTCCTTCAAGTTAAAAATTCATAACCAACTCGAGGATTTCGTTGGAAACTTGGAATGCTTTTTTGACTCCCCATTTAAAGTTATATTTATATCATTATCATTATATATATAGATAATATGGAATGTCATGCCCTGTGCTGTGCTTTAGCACGTGCACAAAACAAGTATGATTTGACTGGAATGATACTGGCGATTCAGCCTCTTTAGAAGATGGGACAGTAGTTAAATGTTTCAGTTTAGTCTCCATGTAGATGAAAAGGATATTGTGATAGTCATTGTTGTCCTCTGATATTAGCATTGTCCTAAATAGTTTATTTATGCATCTCATTACTGATGTCCCCCTTTGAATTTTTGGTTGTTTAGCTCTAGGACAAGATCTGAACAGTCTCTTGTTGGATGGGCTACTCCTCAGCTTCATGATATTGATGCTTTAGCAAAAATGGTTGATCCCGCATTAAAGGGCATGTACCCTGCGAAGTCTCTTTCACGTTTTGCAGACATCATTGCTCTATGTGTACAGGTACCACACTCATAATTGCAATTCAGTTCTTTTTATCTGAAATACAGTGACAATGATAATGCATATGAAACCACCTTGAAAATTTTACTATGCTAATATTGTGGAGCATTTGTCTGCAAATTACCATTAGTATTTCCTACAGTATCTATTGAAGCAAGGAATTATCATTGTGTGCTGCTATAATATCAAGGGTAAAAAAAAATTTAAAATTCAAAGTCTTGTATCATGGAGCTCATGAGTCATGACAAGTCCCCATTATTGTGACACCGTGAGAAGGTGTTGCTTTTTGTTTTTGGAGAATGTCTCTCCCCCCCCCCGGGGAAAAAAAGGTGCAGGGAGATTGTCCATTTTAATGAGATTACATGTGGTAAGCTTCTGCCTTTCCTCAATAAGAAACAATTTGCTTTATCTTGCAAATAATTCCTGCATATATGCCATGATTGTCCTTGAACATGGATGGGATTAAATTTGGTCGTATCCGTTACAAAACCATTGGTTTAAGTTTTAGATGAGGCATATTAGAATTTTTTTTACAATGTTTTGAGAAAAAAAAAAAAAAACTCAGAAATTTTCACAACTTTGGGTATCATCATATGTTCACAATGGTTATGTACTAATGCTAATTCAAATCTATTTAGTGTTGGCTAATCCTGTTGACAAGGATTCAAGTCACTTGGTCTTCAGTCAATGATTGTAAATGTTGTCTTCGTTCACTGAAGATTGCATCAACATCATATGAAGCTCAACTGGAAGACTTCAAGACCCTCCATATTGCACCATCTTTTATAGATTGACAAGGGCCTAGATCAACTTTTTACCTCAGGTAGAAATATATAGGGCATCAATTAGAATTATAGGTAAAATGGTTATTGAATGCAAGGTTTTTCTTTAGAAAAATTTCAAATGGCATAAAATGATTCATGCTTCAAACATAACATGTGATGTGCTTCAGACGATTCAAACCAATAAATAAATCCATTAGGCTGGCGTGTTAGCGGCATAAAACTTTCGTTTCGAACAGTTCGAAGCATCGTTCAGCTGGTTTTTGAGGTTTAAATGGAATTTTTTTGTGTGATTTTGAGTGGTGCTAAACCTTTCAAACACATTGTAGCATCAGAAAGAATGCTCTGGCATTCTGAATGGTTCAAAACTCCATCCAAATAGTATTTGGTCAAACAGAAATAATGGCTCTGCCAATTAGAATGATTGGTGAGTTGTTCGAGCATCAGGCTACCAAATGGCCAGCATCTAAATGATCCAAGCAACTGTTTGAATGACTTCAGAATAAATATAAAAAACACAGTTTTTTGACCGAGTCTGTTTTGAAATCATTTGTAAAAGGGTCTTTCTAAACTTGATTTTTTTCCACGCATGAGACAACTTTTCCAGGGAGTTCTTGAGTGTTTATGAGATTGAAAAATTTTGAATAAGTTTTTTAGAACTCAGTTGGCCTTAATTCTATGTAGAAAATTTTCATTGAAAAATCTTGTTTAGTCTAATTATCCAAATCACAGATATTTTCCTTAATTTTTTTTTATTTTTTCGATTTTCTAAACATCAGTTTTGAGATTTAGATTGTTAGATGAAAATCTAAAACTTCTTGGACCTGAGCATGTGGGAGGAGGCCTGAGTTCCTGTGAGAGGGTCTGAAGACATGCAGTTTTGTCTTCATGGATCATTGGACTCCAAGCAAACTTGGCCAGAAGTATTTATGTGGCTTGAGTGTGGGGCCCAGTATAAGAATTAAGAAAGTGTGAAAAGGTAACAATGAGTTTCTAGGAACTTAAGGATTCATAATCAATATGTTGCAACTTGCAAGTCAGATTGTAAATTTATACTTCACATCTCTCAGTAGATTTAATCTTTGGACAAGGTTCCGTAGATTTTTCCCAAGGGTTTTTCATATAGAAACCTTTGTGTTCTTGCACTTGAATTTTTTTTATTGATCCGTTTGTCTGCTTTTAAAATCTAATAAGGTTGCAAATTAAATTTAATTTGTTTCCAATTGCAAATCTCAAAAAATTAAATTTTTTATTAGATCTATAAGCCAAATAAATTAAAAACGGTCAATAATTTTAAATAGTCCTATTCATCTTTCCGTAGATCTTGCATAAAAACTCACTGAAGATTCTTAGGTGAGTATCAGTGTAATTCCTACTAGTATGGTAGTATCGGCCCATGAGCACAGGCTTGGAAGTATATATATTCTACCATACAGTTGGGCAGATAAGTACGATTGCAGAAATCCGTAGTGGAGATTCGTATCGAAATATATTGGAATCTGTTCTTTATCTACCTATTACAGAACTCTGATAATGTTAAGTTTATTAACTTTTTATACTCCACAGTAATGCATTTTTCCTGCCATTCTGCCTTTCTTTAATGAAATTCTATAATTTTCCTTCATTTTTCATTTTTCAATCCAATTTTTAGAAGTAGAAAATATAGCAGAAACATGAGTATGATTCATGAGTTTCATATACAAAATACAAATGGCACATTGATACAGGAGGGTTTTCAGCCTCGTAAAATGCTAATTGATGGACTAATTGGATTTGGTAAATTTATCCCATTTCTTTTTTTACCTCATCAAATAAAGAACTATAAAACTAGATCGAGCAGACAAAGATACTTGATCGACTTACATCATTGAGTAACCGATTTAAAATTAAAGGTTGTGAATTTAATATCCATTGAACAACTTTAATCTTATTAATCTCTGTTTCTATGATGCAGTCAGAGCCAGAATTCCGTCCACCCATGTCTGAAGTGGTGCAAGCTTTGGTACGGCTAATGCAGAGGGCAAGCATTGTCAAAAGGCGTTCTGGAGATGAGCCTGGATTCTCATACAGGATAATGGAACACGAGGCTGCTGAAATACCATTTTGACTGTACTGAAGATTGCACCATACTGTTGAAAGCCAAAATTCCCCTCACATGAATCTTAGCATACAAGTACTGCTCGACGTTGATAAAGATGGGTCAGAGACCACACGATCACCTTCTTTGGAAAGAATTTCCTGTCACTCTGATCTTGGTTATTCCAGTGAAGACTTGTTCACTGGCACGTACATTATCATACATGCGTATAACTGTTACTTTCACTACCATTAGTTTTGTCGTACCTTTTGTGGCCTTCCTTCTATCAAAGTAGGACACCAATGTCTTCTGCTGGAACAGGATCATACTGTAATAAAAGATATCTTGGGGGATCAGATTATTATGCCCACTGTAAATTATCATGTAGTAATCCTTAAATGTAAAAAGTTATCCTTTATTGGTTCTCAGTGTTTTTTTTTCCAGCATATGAGTGGGCAGTTTTACTGGTTTTCTAGGAGTGCAATGCATTTCTTATGGATGTTTTAGCAGGACGTTATATGTAAAATTTAGTTTATTAGCCCCCTATCTGTTTCTTGAATAAGCAAGTGTATAATGGAAGAATAGATTTAAACTCAAATATTATTTTCCTTTTTGGGTTAGAATCGATCTTGATAGCCATGGTTATTTATTCTTGTTTATCCATCTAAAATTATGGTCATATTATAATAAGACAAGCACGATAGGCAAAATTTTACATGAACCGAGTAACTAAACAGAAAATTATCTAATTCTTCTAGGATGAGCACGTCTAGTTCCACCGATCTTTTTTTTTACCCCACCAATCGGAAAAAAAAAAAAAAAAAAAAATCAGTGTTTTTTCTATTTCCACCGATCCGGTTAGGTCAATCAAATTTGATCGTCACTTTTAATTTTCGACGATCGAACTTGGTCGTCATTTCATATTTTGGACGACCTAACTTGGTCGTCATTTCAGGTTTTAGGCGACCGAACTTGGTCGAACAGAATTTGTAATAAAGTTTATAATTTTTTTTCTTGGAAACATAATCTCATGACATATATCCTCCTTGGATCCTTCATGTCACTCCACGTCTGAGTTGTAATGTAGAGAGAATCAATAATTATTCTTAAATGTAGAACATAAGAACAATTTTTGTTATATAAGTGATGGATAAATTTTCAAAAGCCAAATATAAAATGTGTTTGGATCAACTGATATGTTTTTTTTTTTTTTCAAACAAAGAATCAGCTGAACTACGAATTCAAACGAAGCTTAAAAATGATATATATTTGTCTAATAGGATATTTTTCTATAAAAATTTGAATTAATTGAAAGTATACCTACTTACATTTTTTTCAGTCCCTTAGCTGTTGTTTGGATAAAATAATAAATCTAGAATATGATGAATAAACCCAAAATTTTATTTGTTTACAAAGAATAGATAAATATAGTTGTGGATCATGTTCAACCTATTTCGGTTGCCCAAAACCTAAAATGGCGATCAAGTTCGGTCGTCCAAAACTTAAAATGACGATCAAATCCGGTCGTCCAAAACCTGAATTGGCGATCAAGTTCGATCGACTTGAATTGGTGAGAACAGCCAAACATCGGTTTTTTTTTTTTTTGATTGGTGGGGTAAGTGAAACATTTGGTGGGGATAGATGCGCCCGTGATTCTTCTATATTTCTATCTCTGCATAACCATTTTATGTTGGATAAGCTATCTGCGAGCCAAACGGAGGGTGGAGTGGTTAATCTAGGGGTTGAAGTGAAATTTACCATAATCCCAATTTATTGAAGAATCCTCTGATAAGTAGTAGATTTCGATGGGGTTCAATTTTAATTAACCCAACTATAGTCTATTCTAGCTCAATAAGTTAATATCAACTTTTACTACTAAATGAAATTTTAACCATTTTGAGAATGATTAATCTATTGTTTAACATCCATATCACACTACTATTTATATGACTAAAATCCGTTTGAATCAACCTCGTTCCGCTTTCATTTGTGTTTTTTTTTATGAAACGGTTGGGAGACCCTTTAATTTAATTTAATTTTTTTTTTTTTTGATATCGGAGGGACCCTTGTGACTGACCTTACGGTTGAGTTAGGAAGGCTACCTTCGCCTGTTTACCCCAGTCCCATGAAAATTCTCCAACAAACAGGTGGGTAAGTCAGTACCAAAACTCGAACCCAGGACCTATCGGTAACACCGCTAAACCCTGAATCATTGTGCTATGACCACTGGAGACTTTAATTTTATTATTAAAATTCGATGAATGCCCAAAGCATACACAATATAAAAAGAAACACTCTGAACCAGGACCGATAGAAGAGAATTCTATCAAGTACCCCAATTCCAAAATGATAAACCTTTACCCTCAATCACAAGTTGCCCACCTGAGAAACTCACTCACTTGCCCTCCCACAACACACTCCCAATGTTTAATAAACCTCTCCACTATTTTCCATACATTTTCAAAATAAATGTGTGTCCCCCTTGAATATTAGATGGTTCCTCGACAACTATAACCCCCATGTGATGGCCGGAACACGAGACTGTAACACTTTAGCTTTCACACTTTGATCCCCCTGTTGACTCAACTGCCGACCAACCACCCATAAATCTTCAGTGGACTAGGAATGATTATCAAAGCCCACCGCTAGCTTCAGTTGATGCCAAACACGTCGTGCTATCGAACACTCCACCATAATATGAGACGTGGTGTCTTCTCTATTAGCACAAAAATGAACTATCATTAAACCCACCATCGTGCTATCAACCTCGTTATGCTTTTATTTTTGTTTATTGCGATGGAGAAAAATCTAATATAATTTTGTTACATATCCACTTAAAATCATAAATTGATAGGGGGAGGGGTTTATTAGATGGATGGGTGGGTAAATTTTTTCTTAATTGGGGTTAACGAGTCATATGTTTTATCTAATGAAATATATATCTTTTTGAAAATGTAGGATTGTACGTGAGACTTCATATAAAGACCTATATAAAGACCGCGTGCTTTATTGAACCTCATCCCAATTAGGGTTGATCTTGAAATTAGCCGAGATATATAAATGAAGGATTAGGTGAACTCATGAAAAACCCCAATATGTATATATATAAAAAATTGGAGCTGATACATTCAGTTTATTTTACATTCCTGTTTGTAATCTAGAGGCAATCTCCTTAGCCGCTTTTACATTTCACTAGTGGAGTATATATTGTCTTACTGCATTACATACTACACTGGTGTTGTATATAAAAAATTAATTATTTTTTCGTGAAAAAATTGTACTTGTATTTGGTATATATATTTCACTTTTTCATAATAATATGTACTAGATGAGTATGTATTTAAAAAAAAATCAAAATGGTTGGGCGAAACAAGGGAGACTGAATGCATTATTATGAAAACATTATATATACACGATATAACAATAGATGAGATATTTATTCCACATGTTATATACCTCGTTTACTGTGAATTATCATATGTCATGTCGTTCTTACTAACATGCCGTGCAGGAATGGCCCACGTGCCTTAAGGCTGGTCTGACACGGTCCATATATCTTAATTTGCTGTCACTGTCGTGCCATGCTTTGTTAATACTGTGCCGTGCTAGTTTCTTAACGTGCTGGTCTATTTTATACCTGTAGTGGGGTCTCTAGGCAACTTTTTCTGTCTATATCTTGGGTCAGCTCTGATCCTAATTTAACGAGGCATATTTTTTTTTAAAATAAAAGATGAAATATATATATAAAATATATAACATTTTTAATGAGTTGCAGTGTATTAAAGTGCAAATGATTGTGTTAAAGAGTGTTGTTACAGTCAAGGATTTTTACAATACAAAATATAATTTCATATATCTTGTTAGCTGGTTAGCCCCCTCCACCCTCTATAACGAGGTATGTTCCTTAGTGAGAATTTTTTACATTTTCAATAAATGATATCATTCAATTTATTATTATATATAAATCACCTTGTATAAAAATACATACCTCAATAAATGAGGCATATGATTTTAAAGAAAATAAAAATGTGTGTAATGCATTTTTAGACTGTAAATACACTCAATCAATTTTACCGTTCAAAATGCAACTCACTCATGTTTCTATTTTTCTAAAAATTATATATCTCATTTAATAAGATATATACTTTTATAAAAGTTGAAATATATATTTCAATTCATTGAATGATATCATCTATAGAAAATGTAAATTTTTTTGAACCAGATATATATCTCGATTCAGTGAGTGGAGGGAGCCAATGATATAATATACGATTGTATTTGAGACCGTAAAAAAAAATGTATAACATAGCTCAACATTTGTTGAAGAGCGCTGCTACACTTTGTTCGTTTGCAGTCTTGGCTGCAATTCTATACATTATGATAACGCGGTATATGAGGTTTTATTATAGTGTATGACAGCAAATTTTTTTAAAGAAAAAATATATTATTGTGTCTTAGTATATACTTCATTTTATATAACAATATATAATTCAATGAGAGAGTGTACAGTTAAAAAAAAAAAAAAAAAAAAAATAACTGTGGATTGTAATTGGGTCGCTAAAGGTGCTGTCCATATTATCATTTACTTTTTTTTCTTGTAAACTGTTCACCCAGCCATTTCAAGATGATACGGATACCTGGTCTTCCCATGTCCCTTCCCCTCCACAATAATAATCCTTTCAGTTGAACTATTAAAAAAAAGAAAAAGAAAAAGAAAAAGAAAAAGAAAATGGTGCAACCATTTCATACGCCATCAGAGAAACTGAAAAAACCGAAACCAAGAAAAAAAAAATAAAAAAATGGAGGCGTCCGGCGCGATAGCTCTTTCAACATCCACAGTTCCATTGCTCCGCCTCCGATCACAGTCATCAGCCCACCACCGTTTCTCCGTCCGCCGCAAGGCCCTCCTCCGTCCCCCTCGCTGTCAAAAGATGTTCGTCCCCGGTTAGTTTATCTATCTTTTTATGTTCTTTGTTGTCTGTTCTTTTTTTTTTGGGGGTTTTGATTTGATGGTGGTGGTGGTGGTGAATGATTGAAGGATTCGGGGAGGCTTCGCCGGAAGCGAAGGCCGCGAAGAACCTCCAAGATTTCTTCACTTACGTAGCAGTCAGAGTCGTCCTTGGGCAGCTTGAGGTCTTCCCTTCCCTCCACCCAATCTCAATTGATTATATTTGTGCTTCTTTATCTCTGTTTGTAATGGACGCAATCGGTTGGGGAAAATTGCGTTGTGTTAAGTATGATAGTGGACCAGTTTTTTAAGTGAATGCTAAATTGGGGTTTGAAATACAAGGGGTTGCTGATACAGTTGGATACTTTTTGTAGCCTTATTTGCAGTTGTCATGTCTCTAATACAATATATTAAATCGCCTGACATAGTTTATACTTTACTATGTGAGCGTATGCTCTATTATGGAAAACATAAAAATATATGCATTCAATTCATTCGAGCATGTAATTTACTTCATTAGACTATGATATAATTCCAAAAAAAAAGGAAAAATTCGTGTGCGGATTGCAAATGAGGCTGCAAAAAGGACTGAGCATAGGATTTTCCATGTTTAAGCATTGGAAATTTTTTAAAAGATAATGTTACCTAGAGCCCTTTGTGCAGCCTCATGTTCAACACCCACGTGCTTTGATGTTTTTTTTGAAAGTGTACTTCATGTGATGAAGCATGTTCATAAAAAATGAATCATATAGTTTAATCATATTTATATATACACTTATGGAAAAAAGGAAAAACATATGTGCTTTATTTAACAAAGCATATACCTCATTAGTGAAATGAGATTGCATGCAATGCTGGAAATAAGGACCATGCATAACAGGACTAAAAAAAAAGCCTGATAATTGTTAATACCAAAATAGAAGACCTGACAATGGAAGTTCTTCCCCCCAGTGGCTATAACACAACGGTTCAGGGCTTACCTGCGTTAAGGGTAGGTCTTAGGTTTGAGTCTTAATGCTGACTTACTCACCTGAACCGATAAAAAAAAAAAGACAATGGAAGTTCTTGTAGCTTTATGTATTGTTCAAGTGGTAAAGTACATTCTTGTAACTACAGTCTCTTTTAGTGGGATTAATCCTCTAACATAGACTTGTCATTGTAACTCCTTTGTAAGTTTTGATTGATATCCAATAAAAAATTTTCTTACGAAGAATATAACCAAAATAGAGCATTAGGCATTTAAATTTATTGATGCTAGGATCAGAGGGGGGAGTAGTTGGGATTATCAGAAAGTGTAATGCTGGAATAAGCCACTTTTAATATCTTCTGTCCTTCGTTTAGAAGGATGGGGAAGTTGGTGAAGATGTATCAGATGTGATGAAAAACGGAGTTTCTGAAATAGAGAGGAGCTTAATGGTATGTTTGTTAAGATTTTCATACAATATATATTCTTGCATAAATTGGAGTGTTGGGCAGTTGAGAACACGTGTAGAAGACAAGTGTACAGAAGATTGAGAGTGCTAAGGTGGACGAGTGATCAATCAAACTCCCAAGGCCTAGTTTGTAAGGGAATAAGTAGTGACATGAGGGGATAAGTGACAAAATAAGTGGTTGAAGAATGACTTTTTTTATTTTTTATTTTTTTTAATACCAAAAGGGGATAAAGTGATTGAGGATTTTTTTGTTCCGCGTAAAGGCTAGATAACACTCATCCCTTCTTTTTATCCTAATTTGACAAATGTAAATAAAAAGAAAATCTATTGCCCTTTTATCGCCTATAACCATGAAAAGTTATCCTCGAAATCTTGTCCTCTTGCGGCCTTGTCAAACTAAACCTAAAGGACTAACTTCACAACATAAAACTAAAGTGGATGAGGTGTAGGAGAATTGCTTATGATAGTTCAGCCATATGTGATTAACATAAACTGGAGTAGCTCCAATGTAGAAAGTATCTTGTGTTCAAGTGGAGGGTCCAAAAGAAGGGTAGACGAAAATTTGGGTGGAATTATGAGGACTGAAAGTAATGTACTATTGCTAAAGGAAAAGCAAGGATTAACAATTAACCAAAATCTAGACAAGAGAATTCATTATCATTTGAGGGAGGGAAATCCAGTCAAAGCTGGAATGCATCCCCTCAAATGTTAATGGGTCTTATGCCAATTACATTGATAGCAAAGAACTTAAAGTCAGGAACTACAAAAGAACTACCAACGAATTCAGTCAAGGCTGGATTGCATCTCCTCAAATGTTAATGGGTCTTGTGCCATTTACATTGATAGCAAAGAACTTAAAGTCAGGAACTACAAAAGAACTACCAATGAATTCCTGAGAGTATCAGCCTTCAGGATCTGATATGATTGCGGTGGAGGCACTTATTAGCAAAACAAAAACAATGGGGTGGTGAGGTTAAGAAGCCCTGTAACTGGTTCTAGGATGGATTGTTCTGTTCCTGTCCTAAAGGAGGATGGCTTCAAGGTCAGAAGGAATGACATGAAGGGGGAAGGAGGCGCTCCCCTTGGATTGTTAGAAACTTGTGAGAAAATCAGCTGCGTTATTCCCCTCTTTTACAGTGTGGGACATCCTCCGGTGGGCTAACTTCTCAATGTGTTATATGTTTTTCTAGCTGCCCTAGAGGCATGGAAGAACCTCAAATATTTCTCCCCAATAGTTAGCCAGTTTTGTCTTCTGGCGAAGCATAGACTCTTCAACATCAAGAGACTCTTGGTATGATTTCCTGGCCATGAGCTCCTGTTTAATTAAAAAGGGATTGAGAGGGTCAGAAAGTAAAGATGAGTAGATGACTGGACATATTCAAGGCTCTGCCTATCCAATCTCAACCTGTTTTAATAATCCCAAATACACTAAGGTTCCACTCTTTCTGCCTCTCTGTGAGTTTGAGCTTTTGCACATGACAGAACAAGGGGTGACCCTGAAAGGAAGTATTCCAAGCCCCTTAAACGACCTCCAAAAAGCCAGGGTGTGAAGCCCAAGCAGTAGGCTTGTCAATGGATCAGATTTGGGCCCGGTCAGGGTGGACTCAGAGAAAGATATCAACAAAGGGTTCAGGATGAGCTGTAATCCTCTCATGATTGACCAAGAACCTATAGTCTACCCCTTATCCAGGTTTGCTGAAAATTACTCCGTGATAGAGTATGGACCGAAGCCTTAAATCATTAAGACCACATTGTTGAATGCAAGCATTGAACCTGAGAAGTTGTTGAGCTTGAAGTGGATAAACCTCATTGAAGTCCCTTCCTACAGCCCATATGGTGTTCCAAGTGTTCTGAGCTATTGAACATAAGGTCCACAAAACAGAGTTTTCAGAATTAATAATTGAGGCATACACTGTAGTGATGAACTGCACCTGGTCTGTGAGATGTGAATGATCCTTCAGTGGGTGTACTGACTTGGGTACGTATGGACGTGGACCTTAAGTCCATCCAGCTTCCAATATAGCCAGATTCTGCGGAGTAAGAATCACTTGCCAAAAGGTTGCGCCTCATTTAGGGAGGATATCTCCACCAATAGCCTGACAATTATTCTGTGAAACCTTAGTTTCAAGTAGGCTGAAAAAAGAGGCCTGTGAAGTTTAAGATAATTTCAAATATCCAACTGCTTGTCCTTTCTATAATCCCTCTGATGTTCCAAAAGGTAAGATTATGATGAGGGAGGCAAAAAATAAAATAAAAAGAGAGAAAGATCATCTTTTGAATGCAATGAAACTATTTTCTTTCACTTATTATTGCTCTCTGTCACATTCCATGGATATATTGTGAATCCCTTGAACATTTTATCATCTTATGATTGTTTTCTTGATTAGAGTTATAATCCCGAGGCTCATGAGGACTTGAAGGAATTTATGAGCAGAAATTCTTTGAATGACGGGGACAACTTTTGTAGAAATTTGATGCGTGAATCTCCAAATCATAAGGCTCTTGGTAAGTATTTTATTATTTAATTAGGTACTATTTGGAGAGCTATGATTCTGCAAGTCATTTCCCTTTGCAAGCTCTGGATTTTATGTGACTTCTGGTGTGGTAATAATTATTTGTCATTTTCCTATTTGTATGTTTATATATTATCATATTCTATAGTCATAAGATACTAATAGCTAAGGATTCTTTAAATTTCGAGGGTTGAGTATGGCGCTTTGATGCAAGACGGATACGATGAAGGGATATGTGATGATGATTAGGGTTAGGGTTAGGGTTGGGATATGTGGTTTGAGAAAATAAAATTAAAAAAGATAGATTCTAAGGCATCACACCCAAGAAGGTTAGGGTTTCACATCCTAGGGCTTCAAGAAAATTAAGGTTTCACACCCTCACAAATCCCATTGCAAGATATCTCAAAAAGAAACTTTTTATTCATTCTCAATCTCTCTTAGAGATTACAACTTTATTTAATGAGAAAGTGATTTAATTTAGATCATTGATCATTCTAAAGATCTATGGTCTAGATTGAACCCTACAATTACTTAAATTACATAACAAACAACGTAAGTGATTTAATCTAGGCCATTGATCATCCTAAAATCAATGGTTCACATAAAATCCTACAATTCTTATTCAAAATAAAATAAAAAAACCTAACTAATATCTATCCACAGAGGAATAAGATTAGATCTCTTCCCCTTCCTCTCTTGATAACATTTAAATGCATCTATTGACTTGATGTCCCCATCAATTCTCCCCTTGTTTGAGAAAACTCGTCCTCGAGTTTTAGATAATGATATAACTCGAAGATCATGAGGTTCTTGTTGCGTGTATCTGAAAGGATCCTGATGGAAAAGTAAAATCTTCAATTGCGGCCTTTCACCAAATATTTGTCGGGGAAATATTAAGTCCACCTGTTGTTCTATCACCGTATAAATTTCTTTTGGATTGCCGATCTCTATAGCAATTTCCTTGCAAGTTGGTGGTTGTTGTAAAACATGCATCAGAGGCGGTTGTTGTGAAACAGGCATAGGAGGCGGTTGTTATGAAATAGGTATCCGATCTTCCACTAATGAAACATCAACCTTCTCTTGAATTTCATAATTCATTTTTATGTTGTCTCTCTGGAGGTGCATCTTTTGTTGATGTTGATGATCTCGCATCTGGTAATCCTTTAAGGATAATTTTCTTCTGTATACAAAGCGTATGGTGCATGATCTTGCGTATGGTGTATGATCTCCCTTCATAATCAAATATACATTTTCGAGCTTTTATCCATGGCTGACCCAATATAATAGAATGTTTGGATGATGAAAACATGTCACGCTCCATCAAAATATGAAGGTTTCATAGACCATTCAACAAAAGCAGCTTGATTTTCTACGATAACTTCCCCAGTCTTACATAACATATCCACAACTGCTTGAGAAATCATATTCTTCTCGAGACTTTCATTGATAATCAAGGACGCACCTTTCCCATTAGGTAAGCAAATTAGGGTTTTCAGAACGAACATAGAATCAACCTTTTTTTTTTCTTCTTCTTTACTCTCAATGGTATTGCCGATCTGGATGCAAGGGAGGGACTCACACAGCAACAATAGGGCAGCAACACGAGAAGAATATTGATGGCAGCAACACAAGGGCAGCACGTCAGCAACACGGCAGCAACAAGGGCAGCAAAATGGGGGCTGTTGGAGGTCCAGGGCAGTAGCAACAGGGGCTGTTGGAGGCCCAGGCAGCAGCAGCAGGGCTGTTGGAAGTCCAGGCAGCAGCAGCAGGGCTGTTGGAAGTCCAGGCAGCAGCAGCAGGGGCTGTTGGATGTCCAGGCAGCAGCAGCAGAGGCTGTTGGAGGCTTAGATCTAGGGTTTCACACCCTAGGAACCTTGGCTCTGATACCAAAATTGATGCAGGATGGGATATGATGGAGGGGTATGTGATGATGATTAGGGTTAGGGTTGGGATATGTGGTTTGAGAAAATAAAATTAAAAAGATAGATTCTAGGGTATCACATCCAAGAAGGTTAGGGTTCACACCCTAAGGTTTCACACCCACAAAAGTTAGGGTTTTACACCCTCACAAATCCTATCGCAGGATATCTCAAAAAGAAACTTTTCATTCATTCTCAATCTCCCTCTCTCCGTAGAGATTACAACTTTATTTAATGAGAAAGTGATTTAATTTAGACCATTGATCATTATAAAGATCTATGGTCTAGATTGAATCCTACAATAACTTAAATTAAATAACAAATAACTTAAGTGATTTAATGTAGGTCATTGATCATCCTAAAAATCAATGGTCCACATAAAATCCTACAATTCTTATTCAAAATAAAATAAAAAAACCTAACTAAAATCTATCCACAGAGGAATAAGATTAGATCTCTTCCCCTTTCTCTCTTGGTAACATTTAAATGCATCTATTGACTTGATGTCCCCATCACGCTTCCACCAATCCATTTGATTATATGGATGTCAGAGAATTGAATTGTGTTCTCTGCTATAAAAGATATGCTTGGTTAAGAACATTGGGTGTAGATATTTTATGGGACTGGTTGATTGTGTAGTGGTCGTTTCAGAACTTGGGGTTTACTGTGTTCCTTGAGGTGTGCAAGACGAATGTTGTTCTTCAATGCGTCCCTACTCCATGATCTTATTCATAATTTGTTATTTTAAACATAATTTGTTTAAGTGATCCGTCAAATGGAGAGAGATTTCTCCCTCTAATTCGTAAGACTCGGTTCTCTAAAATTCATTTGAAACAAGAATTACGCAGATTTTTGGTGAGTGGGAGAATTTGTCCTTTTTTGTGCTGTATATCAAAAATGGTTAGATCCTTAAAAGCAGTAGGGTTTCAAATTCATACTAGTGTAGAGTTACAAATATTAATTTATATGGAGTTCATATGTGGGGGTCTCCACTTCCAAATTTACATGGGATACCTGACTCAGTTCGCACCAGTTAAATTTGCATCAATTGGACTGTCGGACACAAATAGCGTGTTCCATAATATTATGTGTAGATTACCTGCATCACAGCTTCAAACTGTTAGGGGATTTTTTTCCTGCAAAATTGGATCTGTATACCCTTCTCCTATTCCTTGCAGTATCTGGTTTGGGCAACTGTTCTTGCTAGTGGATCTGTCTCCGGTAACTCTTCATGCTGATTCCTCAATGATTGAGCTTCACCATACTTATAGATGGATCAGCTGATCTGTCTTTATAGGTTTGAAATATGTTGATACAATTGTCGTCATGTCCAAAAAGCTGAACTCCATGTTAATTCCTGGATCACTATGGCAGAAGAGGCTGTTCATAAACTATGGGGCAGAAAATTTCTGTTCAGACTGACAAGTGTTGTCCCTGGCAAGTCTGTGTCTCCCATGTACAAATTTGAAGGTAAAAATTTGAAGGGAGAAATTTGATTTGTCGATGAATGGGAGACAGGACTTGCCAGGCAAGGGGAATGATGATCAGATATTCACTAGTGATGGCTTTTCATGATTTTCATCCTCCCTGACTTCCTCTTGGAATTGCACTTATAGTATTATACCTATGAAGCACAGACACGGGACACGGTGACACAACAATTTTTTAAAAAATAGGACACGGGTACAGTTAGGACACGGCAACAAATAAATTAATATAATAAATAAATATATATCACTATTTTATATAAGCAAACACATTTCATTTAATTCACTATTTATAACCAATTGTATAAACTAATATAAATCATTGTTTTTATAAATCACTGTTTTAAATAATAAACCACTGTTTTTATAAATCACTTTTAAAACCAATAAACCACTGTTTTTATGAATCACTGTTTTAAACTAATAAATCACTATTTTTTTTAACCTTAAGAAAGAGATTTTGTTTAAGTGAGTTGTTCTAGGCTGTTTTAAATGGGTTGAATACTTGTGGGCTATGTTTGGGCCTTCCTTTTCTTTTTCTTTTTTACTTTTGGGCTGAAACTAGCTGGGCCGTGTCCCAGGCGTGTCCTAGCCAAAATGAAGGCAGACACGGCTGGAGCCGTGTCCGCGCCGTGTCCGTGTCCGACACGTGTCCGACATGGGTACGGCGCCTCCGGGGAAGTGTCCGTGCTTTGTAGGTATATACATATTTCTATGAAATTATTATTGGTCCTTTGTATTTGACAATGATAAAAATGTGCTTATTCTCTTTTCCTAATCAATCACTTTGGCATCATTAGTGAATTTTTTTATTCATTGTATTTGTAAGTGTTAATTAAGCTCCATTGAGACACTCGTTTGAATGATTGATTTAAAGAACATTGCAATAGCAATATATTGGACACTGATAGTTTCTCCCTTCTTTGTGTAGCTCTCCGCATAATGCAGGTACGAACTCATTCTTTGACTGAGCAAAACAAATATTTACCCAATATTTTTCATATTAAAAAATTTTATATTTTGAATTTATTTAGGTCCGATCTGCGTATTCCAAAGAAGATTTTGAGTGGGATAACTTGAAGAAACTAGCTTTTAAGGTGTGCATAATAAGAATAAAATATTTTTATTGTCTGTGTAAAGAAATAATCAATTGGTTTTTTTCTTTCTTTTTCTGTATTTTCACTTTTATATTCCTTTGTGCAGATGGTTGATGAATCGAATACTAGACTAATGAGGGAGTATGTCATTGAGACTAGTCACCTAGAAAATGACAAGTGATGTTCTGCTATATGCTCTTATCTTGGTGTCACCACTCATTGTACACAAGCATACTTCAACAGATATGATTATAGGTAGGCGTATAATTTTTTTTTCTTTTTACCTTACTGTCATTTAATTTCATCTCAAAATGCGTGATTTGATTAATTATCGAATTTTACCAATTATGCTTGCACTATTGTCAAAGTAATTTAGTATACTTTCAGTATCAATGTCCTACAAATACTGGGTGCACATTTGACTGACTGAACTTTAAAGCCTCTATTCTACTGAATGTCACAAGTTAATATTACTTGAGATTCATTACCATAATTCTGGGTAAGCGGGGTGACTCAACTTTAACACTATTTAAGTGCATTATGTTAGATCATCAGATTGGTTTCAAACCTACTTGAGATGTCCAACAGTTTGTTATACAATTCCTGGTAGAAGAGCTAAGCAATTTAAATTATAAGGAAATAATATAGAGGAATTTAGTAATTTGTGGAGGGAGGGGGGGGGGGGGGTGGGATGATGCCTCAATGAGTTTTGTGTATGTTGAGTTTATACAAAACATCAATACCATGCCATTGTTTATGGACATTATTTTTGTACATATTTCCTCAATCTCAATTTTCACCCAGAGGACTGACATTTGTTTTGTTATCAATTCCTACTTATATAATATCTATGATGCAAGAGTTTAATGTGACTAGAATTGTAGAGTAGATACATCAGTGTTTCACAAAAGTCTTGGTCCATCAATGGTTATAATTTTGTGTAATTATAATATTACGGTGTTAATTCATTAAGCATAAGGATTAAATCACATGCCTGGGATATTTGATGTTTTGGATTGCAATTTTATGTGAATGATTAACCTTTTCTGATAGTTTAATTATATGTTTACATATTGCTAATACATCCACTCATTGTTTTACTCGCCCCCTTGATTTTTCACTAATATATGGTTAGCTGCTCACAGTACACAATTGTTCATCCTCAATAAAAATGATTGAAGATCATCCAGGATCATCTGTGTAGAAAACTCCATTAGAAAAGCAGTAAATCTTCTGGTAATATCATCATAATCAATAGCTACATGACTTTATAGAAATCATACCGATTGAGTTAGTTATTTTAATGAAAGAAAATCCCTCCCACATTTGGTAGCTTGCCAGACTTCATATGGCATCACAGTGTAATTTCTAATTTATAAAGAAACTCATATTGTTTGAAAATCAAGAAGCTGTCATTCCTTTTTTTAAGAAAATTTATAAATTGTCAAAACAACATCCAGGGGTGGGGCAAGGAGTGATAGCTTTCACAGGTCTATTCCAATGGAAATACACTTTATCATGAAGAAATTCATGTTCTAGGGACATGGACTCATTGATTTTCAAGGCTTTTCCAAGTCTAAATAATGGTTCATTTAGATAGTTTTAAGGACTGATTTGAGATTGAAAAATCCTAAAACTGAACATATATTAATACAGTGACATTGAATTCACTGGAAGTTGGTTAAAGTGAAACTAGACATACTTCCAACTAACCTTAACATGACCTATTTTTGAACTTAGAAACATGCATGCATGTGAATAGTTCTTAGTCATTTTTATTGGACCATACGAAAGAAAGAATTTGAAATTAACTATTTAGTAACCTTGCCTGTACCTTTTAACTCAACATTAAATTGAATTGAATTAATTTGTAATTGCGTGTACTAATAATAGAACCCTGGTTGTGCCTCAGATAAAATGGACATATTTGATACAGCCAGTCATGTAATCTCAGAGTTTCTGTGGAACGCTATATCTGCTGCCAATCTATTTGAACTGAAGTCCATCATAATTAATTGTGGACTTTATATTCAGTAGTATATCCTATGTACATGTATTATGCAGGTTGTGACTGTGGAGGGAGACCCCTGTTGGCAGGTCAGAATTCATTTATCATCTTTGATTCCTTTATTAAGTAAATATATGAATTTACATTATATATTGATATGAAGACAAATAATTTGTAATATAGTGATCTATACAGGTTAGTGTGTTTTATAACCTTTCCTTTAGTTATTGTGTTGTGAGGAACTTGTAAGATTTATGTTATGTGTTGACTTTGTTCAATTTGTTTTATATCATTGAAGTTAATACTAGTGGTTAAGCTATGTTAAATTCATATCTAAATGAGTCTGTCATTAGTGTTGCACTGAGAAACAGATTTACTAGTGTGAAATTTGAACTGGAGAATGAATAAACAGATGGTGCTCCTCAAGTATGTTTAATGGAAAAATTGGCAAAACAGAGTAAAGAGATGGTGCTCCTCAAGTATGCTTACCGTGTGTTGGTAAAAATTGAAAATTTTTCTATGGGATCGGGCACACAGGCAGAGGTAGTCTACCCAGCTTGGCCAAAATATCAATTACGGGAGGTCCCTCCGATAAAAAAAAATAAAAAATAAAAAGAAAAGAAAGAAAAAAAAATGTTTAATGGATTGCAGTATCAATGTTTATAATAGTACAAGAAACTATAAATTATCATGCTTTATAAATTATAAGATTAACAATGCCAATATGTCCTCCTCTTTGATTGGGCTGGACTCGAGGACGGTCCGGGTTTGGTTTGAGTAGATCCGTGAAGAGACGACGATTAGGGTCCGTCGTGGAGGGATTGACGAGGTTCGTCTGGACTGAACTTGATGTAAATCAGGCTGCCTACGTACCCTTTTTGAGGGATCAAGCTACACGTAGTTCCTTTTTGGTGAGAACCTTCGACGGTGAAGTCTAAACTCCATTAAAATGAGATTCCAAGCTTGAGTCTAGGGTTCTCTTTTTTTAGGGGAAGAAGAAGAAGTCTTCTATCTCTCCGTCCCCTTTTGATGAAGGGGATACCATTCTATTTATAGTGGGAGAGGGTGTGTGTATTACCATGGAGGTGTGAGCATATCATGGTATGAAATCTTCCACGTGGCTCTTGGATCGGTCGACATATAAGATCTTAGGATCAGTGTCTTGTAACTACCTTCTGACAGTTTATTACAACCACTATGTAAGAGAATATTCTTTGGGATTTCTAATATCTCGCCGATGCGGACTCCGTGCTTTTGATTCAAGTCGGACAAGAGATATGTCCCCATTCACCCAAGTTTGGTCGGGAGTCCGACCAGACTGTTTATTGGCCCGACCTGAGATGGTGGTGTGTTTATGGCCCCATGTCATGGGCCGAGGCGGTATGACCTTTTAAACGGATTCTACGGTGTGACAGATTTTGACTTCTACAGTATCTATGCAATCTATTGAAATATATATTTCATTTTTTTTAAAAGCATGTATTTCAGTAGATGAAATATATTATTTTTTAAAAATTTAAAATAGTTCTACAGTAATATTATCCTTGCAGATATTCTAAACCCCCATTTAATTAGAAAAATAGATATGAAATATGATACAATAGGGATGAATAAATCCAAAAATCACATTTATTTACAAAAAAATAAATGAATATATGCTATGAGAAAGGAGAGAGGGAAAGATTGAAAAAAAAAAAAAAAACTGAAACTAAACATGACAAACTCGGTATACATAGTAAACTAGTAAAGTGTATGCACAAATATGCGTATTAACAAACTATATATTGCATCCTTAAAAAAAAAACTATGTCTTGCGCATATAAAAATATATGTCAAATCAATATAAAAGATTACATAGTAGTTTTCATTGTTAACATAACATATATCAGTGATTCTTATAAGAAAAACATATATAAAAAATTTGTTATATAAAAAATTAAACACATCTCAAACATTGCTTGTTTAAAAACATGACAGTATAGGTGTACTTTCAAACTATAGAGAGCAAAATATAGAAGCTAATTGAATCAGTGATTAATTAAAAAGATGCAGATTAAGAATTGGCATTATAATTGACAAACAAAAATCACATTTAAATAGAATGTGCAGTTTAAGAGTTTTTTTTTTCTATTTGAGATTACTTTAAAGGGCACATCTAATAATGCGAAAAATCCGTATATCCACATATGAATAATGTGAACTGCACATACTCGACGACCATGATAGAAATGCGGATACCAAAAAAAGAGGAAGCCTAAAGCAAAGCCCAGAACAACTAATCAAATTCCATGATAAAATTAAATCTCAATCAATGATAAAATTAAATATTCAGACCAGATGTAATCTTAAGATATGAAATTTCTAACGTTTTCTAAAAGAAAAAAAATGAATACATTTGTTACTCATTGTTACCAAACTCATTTAGGCCTGTCAACGGGTCGGGTCCGGGTCCGGTCGGAGTGGACCCGGACCCGACCCGTGACAGAACCCGGCGGGTCTGGGGACCCAGACCCGTCGGACCCGGGTCCGACCCGACCCGGATGGTTGGGTAAAAAAAAAAAAAAAAAAGAGAGAAGAGCTCATGTATTTGTTTGCCTTATTATTCTATTTGAAATTTTTTGTAATAAAACATTATTGTTAATGAGACTATGCTTGAATATAATTTTATACAATTCCAAAGAAGTAAATGAATTATTAAACAACATCCAAAACAATAATCACTAACATAAAAAATAATATTAACCTAAACAACATTCAAAACAATAAACACTAACATATTAACCTAAATAATAAACATAAATCATGCAACAAACTAATTAATCATACAAATTCAAAAGCTAATAAGTTAATTGTCCAAAACAAACCGACGACAATACATTACTAAGTTTATTACATATTAAACAATCAAGTTCTTGCAAGTTGCAACATCAACACAACAAAAAAAATGTTATGATTATGATTATGACTTATGATTTATAGGCTTGTTATGATTATGATTTATGAACTTATAGATACAAAAATAAGTTAAGTAAGAAATAAAATTATGTATCAACTAATACTAATGGTCTTATAATATATGAGCATATTTTAATAAAACAATCGGGTCTCGGGTCAGAGCAGGGTGGACCCGGACCAGACCCGTTTGTTTGTTCGGGTCCGCCGGGTCGGGTCCAACTCGGATCGGGTCCAAATCGAATCAGGTATATTACAAGTGTAATTAAGTCCAGGTCTGAACCCGATCCGTTGACAGGCCTAGAGTTGGACAAAAGAAGACCCAACCAAACCCATGAATTCTCACCACCACAAAGAAGTACAGCCTCATCAATCCTAGCATGAAAGATTGAAGAAAATAATAAAAAAGAAAAACAATATATATTTTTAGTAAAACTTTTACTCCCATCTTTGATAAGATCATGGTTTTTTTTTTTTCACAAAAAAAAAACTTATTTAAACGAGTAGTTATTTTTTCAGCTTTAATTCTAATCTCGTACACCTCTTTAGCGTCATATATCAACAAAATAAAAATCATAATTTTTTTCTTTTCTTTTATAAATGGATCCATAAAATTAATTAGAGTATATATTTCACTTTTTTTAAAGTATATACTTAATTAAATGAGATATACTATTTTAAAAAAAATTAAAACATATATGTTGAGACTGGAAAAGATACTATATGTAACATTTTCACAACCGTGTATTGACACAATAGATTAATTCATAATTTTTATGTTTTAAAAAATTTTTAAACGAAGAATTTTTATATAAAACATAAAAATAATATACTATAAAATATAAATATTATTATATAAACAAAAAAATTGTAACATTTACATTTGCTCTTCATCCAAGGAGATATATACCTTTTTAAGTAAGATATATATCACGTTAATTTTTTTTTATATTTATTTAAAATGGAACGATATACAATTTTTATTAAAATATATAATTTATTAGATGATATTATTAATTTTAAAATATTAAAACATGCAAGTATTGTGACATTTTACACTGTGCGCATGTACTCAACTTTTTTTTAGGGTTAAAGACATCTAAGTCCCTACAAACATGAAAAAATCCATATAAGTCCCTACTAAAATTAGGACAGACGTACAAGTCCCTGAAAACTCAGAAAAACCCAATTATCATCCCTGAGTTAAATTCCCATCAAAACTTAATAGAATATTCCCATAATATTCTATCACATATAATTTTGTAGACATTAAAGTCCTTATAAACAGTGATAAAGAAAAATTAGTCCCTGCAAAAGATAAAATTGTCCCTGAAAGACTTTTACATTAAATTGTGTACACATTGCATTCCCTATAAACAATCATAAAGATAAATTAGTCATCGCAAAAGATAAAATTGCCCCTGAAAGACTTTTACATTTAATTGAATAGACATTACAGTCCTTATAAACAATCATAAAGACAAATTGATCCCTGTAAAAGACAAAAATACCCCTGAAGCATTTTTACATTTAATTATGTAGACATTACAATTCTTATAAACAATTATACGGACAAATAATATAATTTATTTATTTATTTTTCCATCTTCCATCCTATTGCTCACATTCCACTTGAAGATCTCAATTTGATGTAAAAAAATATTTTAACCGGTAGAATGCATTCTTTTTGCCTTTTTGTTTGTAAGGAAGTAAAAAAAGTGGCATAGGTTTATTAATATTCTTTTTGCTAGAAATGTAAATAAATTTTTTTTGTGAAAAATCATGTATATGTATTTCAAAGCAAACAAACACATTAAATAAAAGAGCATTATTAATTACTTGTTCACGTGGAGTGTAAGCGATAGGATGAAAAATGAAAAAATAAATACAAAAATATATTATTTGTCTTTATGATTGTTTATAAGGACTGTAACGTCTACACAATTAAATGTAAAAATCCTTAAGGGATATTTTTGTCTTTTACATGGACCAATTTGTCTGTACGATTATTTATAAGGACTGTAATGTCTATCCAATTAAATGT
The DNA here is from genome assembly GCA_030737835.1 of Acorus gramineus. Lineage (NCBI taxonomy): Eukaryota > Viridiplantae > Streptophyta > Magnoliopsida > Acorales > Acoraceae > Acorus > Acorus gramineus. Next base: position 15,868,775 of record CM060850.1, read on the forward strand.
AAAAATTTTTCATTGACAATTTTATTTTTTACATGGACTAATTTATCTTTATGATTGTTTATAGAGACTACAATGTGTACACAATTTAATGTAAAATCTTTTAGGGGCAATTTATATTTTGCAAGGACTAATTTATCTTTATGACTGTTTATAAGAACTTCAATATCTATAATTATATGTGATGAAATATTCTCACTGTTAAGTTAGGATGAAAATTTAATTTAAGAAGGATAATTAAATTTTTCTGAATTTTTAAAAACTCATGCATTTGTTTCAATTTTTAGGGACTCATGTTTTTTTTTTTTTTTATTTTTTTAGTACCGAGTTTCCGACAACGCGTTGTACTTTTTAACTTAAAAAAAAAAAAACGCGTATTGGTTGTACATGCATTTATTGAAAGAAAATTTATTACCCCTATCGTGCTACATATATTGAAACTTAAGATAAGCCGTACCTTTAGAAATTAATTGATGTACGGAGAAGTGTAAAGAGTAATTACATGGCCCAGTCTTCTTGAATTTAAAATTTAATTTAAGTATTTTTATTTTTTAATCTTTATAAGCTATACGACTGAGTAATCAATCGTTTTTTTTTATATTTTATTTTAAATTTTTTGATTTAAAAGGTATGTTTTATATTAGTTTTTAAAAGAGATCTATCCCTCAATTATTTAGTTTTTTTTTAGTCCTTAAAAGATATTAAAAAAGAACATATCCTCTAAATCTGATAACTTAAATTGAAATATGAAGATGTATGAGATTGATCATTAAATCATATAGTTTATGGAGACTTAAAAATAAAAAAACACTTAAATTAAACAACAATTTATCAATCTATATTACTAATCAAAAGTGTTTTTAACTTCGTTTAAGAGTTTTTTAAGATATATTGAATGAATGGTGATGTGATCGTATCGCATCATTATATTTTTTTTGTTATTATTATTTTTTTATTAGATTTAAATTGAGATAATCATGAAATATATGTGATAAATAGTTAATTTTGAGTAAAAATTGAATTTCAAAATGAGTTTTAAAGTTTGATATCACTTTTCACCGTAAAATAAACATTTTTGTAATAAAACATATTTAACATTCATAAGTACCGAAAGTCTCTTTTCAACGAGCTATTGATTACTCCCACAAGAGTTATACGTGGAAAGTTATGAATTTATAAAATATTTTTTAGAATAATTTAATTCTTAATATATATATATATATATTGGATAATATCATTTATATTCATCAAATCTTAATGTTTTGTTTTTGTATATATACCCCTAAAAAATCACATTTTAGTAAAATATTCATGATAAGTTGTTATTTTCAATAATACTATGAAAAAATGTTTAAATTGTATATGAAAGTCATGTTTTATTCTTTCAAGAGATATTGTTGGTTTTAAAGTTTTAAAGGGATATTTTTACAATATAGGGTTGGTTGAAGGGTATATGAAGAAAACTCACTTTCAGTTAGATCATATCTCTTTTATGCATAATTTTATAATAAAGTTTACAAACAATTTATTTAATCATTATTAAATTTTCATTTTATATATATATATATATAGAATATATATATATATAGAGAGAGAGAGAGAGAGAGAGAGAGAGAGAGTTTTGATATCCTACGGACATGCAGACGGGGTTTACGTGCAGATCGTGTGACAGCCGTCCGATCGTGCGGGTCAAAAAATTTGAAAAACACAGACTAAAAAAAAGGACCACCGTGTATTAGAAAGGGCCCTTTGTACTCGACTCTCCGATTAGATGTAATCGGATGGTCCAAAACATTCAAATAAATACCCTAGATATGCCTCTCTCTCCATCTCGACTCTCTCTCACGAAAACCATTTGAGGAGCACCCGCAACCTGTCGATCACACGTGACTCCGGCGACCCCTGGCGGCCATCGGCGAGCACCCGCGACCATCGGCGAAACCCCGCAACCCCGATTCCAGGTTGAGCCCTCTCTCTCTCTCTATGACTATGATTAGGGTTTTTATCTAGGGTTTGTGATGTTTAGGGTTTTATCATCTAGGGTTTGTGATGATTGGGGGTTTTTTATCTAGGGTTTTTGGTGATTGGGATTTTTCATCTAGGATTTGTGATGATTGGGATTTTTTGATTTTAGGTTCCATTATTGAGTTGGTGACATGTTTAAATTTGTGTTATGAGCACATTGTTTGGTGAATGATAAGAGCAGTAATATCAAATATGAAATGATAAGTTATTTTCACTATCTCCAAAAAAAAAAAAAAACCTTAGGTTAAAAAAAAATCCAAAACTCAGTAAAGAAGGTAGAAGATACACAAAGTCAATTAGAAGAAAACATTAGTAACATTGAAATAGCCTAAGCCACTGCATTCCTCATGAATTGGACTCCAAGTTCCCTATCATCTGCTTGTTGGTAGGCTTTAGAATGGAGTCTTCAAAGGCTGATTTTTGTTAGCTTTATGACCATCAAGAATTAAAAAAAAAAACAATGATTTTTAGTAATGTTTATTGCTCAAATCACAACAGGGTTTCTGCTGATTATAGGTTTTTCATATAGGGTTTATGATGATTAGGAGTTTTTTTATCTAGGGTTTAGATGAGATGCAGTGAGGATTTTTTTTAAAATGAATCTTCTAAAGCTTCCAAGTTTGATAGAATATGTTGTTTTGGGGGACTTTTGATGTAATGGGATTGGATCTAACGTCGCATGATTGGAGTGCTTTTTGATCAGTTCCTACTGTACAAATGATTTATGTTGCCACGTGTTAGTGTGTAGATGTTTACAAAATGATTGGAATGCCGTTTTTTTTTTTTTGATATTAGTAATTTAGTAGGTGTTAATCAATCTATGTATGTTCTCCTTTGCCTTTCCTTCTCCTCCATTCCTAATTCCATTCCCCCCTTCGGCCTTTTACCACTTCCTTTGGTCTTCGAAATGTTTGGAGGTCAGACATCTATGGAGGAAGGGATTGACATCGTGCTCCATGTTGTTGGATCATTGCTACCACACGCACTAAGTGATTCTTTCTCTTTTTGAAGAGAATACACAAAATCCTTTGCGTGGTTGTATACTTCAATTGGGGCATTGTTCAAACAATTAGCAAATGCACGTACAAGCTCAATGTTTCTTCCCCCTAAATGTGTGCTTTGGCTTTCTCGAAGCTCCACGCCATCAAAATCGAACACACACTTATCTTTGGCTGTCATTGTCCAACATTGGAGAATAAGATATTCAGGCAACTCATCAATGAAATCATTTCTCAACACGACAAGCATATGTGCACATGAAATTCCTTCGCTCTCAAATTTTTTACATGTGCAAAGAAGTTTTTCATTTGATGGATCATGTATAACTTCATGCGTTCTATTGATTTCCCCCAATCTTTTGACAACATGCACGTCTGGAGGGCCCAAAGATTTTGACCCATACTTCAAAGAGACTTGAACTTCTTCTTGAAAAATATGGAAGACTGCTTTGGTGTACCGTTTTGACATTTGCATTTCAATGGAAAGGGGAGTAACGAGATCGGGAGTCTCATAAAGTGACTCATGATTTGCAACTAATTCATTATGCCTCTGACGTTCAAGAGCCCTTTGTAGATGATGAGCAAACTCGACCAGACTGTCTTTCTTATTCAAGAATCTATCGAAGAACGCATTCTGACTCTCACCACGCTGAGTACTTCTCATCCCTGTCATGAAAATGTGATTGAGAAATGTTGGGATCCACTTCTCACGATTGATGTACTGTTTAGAAAACCATTCATTAGAATTCAAGGAAAATTGTGTTATTATTTGCTTCCATGCCTCCTCAAATTCCTCAGGAGTCTCTGACCCATAAATACATTTCTTAAAAGACATCAAAAAATTAGATCTGCAAGACAATGCACCCACTTTTTCTGGTAACTTCTTCATTATGTGCCAAATGCAAAACCGATGATAGGTTTGTGGTAGCATTCTTGCAATTGCAGCAGCCATAGCAGGGTCTTCATCTGTAATAATAGCCTTCGATGCACATCTTCCCATTGCATCTTGCCATTTTGTAAACAACCACACAAATGACTCAATTCTTTCATCTTTCAAGATTCCACAACCAAGAGAAATGGACTGAAAAATGAAGATTAATTCAGGTGAATGGTGCAAAAATTAAGGAATATTGGTTGGTTTCATAAGTTGTGTCAAACACAACTACATCACCAAAGTGAGCATAAGCCTTCCTTGCACCACCATCCGCCCAAAAACAGTGTGTGAGCCGATTGTCTTCGTCCACCTCATATGCAAAATAAAAAGAAGGATTCATTTCAGCTTTTTCTTTAAAAGAATTAATGAACATTTGGGCATCATATTCTCTTATTTCATTCTGAATTCTTCCTTGGTAGTTCCTGATATCTCTTTCCGTACAACCAACTCTATCATATCCTCCTGAATCCATCCCCAATATGGTCATCGTCTGTGAAGGGCCAACATTTGCTTCTCGAAAGGATTCAATCAAGGATTTTCTAGTACTGGTAACCTCTCTATGGGACCTCAAAAGATGTGTTTTACGAGGAGTTGATAATACATGAACATGACCCTCAATGAAATCATGTACTATCCATTTCCCATCTTCAGTTTTCTAAAATTGTATTATGGCCTTACACCCCACTCTTATATGTCCTCTATTTCTTATTCTGATTTGTTTATCAACATCTGTGTTTTTGAATCCTTCCTTTGCACAAACCATATCTCTTTTAATCAACTCTTCTGTGCCCTTACGATACGTAGTAGTGGATTTTTGAACTCCAAATCCTGCTACTCTAGCATAAGAGTTATAAAATTTCTTTGCATCCTCAACTGTGTCAAAACATATTCCAATAACTGGTTTTACATTATCATCAGTATTGGAATCCAAACCCCCTGTTTTTCAAATATCTGCTCAAAACTTTCAACTTCCTCTCCCTCATTAATACTCATCTGTATGGAATCAGGCAACAAAAAATTAGAAATTAAATCAATCATGTACTATCACAATCATGCGCTATCCATAGATCAAATAAATTGAAAAGCAAGCAATGTACACAAGATATGCCAACTCTAACCAAAAGTTAATGAGCCATCAAAGATCTAAACTACTGTTGAGTTGAACTCATGCATTTAAAAAAGAAAAACAACATTCAAATGATGCATCTACATTGAAAGCACATAACACTTACATTGAAAGCACATAATATTATTCATTCATTGATTATAACATTATCTGAAATGGTTAAAGTTTTTGAAAAAAATAAAATACTTGGACTAATCAAAATGGTATTCCTACATCAGTTATTATATCAGTTATGAAAGTTGTCATGGATCAGATATTATAGGTGGTTACTTGCATTACTAAATAGCAACTAAACAGGAACTGCTGGTACCTGTAGTTTTCACTTTTTTAAAACAGTCAATATCAGACTACTTGTTGATTTTGATTGTAATTGATGCTTGTTATGAAACTTTCACATCATGGATCATTAAAACTCATGGTCATGTCTATCTTGTGAGATAGAAACTTGAAAAAAAAAAAGGCATGTAATGGGGATCAATTCAATGACAAGTTAGTGGGTCTGATAGGATCGATTCAATTCAAATGATGCATCTACATAGAAAGCGCATAACACTTACAATTCATGTATAGCATCAAAATTCATAATATTTTTACGATATCATAATAATAAAACATCATGTAAACATAATCACTAAATTAAAAACAAACATTCATGATCACTTCATCATATCTAAATCTATTCAGTGGCTATCCCAGATTCACACAAATCAAAACTCAACACACAAATCACAACAATAAAAAAACAGAGGACCTTGAGTCCTTGTCTTGTGGGCTGTTACTTGTTAGAGAGGTGAAAGATTGTTTGACCATTGACATATATAAACCAACTGAGAAACAAAGGAAAACTCAACCAAAAAACAAGTCAAACCACCATCCAAGTACCCAACATAGTTTTATAAAACTGTAACATATTAACATGACCACATGAGCCCCTCTCCTTATCAACCAACAACCAAACAAGGTCCAAATTCCTCTTTTGATGTTTAATTTGAATGTATAAACCCTCTTATTATCTTATAGGGCCTTATCTCAAAAAAAAAAAATAGATGTAAGAGAGAGAGAGAGACCTTTGTTTGGAGATGGTGAGGACCGAAGTGGAGTAGTGGACGACGAGGTGACGAGTGGCCGAGTTGGGGACTTCTCTCATAGATAGAGACAGTGCAATGTCAACTTGTCAACAAATTAGGGCTCAACCTGAAATTAGGGTCGCGGGGGGTTTCCGATGGTCGCGGGTGCTCGCTGATGGTCGTCGGAGTCATGTGTGATCGGCGGGGATCGCAGGTGCTCGTCGAGTGGTTTTCGTGAGAGAGAGTCAAGAGAGACGGAGAGAGAGAGAGAGAGAGAGAGAGAGAGAGAGAGAGAGAGAGAGAGAGTCGAGAGAGAGTCGAGAGAGGCATATCTAGGGTATTTATTTGAATGTTTTGGACCATCAGATTACATCTAATCGGACGGTCGAGTACAAAGGGCCCTTTCTAATACGCGGTGGTCCTTTTTTTTAGTCTGTGTTTTTTAAATTTTTTGATCCGCGCGATCGGATGGCTGTCATGCGATCCACACGTAAACCCCGTCCGCACGACCGTAGGATATCAAAATACACACACACACACTCTCTCTCTCTATATATATATATAACATGATGCATTGTATAGGATATAAATGGATTGAAGAAAATTGAGAGTGGTTGTTGTGGGTAGCTTTTTTAAAATATTTATTTTATTTACATGCACATTGTGCGTGGAGAAGACTAGTTCTTTCACTAGGTGGGATGTTGATAATAAATAAATAATAAATGGGGAAATTAATTTCGGATAGCCCTTGAATTTTTTTAAAGTCCCTTGAACATCATAATTTATTTTTAGATCTCATATTCCATTGTATATTATTTTTGGATTTTTCTGTCTATATACCATTAAGTTTACTGTTATATTTTTCATTTTTATCCTTTCTTCATTGTCTATATATGGACACTGTTAACAGATTTGTGTATATTGTTAAATTGTCTATGCACACAGCATGTCTGTGTGCACTATTGTTAAACTATCTTTATGCTTTGTTGATGGGGTTTGTACATTATTAATTTTCTTATTATAATGTCATTATATTATGATGTAATGAAAATTTATTGTGTTCTCACACGTAAAGACTAAGGAGAATGTTTAATTATTTGAGTGTGGATGGGGGAGAAAGGTGGCACAAAAATTATGAAGACATGGGCAAAATTAAAAAAATAAAATAAAAGATAACCCTTGTTAGCTAAAAAGACTCAGAAATAATACCCCAACTGATATGGGGACATAAAAATAATTCTAGATCTATATATTTGTTCGATTCTTCATTATTCAGTTTTATTTAATCATTATTCGATTTAGTTAACAAGTAGTTCAGTTTGATTCTTCGTTATCCAATTTGATAAACAAGTATTTCAATTCGATCAATTCTATTCATCTAATGTTCAATTCATTTAATGAGTACTGCAATTCGAATCACTCATTTTTTGAAAGAGATTCCTTCTAAAAAAAAATGTAAGACTTTCTTTTTTTTTGTCATTCATTTGTCATGTTTCTATTTTATAGGGATTTAGTTATTTTATTTTTTTAAATAAAATTCTTTACTTTAACATATTATTAGATTAGATAAGAAGAAATCCCATGATTTAGAGATTTTTATTTTTTATTCGTTTAAAAGAGTGTTATTTTTTATTTTTAATTCATTTTCGGTTTTTGTTTTACATTTTTATTTTCTATTTTTTTGTTTTTCTTTTTTTAACGTATTAGTAGGAAAGAATAAATCCCATAGTTTAAGGAATTGTTTTTATTTCTTCAAAAGATCTTTTTTTTTTATTATTCATTTTGATTTTCTGTTTTTTTATATTCTTTATAGTTATCTTTTTTTTTAATTTCTATTTTAATTGATTTTATTTTTATTTTTATCACTCTATTAGAAACAAAAAAAGAAATAAATTAAAAAAAAAGAAAAAAATTGAATGAGAGAGAGAGAGAGGATATATAGATTTATCCACTTATCAATATTAAGTCCATGTGTCAATTTCTCATAAGATACTGGCTGAAGTGATAACAATAGTTATTTATAAGATCTTATCTGTTGAGATATTTTAAAACACATGACAATCTCTAATTGAAGATTGATATGAACCAATGAATAGAGTCCCACACCCTCCCATCCATAAATGCCACCACCTCCCTCAACATCTCACCCACCCATCCATCACATTAAATACCCCCCCTTCCCTATCTATACATCCCATCCCAGCCGAATGGAGGTGGAATATTTTGGAGTAAAAGGTTAGTGTGTTGTCTATGTGAATGTGTGTGGGGGTGTGCTTGCATGTGCAAGTCGGTTGTGAGTATTGGCTGGAGGTGTGTTAAGATGGAGAGAAGAATGAAGAGGGTGTTGGCTGTGCTGTGGGATGTGCACAGTATGTGTGTCTCAAAGGGGTGTGTGTGGCTGTATAACGTGAGTGCCACCAAATCAGGCTCAGCCCTTCTACCTTCACAACTCACATCCCATCTTCCCAATCCCATCAAATCAAGTTTTCTTTACTTCACATCTCCTCTTCCCTAACCATAAGCCCCATCCTTTTTTTTTCTATCAATATCCCCCCTGCCTAGTCCACAAAAATTCCAATCGGCTAGTTTTTTGTTTTTTTGTTTAGTTTTATGCTTTCTCCTTGTGTGTGTTTTATATCTACATCTAACTTATTTTTCATATCTATATTTAACCTATATATGTTTTCTCTTCCATGTAATATTGATAAGTGTATTTTTTATTATTAAGATCTATATCTATAAATTTTATATTATTTTAAAGCTATATCTACATTTTTTTAATTCTTTATCTATATCTGTTTTTTTTCTTTCTAAAATATCTGTTTACATCTATTTTTCATTTTTTTATTTATCTACTTCTGTTTTTTTTTTAATCCTCTATCTACGTCTTGTTTTTTCAAATCTCTATTTACATCTATTTTTTTGTTTTTTATTGATTATTATCCATATCGTTTTTCTCATATCAATTTATTTCCCTTGGCTTCTGCGTTGAAGATCTGCAAGGACCCATGGGCCTTGGACATAACCCTCCAACGTGAGACTACGGGTGAGGATCCATAATTTTTTTGGGCCCAAAAGCTTTGGGCATTATACTAAATTTAGAGAAAATGTTATACCGTGTCTTTTTTACAGCACTGACTATTAAAATTTCATGGAAAAAAATACACACAGCATCCATTGCAGTCTATGATTTTTTAAAAATCATAGACTCATCTTTTGAAGTGAATGCTATCATATGAAATGAAATATATACTGAGATACGTTAGTGTATTTTTTTTCATAATGAAAAATTAAAAAAAAATTGGGTCATATACCATGATAGGACCCATATACTATGATAGTGCAGTATATACTATATTATCATAGTGTATGGGGCTGCAAAAATGATTGCGTATGATTTTTTGTTTTCATGTTTTTTAGTTTTCCTTTTGAGATAATGTTATAGATCCTTAAAAAAAAAAAAAAAAAACAAAATTTTTTTAGTCTCAGTCCCACATGAATCCATAGTCATCTCGTGCTTCTGGTTTGGGTGTTTATTTACTTAGGGAAGATCGGTACTCTGGGTGTGTAATATTTGGGTTTTGCTCATTTTTCTTGATTTATGTTTAGGATGATTCTTTCGAAGGTTTTGTTGCTCAGTAATTGTGCCAAGGTTTTGTTGATTAGTAGTTGTCACTGCTTGGAAAGTAAAAAAATTAAAATTTCATACATTGTCACTTTTACCCGGTTTTGGTCTCTATCTCATTGTTTGGCTGGTCCCGATGAGCTTATTATTCCATGTTATATATATTGGTGGGGCAATGAAATGACAATTATGTTGCAACAAGGAAATTAGTTAGGCATTTTGGGGGATTGTTTTATGTGGCAGTACTTTATATCTGAAAGGGAGTTCTGTATTAATGTTAGTTGAACCTCCCTCCTTGCTAGTAGACTTCTTCAAAGCTTAGTTTGCATATGTTAGTTGAACTTTGTTAGGAAAATTTAGCCTCTATGTTTGCAGTTGAAATTATTGTTTGTCTGATCAAGATTTTTCTACTGTTGAATACGTAGAATATTATGATATCAGTCTTGAGTTGGCTTAGTATCTACAAATGAATGTTTTCTTTTGTTTACAAGTATCTAATCTTGGCATTATAGCTTTCCTTGGGTCATCCTAGGTGGTCTTGGAACCCTCTTGTGGGATTCTTTTTTAGATTTGTATAAATGGTAGATATACATATGTGTGTGTGCGCATTGTGTGTGTTTAATGAATGTTTCATAAATGTTAGTGATCTATATCATGACTTATAGACTTGTGTCATAGTATATCTTTGATTTAATGATTTGAGTGACGGCTCATTAATGGTAAGTGTTGCGCTTCATAAATTAAAATCGTAAAAGATTGGATCTCATGAATAATTTTAAATCTAACTGAAAACAAACTAAAAAAATAGTCCTTTTATATATTATATTGCTATAATACACTTTTCCTATCACATATTAGATAATTATTACAATCGATGGAGTTGCTGGTCTTCTCACATTCATTTGAACAACATGCCAGCTTAAAGTAGAAATTGTGCGTTGCATAAGTTGGTGTACATGATGATGCTTATACACTCGGTTTTCATTGTTACTTTTGGTCTATTGTTAATTATATTTAAATTTCTTGTATAAAATTGGGTGTGATATTAGTGTTGAGATGTGTGAATTGAGTATTTCTTGTGTGGTGTCCGTCAAATGTATGTTTTTTTTATACATTATATTTTTCGTTTTTTTTACATTATTTTTATTTAATTAAAAAAATAATAATTATTTTATTTTATCTTTTATACATATCGGGAATTACTATTTTTTTGTGATGGTAATAAGTATTATTCACTCAAGATAATACTAATTTTAGTTTCCTTTTGGTTTAAATTTTTTTTTATTTCTTAAATTTTAAAGTATTTTGGTTTCTTATTCGCATCTCATTGTTTCCATTGAACAATATTGGAAATTGTTTCCATTGAACACTATTAGAAGATGTATTTCAAATGTTACTGGTTTATATCCAGTGACTACAACGAGATGCAAGATCAACTCGTTAAAGTTACTTAATATATTCATTTATTGTAGACATCAGAATTTTATATGAATATTGTTGTACGTTATAACAATATTCTTATGTTGCATTTGATATAACATTGAGGTTGATTGCCCGTGATACGGGTTATTTTGTGATCAATGGTAATCTGAGGTAATCAATCTTCATGTTGTATCAAATACATCAATTGTAACATAAGTACTATTGTTATGACGTAATACAACTAATTATCTTATGACATTCCGATGGCTTATGATCAATGAGTGCATTAGGTAACTTTAACGACTTGATCTTAATCACCACCACCCTACACGGTATCTCGTTGTGGTCACCGGATATAAACCAATAACCTTTCAAATATCTCTTAAAATATTGTTCAGTGGAAACAACAAGGTGCAAAGAAGAAACCAAAATACGCAAATTTAAGGAACAAAAATAAAAAATTAAATCACAATGAAATTAAAATTTATATTATCTTGAGTGAATAATACTTACTACTATCATAAAAAAATGGTTCTCCATATGCAAAAAAAATAAAATAATTATTAATTTTTAATTAAATTGAAAAAAATGTAAAAAAACTAAAAATATAATTTACAAAAAAAAAAATGTTTATGTTTCGCAGACACCACATGAGAAACACTAATATCACACATGTTTTTTTACAAAAGAAATTTAAATATAATTAGCAAAAGAATAAAAGTGATAATGAAACCGGACGTATAAATTTCATTACAGACACAAATTACTTATACAACACACAATTTCTACTATAAATTTTGAGATGAATGTAGGAATGTAGGAAGACTAGTAACTCCATCAATTGTAATGTGTGATAGGAAAAGTGCACTAATAAAGAATAGCAATATCATAAAGAAAAGGATGATTTATTAGTATGTTTTTCAGTTAAATTTAAAATTATTCATAATCTTAAATAATTTTCATTTATGAAGCGCAACTCTTACAATTAATGAGATTTCACTTAAATCATTAAGTGAAAGATAAACTATGACACAAATTTAAGTCATCACATAGATCACTAACATGAAACATTCATTAAACACACACGTGTATAGATGTGCACACACATATGTATAGAAGCATCCTAGAGACGGTAAATTTACACTGTCACAGCTTAACATTTTGCTTAACAATATGATTAGACCAGGTGATAAACAAGAATGGTCAATGTGATCACCTATAAACTCAATAAGTCAAACCAAAATATAAAATAATGAAGCACCATCATGCATAAGCATGAGCCTAGGGGATATCATGCTTGTGAGTGTGTGTAAATCTACCGTGTATTGGATGCTATTTTACTCTGTTTTCTCAGCATTTGTTTTACGGCTAGGCTTCATATTTTGGTTCAGCTTATTGAGTTTGTAGATAGTATCATTGGCCATTGTTGTTTATTATCTCACCTGCTCTATTCATACTGTTTCAGCTTCAACAATGTAAATTTTGTCCCCAGTGGTTATAGCACAACGGTTCAGGGTTTAGCGATGTTACCGATAGGCCCTGGGTTCTAGTCTTGGTGCTGACTTACTCATCTGTTTGTTGGCGATTATTCGAAAGAATTTTTCGTGGGGCAGGGGCAAACAAGCGGAGGTAACCTTCCCAGCTCGACCGTAAAGTCAGCTAAGCCGGGGGGGTCCATCCAAAACAATGTAAATTTTCCGTGTGTGATGCTCTTTTATTCTTTTTTGCATCTGTTTTACTGCTAGACTACTGCTTATTGGTTTTGTAGTGTATATATAAATCATCAATTGAGTACCTTTGTTATATAGTTGTGAAAGATCAAATAATTTTTTAGTAGCATCTCATGTTCTAGTTGAATGGTTTCATAACATCACAATTGTACAGAGAGAATGTTGGATGGCTTTCTGCCTTGGTTGCTCATACTTGATGATTCTCTTGTGTTCTGTCTGCTTTGTCATGGGTTTTATGTGATTTCTTAAGTTTTATGTAGGCTTCCCCACCTTGAGCTTTGTCATGGGTTTTATGAACATGGATAGATGGCGTAGAAAGCTTATGGTATGGCACGCCAAGATAACTGTAGAGATAGATTGTCAAACAGAGGTGAAGAATGATCATGTGATTGCTGAAACATGGCTCACGAGCTCATGCGATACATCCATCTTTGCTCTTCGAAGGGTTGTGCTTGCTTATGGACTAAAAGGGTATTGGGTGTAACATTTTTCTGTCACTAAAAATTTCGTTCACTTATCATTTTTTTTAATTAAACATTTTTACATGATTATTAAAAATGTAGCCACTATAATTCATATCATATTTCTCAAACTCTCTCTAACGATGAATATCTCATTTTTGTCTCTGTACCCCATCAAGCAGTGTATTAAAACCCCCAAACCAACTTTGTTTGGTTAAACTGGTTAACCTTCACTTATTTTTCCGATTCGATGTACTCTTAAAACCTATGGTATAAAAGCTTAGTAAAAACCAATTAAACAATTGGTTGAATCAACGGTTTTTTAAAATCGACTACATGTTTATTAAATGAATTGGGACTAATTACTTATTAAAATATTAAATTTAATAAAAATAGATTTTATATAATAAAATAATGCTATGATGTTAATTAAAAGTTTAAAAGTATTAAGATTTAAGACTTGATAATTATGCCATGTTTAAAATTTTTTATTTTTTATTTTGTTTATTTAATAATAATTATTAATATATTTATTATGTTATAATCAGGGCGGAGCCGGGGGGGTGGGCCGACCCCCCCTCAAGCCATGGTTCATAATGCATATGGGTGTGAATAATTGAAATGTTCTTTTTGCATATGGATCCCTCAAATTTTTTTTTGTTAACATATACCTTTTCAAAATTCAATTTCCACCTACAAAAAGGTTTAAATTTTTCATGAATGCCCTTTTGGGGGGTACTTTACACAATATAAATATCTTAAGTTTTACATGAATACATTTCAAAAGGGCATTCATACAAAATTTAAGTCATTTTGAGGGTTATATATGCAAAAATCCTAATTAAATGAGTGTGTTTAAAATTCAAAAATGTTACATGGGTCCCATTTGTATTTGGTTAGCATGCATACATTTGATTATGTTTGTAAGTATATGCCTATATAATAAAGTATATTAATCTTTTATAGAAATGAAGTACATATCCATATGAAATAAATGCATATATTTTTATTTTATTTACATTTTCTGTAATAGAGTAGCACGTATTGCATTAACCGATTTTATATATTACGTTATACGTCATAAATGTAAATTGGGTTACAAAAAAGACTGAGTATATTAACGCCCATCGAGATTTGGAGTCGCGTGTCCTCTTTAAAAAAAATTGTGACAATTTTTGTTTTTCTTATGAATGTTGGTATATGTTTCGAGGGATTGAAAAATCACTAATTTGGATATTGTAGTGATTTCTTTTACTTATTTTGATTTTTAATCATTGTATATTGAGTCTCGTAGATTTTATAAAGTGACATTTTAAATTCTCTTTCGAAAATACAAGCTTAAAGGATATCTTGTATGTTTTTATGATCAATTATTTTTTTCATATTCATTTTTCAATTTTTGAAGCTTCATCTTTTTTTCTATTCATTGTAATAGGAATAATAATTTTTCAATGTTTTTATCTTAGATCTTTTATAAATTATTCTAAATCACTAAATATAGGAAAATAAATACAAAAACATCTTTGATCTAAATCATCACTGACTTCAAATACTCGGTCATTGTCCAACCGTCTTAATTTTGTTTTAACTTATCATACATTTATAATTTTTTTCCCTCTTTCTCACTTGACCCTCCGGCCGCCTTTGCTCTAATTTATGGTTCTGCCTTGATTATAATAATACCTAAATGTCTTCAATCTGGGTTAGAAGGGCTTTGTTTTTATCAATTTCAAAGGCTCCCGGCGGGAAAAAAACAGTCATCCACCACCAATCATAAAAAGCCACTCTTTCCAATCCATTCCTCCCCCCTTTCACTTAAACAAAATAAAACAGAGCAAGAAAGAAAGAACAAAATATCAGACAAATTTTTCTTTTTTTCTTGGTGTACCCTAGCCCCCCTTATGGGGTGTGACATTAGGTTATTCACTCCCGATAGCTATACTGGGATAGATAACAATTCAGGCTGAATAAGCAACTTTTTGTTTGGTTATCTTTTTTGTTATTCTCATTGAAAAACGTAAAAATGACTTTTTTGTTGTTTGGTTCACCTTGGATAAAGTAATGATAAATGAGTGATAAGGGATGAATAAGAGTTTATGATTTTTTAAATGACAATTATACTCCCTGGGAATAGTGTGAGAGATACATGATTGATTTGATAGATGTGACAGTTTTTGGAATCTGTGTGAGTCTGTTAGGTGAGATAAATTTTTTAAAATGACAGAGAATGATATTTTTATCCATTGGCATAGATAAGCCTTGATAAGCAATTTCACCATTTCCTTAGAATAGTTATCAGGCCTTATCCTAGCTTATCCAAACATAACTATCGGGGTTTATTCTATCAAAACAAACAATTTTTTTTTAACTATTCTCATCTATTCTTCATTATTCTTGCCTTGTGTTCCACGCAATACGGGGGGTGGGAGTCTTGGAGACGTTCTTGTAACAACACAACCTCAACAGGTAAATAAAGTCTTTACTCCTCTCATCTCATCTCCCCATGCATCAAAATTTAAATTTCATCAAATCATAAATAAATGGTTTTCACTCGTCTCCAGCAATTAATCAACCACTGATCTCCGTTCACTCAGGTGCGTTTGGTTGCGTAATTGCAAAACTAATTCTATAAGAATTTAGGTTTTAAAATTGATTCTGCAGGAAGCTCATCTCCCCTAGTTTTTAAAAATCGCAGCTTTTTGATACTATTTACCTGAAATATGTCTGTAGGAAGCTCTTATAGTAAAATCACTATTATAAAAACAACTTCCTGCAATCGCAAAAGCTGCACAATTATGTAACAAAATGCACCCGAAAAACTCTGTCACTCGGAGACTGATTTCATGGACCATTTTTTCGATGTGGCACACCTCGTCACCGCTGTCATTGCCCCCTCTGTCCTCTGACCAGGTGTCCTTGTGGGTCAACAAATTTCTCTACGCCTACAAAGACGATAACGCTAACAACAACCGATTCTTGGTCGGCCTTGGAGTGAAGTGGAGGTCTGAAACTGGTCATAAAGATATAACACAACCTGGTCGCCATCCTCTCCGTAAAAGATGGCCAAGGATCACTACAAGAATAATGGGTTTTTGCCGCGAAAGTGTTCCTTGCTAAAAGGCAGTTTCGTTGGTGAATCTATCTTACAAGGAAAAATTTTGTTGGTAATTTCATCGTTAGAACCCTATCGTTGATTCTTTTTGCCAACACAATTCATGATTTCCTTGCTAATAATATACCTACTAAGCATATTTCCTTGGTACACAACTTTTACTAAGGATATATTTCATTGCTAAAAGTGAATAGTTCCTGGGTAAATATGGTAATTTCGTTGGTAAACCAAGCCTAATACTAACAAAATTATTTCCTAGGTAAATGATCAGAATATTTAAAGTTTTACACATTTTATTTACCAAGGAATTTTTTTTTTTTTTTTTGTTGAAAAAAGTCCTTTATTTAAATGAGAGACTAAGACAGTGGAGCGATGGAGAGACGACGGGAGAGCAAAAGAGAGACGATGGTAGAGCTTAAAATGAGGCTAGGGTTTTCATTTTGTCAAGGGTTTTTACTATCATACATTTTTTTTTTTGTCTTGTTTTTTCGGAGGTTTTTTTTTTTTAGCTAAATGGGTCGGGTCTTGTTTTGGGAGTTAAATGTGTTTGATAAAATGAAGTTCTAGTTTTTCATAAATAGCTAAATCAACATTTAGCAAGGACAATGTTTCCTTGTACACAGAATGTCTTAATATTTTTAGTTAAAACAAAATTAGCAATGAAACTATCCTTGAAAATACGTAATAAAATAAATAATTTCTTTTGGAAGAGCTTTACCGAGGAATACTTTGCCGGTAAGAAAGATTTTTTTTTAATTTAAAAAACACTTACAGAGGAATTTGTAATCCTCGTTAAACTGGTTTAATTGCCAATGAAATGGAAATGATGTTGGTGAATGTGTAGTTTTACCAACAAAATTTCTTTCCTCGGTGAAACTTTCATAGGTAAAGAACATCTTTCTTGTCGTGGATCAAATCCCGGGGTCACTAATCTTCAAGAAAAAAATCCCGGTCGCCATCCTCCAGCTCTGCGTGGACCAGCGCTGCCTCATCTTCTAGATCCGTCGATGCGACGCCATCCCCAATGTCCTCTCCAACTTTCTCTCCGACACGCGCTTCACTTTCACGGGCGTTGAAATTACGAACATTTGGAGGCTGATATCGGACTACAATGTCAGGGTTGGGAACATAATGGAGATAAGTAAAAACAGAGGAAAATGGGATGGTTTCAAACCACATACACACAGCCATGGTGTTTCTTTTTCATTGACATTTTATAAGAAGTGTTCACAAGTAGTGAGAGAGATATAGGATTTTCGGTGGAGTTTCTCTTTTCATTGTTACAAGAGATATGGTTTGTTACATGCGAGAGAGGTGGGATTTACATGAGGACTTCTTCAAGCGGTACTTCTTTTGTGGAGTCAAATGAAGACTTGGACTTGATCTGTTTAATTATCACATCCCCGCAAACTAGTGGGGCATTGATGTAGCATAAGCTTGGTAGTCAATAATGCAAAACGAGAGGAGGAAAGACCTCTTGTAAAAACATCCCCACTTGATCAACGGTGTTGATGTAGCAGACTTCGAGCTCTTTGCGAACGACTTTGTCACGAACATAGTAGTAGTCAATCTTCAAATGCTTCATTTTAGAATGGAACAATGGATTTGAAGCTATAATGAGATAGACCTAATGTTGTCACACCAAATTATGGGGGTTGTGAGAGTGATATGCAAGTCATGGAACAGAGAGCACAACCATGAGATTTCAGCCGCGGTGTAAGCTAACTGGCAGTACTATGCTTCCGTACTAGAACAAGAGATTGTATAATGTTTCTTAGCATTCCAAGAAATAGGATAGCTTCCAGGTAGACACAGTAGCCGCCTGTTGAATGCCTATCATCCGGATCACCAGCATAATCTGCATCGGAAAATGCTTCAAGACGAATAGCACCGGGTTTGTAGAATAGAGCCTAATCTGGTGTATTCTTCAGGTATCATATAATATGCGTTATACTTGACTGCAATCCAGTGGGAGCTAGTGGGCTGATGCATGAACTGGCACACTTGGTTTACTGCAAAGGATAAATCTAGACGAGTAATTGTGAGGTACTAAAGTGCAAAGGATCACCATCATGATAGTTGAGCTTCTTCCTAGCAGAAACAGGAGAGGACATGGGTTTTACATCTGCAAATTTTGTATAGAGTAGCAAATCTATGATGTATTCGGTCTGAGATGAGTACAAACAATCGGCGTAGGTGGCCTCCACTCCAATGAAATAATGAAGTCGATCCAAATCCTTCATTGAAAATAGCAATCCAAGCTTATCGATAGACCGGGAAACATAAGTAGAATTATTGCTAGTTATCAATATGTCATCCACATAAATCAGTAAAAAAATGATAATATCCGTCTAATGAAAAGTAAATAAAAAATAATCACTTTTGGACTCCTGAAATCCAAGATCCTCAAGGTTGTAAGAAAATCTTTTAAACCATGCCCGTGGAGCTTGTTTCAAGCTGTAGAGAGACTTGTAGAGGCGGCAAACATGATGGGGAAAATTGGGATCCGGGAATCCCGCAGGTTGTCGCATATATACCTCATTTAAGAACTCATGCATTTTGAACATCTAGTTGACTAACGAGCCAGTGGTGATGGATTGCCAAAACAAGAACCGTTCTAGTGGTGGTGTGCTTCACAGCAGGACTAAATGTTTCAGTAAAATCGATCCCTTCCTGTTGGTGAACTCTGTTTGCGACTAACGGGATTTGTGCCGTTCAATGGATCCATCCGCTCACCGTTTGATTTTAAACACCCATTTGTTTAGTAGAATGTTCATATTTGGCCGCTAGTACCACTGACCATGTCCCATTGAGCTGTAGGTAAGTCTGTCAATCGGACGGATACAAATCGGATATGCCAATATCCATATCCTAATTTTTGGATTCGGATCCTTTCGGATACGGATCGAATACGTATTTTTTTTGGATAGTTGACATATTTGAATATTAACATTAATTTAGATAATCAAATAATATTTTAGATAGACATCAAAATTAAAATTAAGATTTTAAGGCTTATTATCTCTTTCAGATATATCATACATTGAAAATTTAATAGTATTATAATATATTGTTTTAGTGATTAATCATATAAGATAACAATATGAGCAATATATAATACAAATATATATATTTTTATAATATATGTTGAATATGGATATTTTTCGAATCGGATAGACTGATATTCATATCCGTACTCCAGATCTTCGAATATCGGATATTCCTGTTTTTTCAATTACAGATTCGGATATGATTCGGATTTTTTTTGGATAATTGACAGGCATAACTGTAGGGCATCAAATTCTGATCCCATAGCAGTTCTCCAAGCAATCTGTTTCATAGCTTGACTAAAACATGAAGGTTCAATTTTAGTGTTAATAGTCATAAGCAAGACATATTTGGGGTTAGGTTTAACAATTCCATCATTTCGCCGGGTAACCATTGTGTGAGTCGAAACCGCTGTAGAAGGCGGTGGTGTAGGAATGGTAATTGGAGATAGTGGTGGTTAGTTGGGGTTGGGTTCTTGGTAATTGGAGGTAGGGGTGGTGCGTGAGTTGGAGTTGGGTTCTCGGTAATTGGAGGAAATGGTGGTGAGTGGGGTTTGGTTCCAAGAGAGTGGGAGGGATGGTGGGGTCAAGATTAATTTGGGATAGTGGTGGTGAGTTGAGGTTGGGTTCTAGGAGAATTGGAGGGATGGTGGGTTCATATGTTGGGATAAAAGTGTGGGCTGTTGGTTTGGGTTAAGTAAAAAGGTAAAAGAGTCTAGATTAATGGTAGATGAGGATTGTGGAAGTGGGATATCTTGGAAAGGAAATGAGTGTTCGTCAAATATCACGTGACGAGAGAGATAAACGTGACTCATAAGAATATCAAGACAACGATATCCTTGATGATTGAGAGAGTAACCAAGAAAGACACATTTCTTAAAGCGAAACTAGAGTTTATTGGTACTATATGAGTGAAGGAAAGGAAAACATGCACAACTGAAAACTTGAAGAAGATCATATTTAGGAACCTGATGAAACAACTTGTTATATGGGTTGGAATACTGAAGAGTGCATGTAGGTAGACGATTGATTAAATAAATAGCAGCATTAAAAACATCTACTCAATATGAAAGGGGCATGTGTGCATGGGCAAGTAAAGTTAGGCCAGTTTCAACAATGTGACAATGTTTACATTTGGCGATACCATTTTGCTCGGGATGAGAGGGGCATGAAGATCGGAATTGGATGCCATGAGTGGCAAGAAATTATTGAAAAGCATGTTTGGTGTATTCTCCACCACCCTCAGATTGTAAGGCTTTAATTTTAGAAGAAAACATATTTTCAACAAGAGATTTAAATTTGATAAACATATGAAAAACATTGCTATTAAAATGCATAGGAAAAATCCAGGAATATCTAGAGTGATCATCCACAAAAAAAAACACATATAATATCTTGAGCCTTGCATAGATGCGATGGGAGAGGTCCAAATATTGGAGTGAATTAATTCAAGTGGATTATGAGCAATAGAATGTTATAACTGAAAAGGTAATTTAGAGCTTTTGCCCAGAGGGCAAGAATAACATAATGAAAGAGACTTGGATCCCTTAGTGGGTAAACAATTATTTGATAAAAGTTTGGAAATGATAGTTGAGTTAAGATGTCCAAGGCGTGAGTGCTAAACTTAGATGCAACCCGAGCACTAATGAGATAATCTTTTGGTAGAAATTTGGTGGTGGATGTTCAAGTGATAGAGACCGTCAGTCACTTGGCCCATAGAAAAACGTCTTCCCTGTCTTTAGATCCTTGATATAGAATGAATCATTGAAAAAAGACAAAGAAGCAGTTATTATCACGGGTAAACTGATGAACAAATAAGAGATTAGTGGAAACATTAGGACCATGTAAGATATTAGAAAGTCAAAAGGCAAAGTTTTTATGGAAAAATCTAATGCCCCCTCCCGGGAATGTGGATTGCTTTGGAGCATAAAGAGCTGTCGGGGAAATATCAAGCGCTGGTGAAGAATATGCCTTCAATTGCATTTCCGCACCAAAGAAGAAGATCCACAACATTATCATAGGAAATCGGAATATCCTGAGCTTGTGTAGAGCTCACAGTGGCTTCGAATGCTGGTCCGATGTTGTTCGTGAAGATGGATATGAGATTGTCATCATCGATCGACTTCCCAGCCAAGGCGAGGTTGTTGGCAATGTGGGTAATTTTATCCACAAAGTCGGTGACAGAGAGACCCTTGCCTTTGGTGTTGAACAACTCGTTGCACAAATGCATGATGCGATTGTGGGTAGCGCTTCTTGAGAGACACCCATGTCTCATGTGATGATTTGGATCATGCGACGGTGGAGAGGACGGAAGGTGTGAGTAATATATTGATCCCACTCAACACGAGCTGATCCTTCTGCTTCCAAGCGACATATTCCGGATTGGGGTCGGTGGTCACCTTACCGTCTGTAACTAACTTGAATTGTGATGGACACTTGATGGTTCCATAAGCGATTCCCATAAGGCCCTTCATGTTGAGGATGGGAGAAAGTTGGGCTAACCGTAAGGGTAATTAGTCTGATCAAGAGTAATTTTCAAAAAGCCGGCGAGGTTAGACGTAGGCTCTGGTACCATGAAAAACAGAGGATAATGGGATGATGGTTTTAAACCACATACACACACAGCCGTGGTGTTTTTATTTTTCATTGACCTTTTATAAGAAGTGGTTACAATACGTTAGAGAGATATATGGGATTTTCATTTACACGGTGGAGTTTCTCTTTTTAATTTGTTACAAGAGATTTGGTTTGTTACATGATGGAGATATGTGGGGTTTAGGACTTCTTCATCTGGTGGTGGACTTCTTCAAGAGGTCCTTCCTTTGTGGAGTGAAATGAAGACTTGGACTTGAACTGTTTATCAATAAGGACGTTGTTGAAAGAGCGGGTGCAGCTGAGGCGGGGGCGGAACTAAGGCTGGCGGGGGATATTCTGATATGGAAGTTGCAGAACTAGTGGAGCGTTCAATTGGGGAACTGGGATGAGGAGCGTCTGAGTTTGGAACAGATCATGTACGCTTGCATTGATGCTTTCCTTCCTTTTGAGTTTGCGAGGCGCCTCCTCGGTTGAATCTGCATTTGCATGGTATGGATTGGTATGAAACATTGGGGTCGTGAAAGGTGTGTTTTCTTGAGAATGGGTTTTGGTTGAATCAGTTCTTGAATGGTTTAGTTTGTGTTCTTGAATGTTTTCTTTTTTGTTCTGCATGTTGGTTTGATTTTCATGTTGAATCTGGAAGAGGCAGATATGGAATTATGAAAAAAAATAAAATGAGGGATTTACAAGGCCTGATAAAAGTTTTGAAGAAGTTTCATTGCCTTCAACTTCCATGAGTCAGATGATAAAACAAGCTTGCAAGGACAGCAAGGTTTCTCTTCCTTACTTGAGAGTAACCTCTGATTGATCACCAGACTATTGTTTAGTAGCCTAACATGATGATGAATTTTCGGCAAGTTGTAATCACAAGTGATTCTTGTATAATCAATTCAAATGCACTTACAGAGACCAAACTGATCAGAAGACACAGAATCTTACAGCATACTAATTTTCTGAATTAGTATTTGGAATGATCATATACTCACTCCCCATTTTACGACATACTAATTTCTTGAATTCAATCCCCAACCAATAATAAAATGGTTCATCGGCATTATAAGGAGCTTCATAAAGTGGCAGAACCTAGCAGACAATGTGCATTTTCAATATTTATATATGTTTATCAAGGTCTCACCCATTAATGTATGTTGCTTATGAATGTCAAAGTCTTAGTGGATGAAAAAAGGATGAAATTCAATGTCTGATGTCTTCATAGTCAGTAATAATCAATTCAATCCAGAAAAAAATGGGGGTCATGCTAGATTTTATTCCCACAAATGTTTACATGCCCCACACCCATTATATGAAAAGAGTAATTAAGAGGTTACTAAAGGTTCTACAAAATATATAAAAGGCTGGATGAAGCAGAATGGTCTAGACATTTTTTTAGTTACATGAATTTTACGTACCAAACTAAAAGGATCCAATGTGCAAAAATGGGAGATTCACGTCCTATTCTATCAGACTATCGCAAAATTCTGCTAATCGACTTATATACTTCAATCATGAGCAAAAAGAATGGTTAACTTGTATCATGTTCAGGGTCTATGTAGCTGATAGGAGGACAGAATGACTACAAAAATGATTTTACATAAGGTATTTTAAGACTTCAAAGGAAAATAATTCACAATTATTAACTACAATTCCATGGAATTCTACACTTTCATAAAATTCTTAAGACAGGAGTGGCAAAACTGAATCCAAATAGTTGGGAGAAGCATCATGTTAATGGGCTTGTTTTCCCACATAGAGAATTAGACAACAAACATATGCCATTCATGACCACCATGAAAATTAAATTAAATTCACAATAATACAAATCAAATTAATATGTTTTATTTACTACCTAATGTTTCAAATTAAATATAGTAGTCCCATAATCTGATTTTAATACTAGCAAGACTGCAAACCTGCCCGCCCTTTAATATTTCAGTGAAGCATCAAAGCTGCAAGTGTCTAACATCAAAATACAATACTTATAAGAAAATTCAATTAGAATTTTAAAATATTTATTTCATGACACATTTCAATACTCTCCAACAATCTGGAAACAAAAACCTCTGTGTTTTGACAAAACAGAACAAAGAACTACCGTATTGAAAGAGCAATCAGAATCACTCAGTAGTTCAACAGCCTTTAATATTTTCAGTGATGCTTTCCTTTCGTTCCAGATCGCGGCAGCTCATGTGTTGAACACCCGCATTGGATGGTATGTGATTTGTTGATTTTTTTTTGTCTTTTGTTTGATACACAGGGCGTATGTGAGGATTCTGATTTTTTTGGATTGTGAGTGGTTTATTTTGACAATGGGTTTGTTGATTCAGTTCTTGATGGTTAGGTTTGTGTTCATGATTCTGTTCTTTTTGGTTTCTGGTTCTTGTTTGATACAATTCTTATGATTTGGTTCTGGAATGGACAGAAGAGGAAAAGAGGGGTTTTGATTATTCTGAGATTATCATAGTTGTTTAATTGTTGATAGATTCAGATTGCTCTTTAAATGTGCTACTTTTTAGCTCTGTTTTGGTAGATGCAGATTTTTTTTTCTCAATTGGAGGAGATTATTGAAAACGTTTCATGAAATAAAATTTGTTAAAATTCTAATAGTAATCTCTCATAAGTAATGCATTTTGATGCATTTTTATTCTGCACTGTATTTTAAGTACAGGTATACCTGCAACTTTGCTAGTATTGGAATGGAATTCTTGGACTTTGACAATTTAATTCACAAAACATTGAAAAGTAACGAATGACATTTGATTGTTTCCTGATTATTGATGTGAAGAAAACATATTATCTGCATCAACACAATATGTTAGTTTTGTGAGTGCTGTTTTGGTTAGGGCTGCAACTTGGGCGGGTTGGGTTTGGGTTGACCCAACCCGAATTCCAAACTACTCAACCCGAATTAATCTGACCCAACCCGATTTTCAACCCGAATTGGACCAACCCGACCCAACCCAATTTTCAACCCGAATTGGACCAACCCGACCCAAACCGAATTTCTAACATGATGTGCAAATTAAATAAATCAACCCGATCCAACCCGTAAGATTAGCTAGGTTTACCTAAAATTTGGACTATTTAGATTAAAAGCTACATAATGAACGTCCATGATCTTTTTTTAACTATTAGTTTACGGGTTCGGTGTCACACCCCAGGGCGGCCATCCCCGAGACGTGGCAATATATAAAGTATCAGCTATCAAGTACAAGAGGTCAACAATGACTCCAATAAATAATACACAAAACTGGCAAAACAATGATAACTAATAGTTCAACAAAAATGCGGGAGCATAAAAATGTCAATGAGTCTGTAAACCAAAAAAATTATTATAGACTCGAATACACAATCGCTGTCTTGTGAGGGCCAAGTCTAGTCCAAATAAAGTACAACCAGTGCAACACGCACGATTTCAAATACATAAATGACACTAGGACTGCTGACAGCCTCGCACTCGCCAACCGCCGAACGGAACGCTCCACGCACGCAAGACCCCGCCACAGGGAAGCTCCAGCTCCACGCCCAACACTGCCCCTGAAAAAGAAATAATATGCGAGGGGTGAGCTACAAGCTCAGTGAGTGGTTGGAAATCAAATACTATTACAACAATTCAGTACTAAGGCAATTTCCTTTCAAGGAAAAACATGGGTAGAAACCCCAAAGACAACAAAGTCACATGACAGCGCGACCAAATCTCGCCCTCGCCCTCACTCCCTGGAGGGAGGCTTTTGGGACACTCGGGGAGGAATAATTGTTAACCATAACACTTGGTGTTACTAGATAATAGTTACAACGAGTCCATCAGCTACGAGGTAGAGATATACTTCGATACCTCAAGCGTTAGGAGTAGCATACCAAAGTATACTCGATGGGTATAAGAGTCACGTGACGACGTGACTACAACTCATCCTCACCCACGCCCCTAAGGGTGACACGAGACTGTTGGAAGAAAACCTTTTGCTCTACACCCTTCGTCATCGAGTAGCCCTCTCCCGGGTAGCCTCTATCTGGTATACTCCCATGATCAGTACATCTACCGAACGCATCGGTAGTACCTACAGGTGGGAGCCCTCTGTCAGGACAGCTTCAACGTCGGGCAGCTTCAACACGGATCCGATGAAGGGAAGACATGATTCCACGCTCGCAATATTGTCCGGTAGCCCTCTCCGGCGTAACCTCTACCTATCTGCCTTCCACGATCGGTACATCCGCTAGATGGGTACAAAAGTACGCATCGGTAGCACTTACAAGTGGTGGCACTACACATGACAGCTTCGACACTGGGGAGCTTCGGTGCACGATGATATTGGGAGGAAGACTTCGCCTTCGCAATGCGAACTCTATGGAAAATCAACTATCCTCGGTAATCGCATACTGGTGCCATCGAAATACCCTTGAACTCCCATAGAGATGCGTCGCTCGGACGCTGGGAGATATCTCTGCTCTAGCACAGAGATAAGCCCTAAGGCATAACCCAATAGGCGGTTCATACACTCACCTAACATGGGTAGGCCTAGCATAATGCCATAACCACCGGCTTAACAAAACCGATATGATAATGAATTCTCTTGAATTCCAACGAGCGCATCACTCGGATGCAGGGGGGGCGATTACATCGCTAGCGCTTTAACTAATAAGGTACAACCCGATAGAGGGTCATAACCACGCCTATTTCAGATAGGCCTAATCAGTTTAACATGCGCATATATATTTACAGGAGAATTATATCATAGTTATGTACATGAACTACATGCACGATAACATAGCAAATAATTATAGGGATACTCCCTACCATGGATAAAAACATAAACAATATATATGCAACATACATACCATGTATGACCTAAATAATATGCATACAAGCCATTAATCATGCAAGCATACAAGCATTCAAGGTATACCCTAATATGCGTTGGATATCACCAACTTAAAAAGGGAAGGGTCAAGCGCGATCACGCGCACTAACAGGTGCATGCCGATATTCCCAAACGAACTTGAGTCAAGTAGGAACCACATCTACTTACTCAGTTCGTTCAAAGAGAGGGCGAGAGAGAGAGCTCATCATCTCTTGAAGTTGGTCATAGCTTTGCCCCATTAGCATGGGCGCAACAACTACACCACGCCCTCAAGCCTTATCGAAAAAGAATATTAAGCTTGTGCCCGTTATTAACCCAAGTTTATTCATGCTGGATATTATAAATAATATGGTAGTATTATAATATTAACTAAGGCATGCCATATTCTATACATCCATATACAATACAAAAATACATGCCAATACAGGGGGGGCATGCGACTCATTCATTCATACATGAATACTATACATGCAATATAAGCCTAACATGCAAGATATCTAACATATTTAGGATGCAAAGAAGCCCCATGGATGCGCGATGCACGACTACGTGCATCGAGTGCATCCCGAAGGGTTGGATCGAACCACTCACTGCAACTCGAGTCGTTGCGTGATCAATCACCAAGATCTGCAAGACAAGGGTATCCAATTTGGTGAGTAAAATCACATTAAAACACTTAGAATATAACTAGAAATTGCAAAGACTTAGATATGCACGCATAGGGGCTCGCACGCATGCAAGCACGCATGTACGCACGCATTCCTGAGTGCCCTAGCACCTACCCGAGCCCTCTGGTAGCCCTGCGCGTGGCCTTGTACGCGCACGCGCACTGAGACGCGTTGCCCTGTGCGCGCGCATGCTCGCGCGCGCCTGCGCGCCGATTGCACCTGCTTGCGCTCTACTGCGCACGCGCGCAAACAGACCCTCGCACGCTCCCAGAGGCATTAACCCCTCCCCAACACTCCTCACTCACCCTAACCCAACTACCTTGCATGCATGACCTCCCTAACAGCCCATAAAGCTAGAAAAACCAAAGAAAAGGAGGGAAAAAGGCTTGCCAAAGGAGGGGGAGGGAAAAGGGGGAGATGCGGGGCTCTTGACACCCCAACGACCACCTCAACCAGCACCGCCACTCCTTAGCCACCAGCCTTTCTTGGCTGAAAACAGGGAGGGGGAAAAGGGGATGAGAGGGAGCTAAAGGGAAGAGAATCAAATCTCAACAACAACTATAAACGCACACACACTCACCCACCTTTCACACTTGCACTTCCTCTTCTTCCACTCCTTCTTCTCCTCCATCAAACACACACAAAAAGGGATGGAAAAAGTGCAGGTCAGATGGGTCTTGGGATGGGGAGAGAGGGAAAGTTCTCACTCACAAAGGAAAGCATGGGGGGGGGGGGGTTAACTTAACCTAAACTCACCCACTAACACTCTAAATAACCAAGTGCTTTCTTCCTCACTAAGCAAAGGGGTGGTCAGGTTACCAAAGGTGACCATATTCACCAAAATATCTAACATTATTCGACCAACCAAACCAGGAACGCTCAAAACCCGGATACGGTTCAGAACTGTATAATTTTTAAAACGTTATCAGAATTCGATGAAATTTTTTTAGGTAGTACAAAAAGGTACCAGGACCCATAATATACAGTTAGATTTTTAATTAGAGTACTCTAACTCCCGCAGGTAGCTAAAAGCCAAAATTTTAGTGACTCCGATCGAGAGAGAAAAAAAAGGCTCCAAATGACACATGCATAACATTCGGGTTGGGTCGGGTTGTGAGTGAGACCAACCCGAACCCAACCCAATTTGTGAGTCCACCAGAATTGGCCAACCCGAATCCGATTTGGTCAACCCAACTCATGTAAAAATCGGGTTCAACCAGTCAGGTTCAAGTTCAACCCGACCCAAGTTGTAACCCTAATTTTGGTACGTATTGAGGATTACTCATCTTTTCTTTGTTGGTACCAATCTTAGAACAGAAAAAATATTAGGTTAATTAAAGAACCTATGCCTCTTGATGAAAGAAAATATAGAAGATAATAACCGATATCTTTTATTCCTCGCATGCCTTCTCATATAAATAGACGCACCAACAAAATCTAAAAAGAAGTTAACATCTAGCAATAAAATAGGAGATCAGTTCTTTTATTCGATATATCCTAACAACTTGGAGTCAACAATATTATCCCTACTAAATTGAATGACCTGCTTAATATCCACTCAATTTAAGGTTGGTATTAGAATTGGCTTTCTATTTAGAAGTTACATCTAGTAACATATTTTGACTCTATTTAAGGTTGTTCTTCTAATCCTGAGTTAATTGGCTTTGCAGTTTAGAAAACTTTATGTGATATTATTTTTTCCATGATGCAATCATCCAGTCGAATCTCACACTTTTCATATCAGAACCTTCTGGTTCAGCTGGTAACTTATTAAATATTGTAGATAGATGTCTCATCTTCAACTAGACCTTCTAAAAGGGGGTAGAAATATTTGCTCAATTAATTCCTGACAGGGGTGGGACAATTTTGGTTAATGCCAATCCCAACCCTGCTAATAAAATCTCACATCCTAAATCAGTCTTAAACCTATGACATATTTGATTATTCCATATCAAACTCATCCTAACAGGATTTTAAAAGACCCAAACCCCATTTCATCCCATCCCATCCCATTTAGAAGGAAACAAAATTAAAAATCTCAATTTTTTAAATATTTTTTATATTTTTTATTTTTTTTTAGATTATAAACTAAATAATATCTTTATGTAACATTACTTGATACATGACTAAATATTTTATCAATTGTAATAATAATATATAGATGAGTTAGTTTTACTTATGTTAAATATTAATTTTAATGATATAAGTGATTTAAATAGGATATAATGAACGGGGCAGAACAGATTTTGCCCTTGAATCCTAAATCTGTCTCATATATTTATCGGATTTGGATGGGTCAGGTTCGGATTTGACATTTAAAGAATCAAACCCATCCCAATAGGGTTGAGTCGGAGCGGGTTTCTCATTTACCCCATCCCAGTGCCATCCCTATCCTGAGGTCCCCAAAAAAATTGCCAACACCATTGAATTGATGTCCAAGCCCTAAGCCATTCAGCCACGGATCATCGCACGTGTTAATAGTATATCCCTCGAAGATTATATAGTGAACAACCTGTTGGATCCCATCCCTTGCTTTGATAATTTGTTTCAAAGACCAAGAACTTGAAGAAGGGCGAGCGGTCCAAATGCCTTTTTTTTTTTTTTTCGGGTGAAATCCCAGTAATTGGTTTCATTTGTGAAATCCCAATGCTAGTTCAAAAGGGTAAAAAGGCATCCCAATAACTATTTTGAACTGATCATCGACATCCAGAATCTAAATTCCATCATCATCACCATGTATTGTTACTACATTTTCACATTCAACTTCTTCACCATTGAACATTTTAACTGGATAATAAATACAAACATAACAACATCAAATACAATAAACAGATATAAGAGCATCCTATATGATGTAGTGATCACCATATATTATTCAATTTATCATGAACTCTTGTTATTAAAATACAAAAATGCATTAAAACTCCCTAATTTGTAAACAAAAAAGGCATACAAATGGCACGATAGACGTGAAGAGAGAAACCAAAACAGACATACCTTAACGGAGTGACCTGGCCAGGGTGTGTCATGCATGCTGGAGGGGAAGTGGTGCAGTATTTGTTTTTTTTTTTCTTTAGGGTGTGCGTGCTTGTGTGTGTGTGTGTGTGTGTGTTAGGTATATATGATGACATGTGATACGAAACCGGCATATCTGGTGTCGTGTTTTTTAGGAAAAGAACCATGAAGAGCCAAAAGACTTCTATCCCAAGCCATGCAATGTAGTTAGAGACATCGAAGTACCCACAGACATGGGTAGTCTCATATAAGCTCCATAAAATTTGGACAAATACAATCCTTGAAAACTCATAAAATCTTATACATTTCCCTAACGTTAAACATAATTTAACCCTTAACCAAACTTATTGTAGTTAACCATTAATCATACCATGAAATGACTAAACTATCCCCAATTTTTCTACCCCTCCAAACATTGCTCATGTAAAAGATGAAGGAAAAAAAAGTTATATAAGTTAAAATTTGATCTTTTGGAGGGGCTAATTTGTCTTTATACTTTTTTATAAGGATTGTAATGTCTGCTGTTTATATGTTAATGGAATATTATGAAATTTGGATGGAAATTAAACCCACGGATGATAATTGGGTATTTGTGAATTTTTTATGACTTATACGTTTGATCTAACTTTGATAGGGACATATATGAGATTACTCATGTTTAGGGGTGCATGTGGTCTTCCGTGAATTATTTTAGATCTCTAAAAGTTTTCAAATTTTTTTAGTCTCTAAGATGGTAAAAAGTTATCTTTAGGTCGCTAGAACCGGATGTCGTTACTATATCCATCAAAAATACTGAAAATTCCCATGGTCAATTTTTTTAATACACTGTTAACACTCCCCAGAACACTGTTAACACTTCATAGTATATTATTAACCTTGTTCGTAGAATGCTAACAGGCAGCGAGGGGCATTTTCAATATTTTTGACGGATAGACTAACAATATCTGTTTTTAAAGACATAAAGATAATTTTTCACTGCTTTGGGACCTAAAAAAAACTTGCAAACTTTCAGGGATCTAAAAATAATTCATGGGTGATCACAGGTACCCCTAATTAAATTTCTCAAATACTGGTAAATCTCAATATATTGTTATGATCTATTCATCTAATTTTGAAATCTTTAAAATATTTGAAATTTGAAATTTTGAATAAATAGGATATATAAATAATTGCTAAAGTTATAGGAGGGTAATTGAAATGAAAAAGAAGTGTAATATTTACTTTAATAATTAAGTATAAATACATTCCAAATGCACATTGCCTAAATATATAAGATGTAACTATAATATCGATATAAATAACATAATATGGAAAAAATATTCATAGAATATTAAACCATTTAAAAAAACTCATTCATGTAAATATATGGGGTAATAAATTTGTATATTTGGAAAGCTAATTGGGGTAAGGGGAAGGGAAAGTGAAGAAGAGAGAGAGAGAGAGAGAGAGAGAGAGAGAGGAGGGGGGGGGGGGGGCGACGGCCGGAGGATGTCGGGGAACGGTTGGTAGTGAGATAAAGAGAGAGAGATTGAGATAGATTTTATTAAATATAATTGAGATAGATTTAATGAATATATTTAATTTTGAGTTACTAAAATTTTAATAAATTTATATTATTTAATTAAATCATATTTTAAAGTCTTGAAATATATTTATGATTTAGAGAAAATGACAAAAAAAAATAATCTCCTGAGAGTTAAAAATACCTAAATCAGTCACTTTTTAAAATAATACATAAAAAAGTCTCATTTCACAATTTTGAAAACATAAAAGATTAATCTACCTTTATGTAATTAGATCTTTAACATCCCTCTACCCCTTATTAGGTTATTACACACCAAAAACCTAACTTTCCTACAAAACAACAATATCTCTCTGTATGACCCAAATCAATCTCTTAGACGTTTTGTTATTATTTATTATATTGTGTGTTTCTTATATATATCTTACCTGGTCTTGTTTATCATCTTTTATTATGTATAATCATAATATGTAATTTAAATCTGTATTGTGCCCTAATGCAGCAGATGATATTTTAGTATTATAAATCCTTATTCACATTTTTTTTTGCTTAGCTATTCACATATTTTTATGGGTCATAAGTACATATCCATTTTTTAAAGAAGCATCAACATTTAATAGAATTCATCATAAAAAACTTAAATTATATTGGCACATATCTCACAAAATCCACCTAATCACAAAAAATTTAGAGTAAAAAAAATAAATTCTACATGAGAATGTGTGAAATATATTAATAAAATTAAGAGGGTGAAATATTTTAACAAAATTAAGAGGTATGAAATATATTAAGGATCTAATTATATAAGGGTAGATTAGTCTTTTGTGTTTCCAAAATTGAGAAATGAAACTTTTTTTGGTATAATTTTTAAAATGGCTTATTTAAGTATTTCTAACTTTTCAGAGACTAATTTGATCATTTTCTCTATGATTTATCTAAATATGATATCTGTAATGGCTAAATTTATGGGAGGGTAAAAACAAAAATAAGTAAACTAGTCATATAAATGTGTAAAATGGACATGGCTTAAATGTAACTATAATATTTATATGCATAACACAATATAGACAAAAATGTTATAGAATATTGAACCATAAAAAAAAAACTCATTTCATATAATATATAGGATAATAAATTTAAATACCATGTAATTTTTATATATTATAATACAAATAACGTTACAAATCTTCATAGAATTCAATAGAGATAAGTTTATTTAATATCTTTAATTTTGAATTATTAAACTTTCAATATATTGATTTTATTTATTTAAATCTAATTTTAAAATACATTTTAGATTTATCTAAATCTTATTTGAAAAACTAAAGTTAATAAATAAGATATAAGTAATATATAATGGTGAAAAATCCAAATAACCCCCTCCCCCTATAAACTGCTCGAAATCCATATAACCCCTGTCTTTTCCTGAAGTTCATATAACACCCTGAAAACACCTATGTAAATTAAAATAATCTCTTGAGTTAAATTTCTGTTGACAAATGAAAAAAAAAAATTACGAAAATTTTGTTTGGTTTTACTCCTGGTTGACCAAAAACCTGCTCTAATGTGTTAAAAATGGGAAAAATCCTATGTAGATGATTTTACCCATCCGAATATGGTTTTATAATCCATTTAGATGCTGCAATCGTCAATTACAGAGTTTTTTTTTCATTTTTTAACACATTGTATGGAGTTTTGGTAAACTGTATTTTTAGTCAGGATTAATCAACAGAATATTCTTATGATATTGTTTATCTATCAATGGAAGTTTAACTCAGGGGGTTATTTGGATTTAGAAAAATTTGCAAAAGTAACCCCATGGTTTTGAATATTTGCAAAAGTAACACCTCCAAGTGACTATTAGCAAAAAGTTGCATTAGTCCCAGTCAGCAATAACCTGTTATTGTTTTTAGTTGGTGCCTCCTTTGTTTTTTACCAAAATAAATGGATGATTATATGCGGACGTGCGGACCTCCTCGTCGTCGTGCGGACCACTGTCGACCGTCCGATCGAACTCGATCGAACGGTTCAAAAAAAAAAAAAAAAACGATTTTCGACGAAACCCTCTGACACTCTCTCTGCACTCTCTCTCTCTCTCTCTCTGACACTCTCTCTGCACTCTCTCTCTCTCTCTCTCTCTCTCTGACACTCTCTCTCTCTCCTTTCTCTGACTCTCTCTCGACTCACTCTGCTCTCTCTCTCTCGACTCTCTCTCTCTCTCTCTCTCTCTCGACTCTCTCGGACTCTCTCTCTCTCTCGACTCTCGCTGTCTCTCTCTCTCTCGACGACGGGCGACGACGGGGGGGGGGGGGACGACGGGCGACGACGGGAGCGACGGGGACGACGGGGGACGACGGGAGCGACGGGGACAACGGGAGCGACGGGCGACGACGGGGGGCGACGACGGGCGACGACGGGAGCGACGGGGACGACGGGAGCGACGGGCGACGACGGGGGGCGACGACGGGCGACGACGGGCGACGACGGGGGGCGACGACGGGCGACGACGGGGGGCGACGACGGGCGACGACGACGGGGACGACGTCGACGTCGACGGGGGTGACGGGGGTCGACGGGGGTCGCGGTCGTCGTCGACGGGGGTCGGTCCGTGCAGTCGGTCGCGGTCGTCGTCGACGGGAGCGACGGGGGTCGGTCCGTGCAGTCGTCGACGGGGGTCGCGGTCGTCGATCGTCGTCGATGGGGCGTGAGAGAGAGAGAGAGACAGAGAGAGAGAGAGATTTCGATGGAGAGAGAGAGAGAGAACAGCGAGAGAGCTCGAGAGAGTTCGAGAGACAGCGACGTCGAGGGTTGATTTGATTTTTTTTTTTTTTAATTGACCGTCCGATCGAGGTCCATCGATCGGACGGTCTGTACACGGGGCGCACGGTGAAATTCGGGGGCGCACGAGCGCACCTAATCATCCGATATATATGGCGCCTCCTGAATTTGGAAGAAAGAACTCCCTTTTAACAACAACAAAAAAAAGCATTGAAACTCCACCATTGCAATAGAGAAACAAGGAAAAAAAATAGCATCTCAACCATAAATTGTAAAATAAATTTTCCATATATTTCTCCACCAAATTAAAAACCCCGTCCTAAAAATCCTTCGTGATTTTCTCTTCTCTCAATCACTTATATTTAAACAAAAAAAGATCTAGCAATTAAACTTTAATCAAAGATGTGATAAAGATAAATAAATCTTCCATTATTCTCTTTGGATATATTTTAAACAAAAAATAAATCTCAAATGTTAAAATTTAATCAAAGATGTGATAAAAAGAAACAAATAGTGGATCACATGTTGAATGCCCCTAGGTTGAGTCGAGGGCTGGTGTTTCGTCTTTGAAATAGTGGATCACATGTTGAATGTCTTGTTTCGCAGTGGTACCAGCATAGCCCATATCAGGAAACATTTTGAGATAGCGAATGACGTTGTTGATATGCTACACATTGAAAAACATTATATGGTATATGACTCATTTACACAAACTGAATATATGTAATATAAGGGTTTAAACCAAACAAATGGAATCATAAAACATGGCTTTCAATAAAAAAAAAATAAAATAAAGAGCTCAAACCATACATTACTCTAACAATACCCTATCTTCCTATCAAAACCCTAACTTTGAATTAAAAAAAAATCTCAATACTTGTAATCCAAGGGTTTTAAACCAAACAAATGCAATCACAATCATAACTTGCAATCCAACAAAAAAAAAAAACCCAAACCATACATTTATATAAAAATACACTAAATTCCTATCAAAACCCTAACTTACAATTAAAAAAAACATACATTACTTGTAATATAAGGGTTTAAACCAAATAAATGGAATCATAAAACATGGCTTTCAATCAAAAAAAAAAAAAAAGCTGCTCAAACCATATATTGCTCTGACAATACCTTATCTTCCTATCAAAATCCTAACTTTAAATTAAAAAAAAAAAACCTCAATACTTGTAATCTAAGGATTTTAAACCAAATAAATGCAATCACAATCATAACTTGTAATCCAAAAAAAAAAACCCCAAACCATACATTTTTCTAAAAATACCCTAAATTCCTATCAAAACCCTAACTTACACTTAAAAAACACATACTACTTGTAATATAAGGGTTTAAACCAAACCAATCAAATCACAAACATGGATTTCAATAAACAAAAAAAAAAGAGCTCAAACCATGCATTGCTCTAACAATACCTTAGCTTTCTATCAAAACCCTAACTTTGAATAAAAAAAATCTCAATACTTGTAATATAAGGGTTTTAGACCAAACAAATGCAATCATAAATATAACATGCAATCCAACAAAAAAAAAAAGACCCAAACCATACATTTATTTAAAAATACCCTAAATTCCTATGAAAACCCTAACTCATAATAATAAAAAAAACCCCAATAATTAAACAATTGGAAGAGATCCACTAACTTATGAATCACTAATAATAATGGAGTTAAAGGGGATTTTGAAGAATCATTTACCCGTTTCTATGTTTGGGGGCGTCGTGGGGGGGGGGGGGGGGGTTAGGACGGACTGTGGTAGGGGATCACCATCACGGTGGGCTCACAGCGGGCTCGGAGTGGACTCATGGTGAACTCTTGATGGACTGATCGACTCACGGTGGACTTCGCACCACCGGATGTGAAGGAGAAGACCAAAAAAGGAGAGAGAAGGGGGAGAAAGAGATGAGTTCATTTAAAATGGGTAAGTGGTGGGTTGGGATTCCATTGGTAGTGTATTTATTGTGATGTGGGTAGGGCAGGTAAATGAACCAAGTCGCTCAGGCTCGGCTCGGGCTTGGCTCGATTTGAACTCGTTCAGACTCGTTCAATTAGAAAAACGAGCGAGCTTGAACAATTTTTAAAGCTCGGTTAGGCTCGGGATCTAGATCGAGATTCATTTTGTATTCAAACTCGGCTCATTTGCGTTATAAAAAACTTAGTTGAAGCTTAATTCAACTCCTTTGTATAAACAAAATATTAAATCAATACAAAGTTGTGCTCGTTTAAGCTCATGAATTTAATTCATTTAAGTTAAAATTTTATTTTCAACCCCTAAAAACCCAAAAATAAAGAAGAACACTAGGCTCGTTAAGGCTCGTGAGCTCAGCTCGACTCCACTTGACTTAACTCGTTTATAAATGAGTCGAGCTTGAACATGTCAAAGCTCGACTCATTCGATTCATTTATCACTCCTAGACGTGAGGTTATGAAAACTAAATTAAAAGATAGAGAGTTTAAAAGGATAGTGTCACTAATAGCTTGGTCGATCAGAGTAATCGCACCCAAATATAATTTTATATAATTTTTTTACACAAGCAGACATTTTCCATCGCGAAATAGCATACTGATATAAAATAAGCCGTACCTTTGGGAATTAATTTATTTTTGGAGTAGTACCTTCGGAAATTAATTGATGTACGGCGAGAGTAATTACATGGCCCACTTCCCTAGAATTCAAAATTTAAATTAAACAATATCTCTTTCACTAGGTCTAGGCGTGATGTTGAGAATAAATAAAGGGAAAATTAATTAGGGTATTTTAAATTTTTAATTTGTTTAAAATCTTTTAAGACATTAAAAAATTATTTTTAAATTCTTTTAGTTAAATATTATTTAAAATATTAAAAATATCATCACTCAATTGTACGAAGGTTAATAATGTACTGAGAAATACTAATAATATAATTGAGATGTTTAATAATGTATTTGAAAGTGTTTACTGTGTAGTGAAACAATTGAGAGGGGGAGCATTCTATGTGAATGTTAATAATGTATTGGGGAATGCTAACAGTGTAATAGAGATACTAAAAAATATATTAAAGAGTGTTAAAAGTATAATAAAATAATTGTACAGGGGACATTTTCAGTATTTTTAAAAAGTATCTGACTAGAGGACCTAAGGATAACTTTTTACAGCCTTAGAGACCTAAACATATTAATTTTTTATAGGGATTTAAAAGTAATAGAAAGGTGGCCACAAGACCTTTAATTAATTTTCCCATAAATAATAAATGAGGATATTTATTTCGGTTATTCACTAAATTTTCTTTAAGTCCATGAAACATCTAAATTTATTTTTAAATCCCTAGATCCCATTGTATATTATTTTCACATCTTTCCATATGTACATTGTTAAGTCTATTATGATATTTTTATTTTTACCCATTCTTTTTCAACGACTCTTTAACATACCTGTGTACATTGTTAAATTGTCAGTGTGCGTTATTAACATGTATGTGCAATGTTAAACTCTCTATTTGAGGTAAAAACACAAAAATAGAGGAGTTTAAATGGTAGGTAGCCCGATCCATTGTTGCTCTTCAAAGTAGAGCTGCAAGGAGACAAGCAATATAAAAAACCACATAAACAAAGCAAGCCCAAACACAACTACAGTCAACCACATTGAGGACTGACAGGGGTGTGAAAGACACAAGTTGTACCTTCCATGCCCCTATCCAAGAAGCGAGAAGACAACTGTCTGTATATTTTGTTAATGAATTTTGTATGTTATATTATGATATGATAAAAATTTATTGTGTTCCAAATCCGCATCTAATTTGAGTTAAGTTTGGATTGAGGGTTCATACAACTCGAACATGAAATTTTCATATCTAAGTAAAATTATAATTTTTTTAATTTGTTTGATAAAATTTGAATTTGTACAATTTATTTTCATTTAAAATATTTCATTTCCATAGTTTTCATATCTTTATTCTCTAATTAAAAATGTTCATCGTTTTCATCTTTTTAAATTTTTTTATGTGGGGAATTGACTCTTACTAAGTTTTAATTGTTTAAAATATAATAATACATTTTCAAGTCAAACTTGAGCCCAACTAAACTCAACCCAACCCAAATTAATCCCGAACCCAACCCGAATTCGAACAAAACTTGAAAGTTTGGGTTTAAGTTGAGTTTCTTAAACTCGATAGTCGAATTAGGTTGGATTTGGGTTGTCTTTCTCTAATCTCATATTGAGTTCTGGTTGAGCTCTAACCTCACCCAACCTGTCTAAGTTTCACCCTTACATGTTGGATTGTTTGTGTAGATGGAAAGAGAAAGGGTTCAAAAAAGGTCATGAGTAAAATTGAAAAAAAAAAGTAATAGATAACCATTGTTGAATGAAAGGACCCACAATTAATAATCAAACTAATACAAGGATTTAAGAATAAGTTTAAATATTCTACCGACTTAAAAATAATTTAGGGATGCGGAATACATTTTTTCATAATAATAATAATAAAAAAAATAGTTTCCATTTCAAGTCCAGTGGGTCAGTTGGATTGGTCAGTCGATGAGCACAGTTACTCTTCAAAGGGGTGCAGGGTCATTTCACCCTAAAGCATTGAGTTCACCAAAATTCCAGTTCAATCACTTTGCTCCTCCAACATCTTCTTTTTAACTATTTCTTTGAGCCATCAAATCAGCCCTCCCACCTTCACAATTCATTCACATCCCCGTAACGAAAAAGTTGTCAAACCCGAGTTGTTACATTTTTAACATATTCTTTAACACAATTTTATTTTCAGAATATCATTACCCAGTATTCACTCCCAAAGGCCAAAACACTGCCAAAATACTCCACAAAATACTCCACCATGTGACATAGGCTCATTGGTTACTATAGATAACACCCTATCCAAATCCATTACAATTGACATATGCTCATTGGTTACCATGGATAACACCCTATCCAAATACAGACAAAAAAGGCATCTCACCCACCCATGCGTCACATTAAATACCACCACCTACGACACCACTCACTCTCACTTTTATGGTTCACTAGAGAACCTCTCCCTCTCTAAATTTTCTTTCTTTTGATTGTGATCTTCTCGGTTCTCTCTCACTTTCTGTCTCATTTGGATCCCTTCCACCCTCTTCCTCATTGCATCCCTCTCTCTCTCTCTCTCCACTTGTGTGTTTTTCTTTTGGTTGCAAAACCTAATGGAGGTGATGGGAGTAGTTTGTAGCAGTAAAAGGTGAGTTTGTTGTCTATGTGATGTGTGTGGGGATGTGCTTTCATGTGGTTTGTCAGTATTGGCTGGAGGTGTGAAAGATGGAGAGAAGGATGAAGAATGTGTTGGCTGGGTGTGTGTTTGGTAAGACGGCACAGTATGTATTTGTGTGTCTCAAAGGGGGGGGGGGGGGGGGGGTGGTTATCTAAAGTGAGTGCCATCAAAGCACCACTCCTACTTTCACCATTCATATCCCATCTTCCAAATCCCACCAAATCAAGTTTCTTGTTAGGAGTATGCGAATTTTATTTTATTTATTTTTTTAAATTACATCTTTAGCTTTTTTAAACTGTTTCTATTTAGTTAAAAAATAAAAAAACATTAGATTTTTATATTTTTTTTGCACATCAAAGAAGACCATTTTTTCTGTGACAATAGTAAATATTATTGACTCAAGATAATAGGGATTTTAAAATTTGTTTTGGTTTAATTTTATTTTTTTGTTTTTTAAATTTGCAAGTATTTTGGTTTCTTTTTCGTATCTCACTGTTTTCACTGAACAATAGTGTGAGAGATATTTGAAAATTTAGTGTTTATATCCGGTGATCACAACGAATAGCGATGATCATGATCAACTTGTTAGGTTATCTGATGCACTCATTGATCATAATAGACATCAGAATGTTGTAAGGCCATTAGCTGTATTATGTCATAACAACTATACTTGATGTATTTGATATATAACATTAAGATTGATTACTCTTGATAAATGTTATTGTGTGATTGATGATGATTTGACCGAATATTTTCGAGAGATTCTATGTGGATCAAGGGTGGCCTAACCATACCTAGTCACTTCTGTCTACATGATGAGGTGTGTTAGCATCCCGTATGAATCTCCCAAAAAATATTCAGCTAAATCACCATCGATCCCCACAATTACCTCTATCACGAGTAATCAACCTTAATGTTGTACGAAATACATCAACTATAACATAAGTACAATTGTTATGACGTAATACACCTAATGGCTTTATGACTTTCAGATGCATGTGATCAATGAGTGCATCAGATAACTTCAATGAGTTGATCTTGATCATTGCCACCCTACACGACATTTCGTTGTGATCACCAGATATAAGCTAGTAATCTCAAATATATCTCATAATATTGTTCAAGAGATGCGAAAAAGAAACTAAAATACCTGCAAATTTAAGAAAAAAAAAAATCAAAACAAAGTTAAAATTCTTATTACCTTGAGTGAATAATACTTACTACCGTCACAAAAAATGGTCCCCTTATATGCAAAAAAGATAAATATAAAATACTTATTAAGTTTTTAATTAAATAGAAACAATATAAAAAAGCTAAAAATATAATTTCCAAAAAAAAAATATACCTTTCGCAGATACCCCCCAAGAAGCATGCCTTTCGCGACACATATACATACATACATTAGCATGATATTCCAGGCTCATGCTTATTCATGATGGTGCTTCATTATTTCATATTTTGGTTTGACTTGTTAAGTTTGTAGGTGATCACATTGACCATTCTTGTTTTTCACCTGGTCTAATCATATTGTTAAGCAATATGTTCAGCTCCGTCAATGTAAATTTACCGTGTTTGGGATGCTATTTTACTCTGTTTTCTCAGCATCTGTTTTACTGCTAGGCTTCATATTTTGATTCGGCTTATTGAGTTTGTAGATGGTAATATTGACTATTGTTGTTTTATTATCACCTACTCTATTCATATTTCTTCACCTTCAACAATGTAAATTTTCCCTGTGTGATGCTTTTTT
Organism: Acorus gramineus; assembly: GCA_030737835.1. Lineage (NCBI taxonomy): Eukaryota > Viridiplantae > Streptophyta > Magnoliopsida > Acorales > Acoraceae > Acorus > Acorus gramineus. The sequence continues at coordinate 15,910,748 of CM060850.1, forward strand.
ATTCTGTTTGCGTCAGTTTTACGGCTAGGCTACTGCTTATTGGTTTTGCAATGTGTATAAATCATCAATTGAAAACAGTTGTTATATAATTTTGAAAGATAAAATGATGTTTTAGTAGCATCTCATGTTCTAGTTTTAAAATACATTTTAGATTTATCTAAATCTTATTTGAAATGCTAAATTTAATAAATAAGATATAAGTAATATATAATCGGGAAAAATCCAAATAACCCCTCCTCCTACAAACTGCTCGAAATCCATATAACCTCTGTCTTTTCCTTAAGTTCATATAACACCCTGAAAACACGTATGTAAATCCAAATAGTCCATTGAGTTTAACGCAGCGAAAAATGGATAAAAAGATCCAACCAGCGCTGAGATCTCATAAGCTCATTGAATCCACAAGGAAAAAAGTCCCAAAATACAAAAAAATTAAAATATTATTGATAAAAAGTGTCAACCCTAGATTACAAGTCTGCTATTTATACTAATAACATAAAATTAAAAAATTACTAAAAATAGTAAAATTCTAAAACTAATTTTTCTGATTATATGAGATCCTAAATGATCATATAAATTGATAGAAATCAATTCTAATCTGTTATGATTGAGATATCATAAATCTAAAACTTACTAAAAATAGTAAAATCTCGAATTTAAAGGCCTAAATAAATGAATTTTTGAAAACTAAGAATTGTTAGTTGTATAACAACTAATCCAGAAGATCCCATCGATATATTTCACCATCTGTCCTACATCAGAGTTAAATTTCTATTGATAAATGAAGAATTTTCTATGAATATTCTGTTTGGTTTTAATCCTGGCTAACAAAAAACCTGCTCTAATGTGTTAGAAATAGGAAAAATCTTATGTGGGTGATTTTACCCATCTGAATATGGTTTTGTAATCAATTTAGACTCTAAAATTGTCAATTACAAAAGGTTTTTCATATTTTTAACACATTGTATGAATTTTTAAGATACTATATTTTCAGTAAGGGTTAACCAAGTAAAATATTCGTATAATATTCTTCATTTATCAATAAAAATTTAATGTAGAAGGTTATTTGAATTTAAGACAATTTACAAAAGTAACCCCATGATTTTGAATATTTATAAAAATTGCCTCTCCAAGTAAATATTAGCAAAAAAATAGCATTAAACCGGGTCAGCCATGACCGTTTTTTTTTTACCTGGAGCCTCTTTGTTTTTTACCAAAATAAACGGATGCGTTATTTATATATATATATAGGTTCGGATTATTTGTGGCGATGCTACAGACGACTCCCTGTAGCACCCACACAAAAGAGGCCTCGTGTAAAGAAAAAATAAAGAGAAAAAAAAACGTCACGCCCCTTCCCTAAGTCCCATACTTACTCATCTTTCCAAAAAGACCCCTAAAACAATAATATTTGCACAATACTACCCCACTCAATGCCAAAACATTAGTTCCGCCCACGATTTTTTTTATTTATTGTTCATTGGATGTTTGATTTATATTTTTTTATTTGTTTAGTTAGATTTACATTTTTATGTTTGTTTTATTAAAATTTATCCTTTTCTATCTTATTTGAACTACAAATGAGACTAATACTTTATCTTTTTTTTTATTTTTATGTTTTGAATAATTTTAAAAGATTCAATTAACATTTTTTTTTTACATATTTCTCTATATTTTAAAAATAGATCTTTTACAAACTAAGCTTTAATTAGTTGGCTACAATCTACTAACTCTATGTAAGATGTCAGGGTTACCCTACCCATTTGTTTTGGGAATAAATCTAGGATAACCTTGGATAAGAGATAAAGCCCGTTTGAAAACCCCGGATAACCCCTGATAAAGTATGTCAGAATAAACCGGTATAAAGTAATATATGGAATCCAATCAACCCTTGGAATTAAAGTTATCATAGGTTATTCCACCCAAAGAATATGTGGGTCCACTGTCAAATCAACTGTCATCACCTCTTATAAATCACCTGTCAAATCAACTATAATTATATTTTTACTTTTTTAAATCATTATCCATACTTTATTCACATTTTACCTAAACAACAAAACATTTAATCTTACGTGTACCAACAAGAATAATTTAAAACACATCCAAACACAAATCGCTTTATCCTTATTTATAATCACTTACGCTTGGATAAATGTATACCCAAGAATAAAACCTATCCCCGTTCCAACGTGGATAAAGTATGTTTTGTTGTTTGGGTAAAATGTGAATAATATATGGATAAAGATTTATGAAAGATGAAAAAATAATGATAGTTGATTGGATAGGTGATTTATTAGGTGATGATAGTTGATTTGACAGTTGGCCCACATATTCTTTGAGTGGAATAACCTAGGATAACTTTAATTCCAGGGGTTATTTGAATCCATATACCACTTTATACCAGTTTATTCTGACATATTTTATCAGAGGTTATCCAGGGTTTTATCCCTTATCCGAGATTATCCGAGGTTATCCATGGGTTTATTTCCAAAACAAACAGAGCTTAGGGTAACCCTGACATCCTACATAGAGATATTAGGTTGTAGCCAACTAATTAAAGTTTGGTTTGTAAAAAATCTATTTTTAAAAGATACAAAAATATGTAAAACAAAAAAAAAAATGTTAATTGCATCTTTTAAAATTATTCAAAAAACAAAAACAAAGATAATGTATTAGTCTCATTTGTAGTTCAAATAAGATAGAAAAGGATAAATTTTAATAAACAAACATAAAAATGTAAATCTAACTAAATAAATAAAAAATATAAATCAAACATCCAATGAACAATAAATAAAAAAAAATTGTGGGCGGAACTAATGTTTTGGCATGGCGAGTGAGAGAGTGTTGTGCAAATATTATTGTTTTGGGGGTCTTTTTGGAAAGATGAGTAAGTATGGGTCTTTGGCGGCGAGTGACGTTTTTTTTTTCTTTACACGTCGCCTCTTTTGTGTGGGTGCTACAGGGAGTCGTCCGAAACCCCTCTCTCTCTCTCTCTCTCTCTCTCTCTCTCTCTCTCTCTATATATATATATATAACTAATGGGGTGCGGCCGTGCGCCCCATCTTGTGGTATCTGTTCAGAACCCTTCGATGAATGAATCAACATCGGACGGCTCTCTTTGTTTTTTAATAAAAAAATGAAAAAAGGAACAACCGGTTTATCCTGTTTGTGTTTGCCCGACCCCCAATACCCAATTCCCCTCTCTCTCCCTCTCATTTTTACTTTCACTCTCTCTCTCCCCTTCATTTTCACTGCTCAACTCCTCTCTCATTTTTTACTCTCTTTCTGAAAACCCTAATCACCACCTCCTCTGAATCCTAGCCGCACCACCATACTCCAGTGACCCCTTTTCACTCTCTTTCTCTCTCCCCTGCTTTCCCTTATCATTCTGACTCACCCCCCTTTCAAGCACTCAGCCTCACCTTTCCCTAATAAACCCGACCTTGGGCCCCGGCGACCACAACCTCTGGCGACCACATCCTTTCACAACCCGGCGGTACCACCACCTCTCGCTCTCTTCGGTGACCACCAACCCTAGTGCCCTCTTCTCAGACCCAAACCGAAAACCATCCCAGGCAACTACCTCCCATACCCCCCGACCCCACCCCCCTCCCTCTTCCCCACACTGTTTTACGTTTCCACACTGGTTTTTTTTTTTTTTTTTTAAGATTCAAACATGTGGATTTGTAGTTGAAGGTGGATGATTGAGAAACCCACTTTCCTTGCTTGCTGTCAAACTCAAAATTGATTGAATGATTGAGAAAGATTAGTTTCTAATTTCAAAATGAAATTGTATATTTATACAAGATGATGGTCTGATGATGTATAATGAATGGCAAAAAAAATGTTGTGAAAATGTTATTATTGAATTTCAGCATATTAAATTTTTTGTATACTAGCAGCAGGTTTAGTCAGCAAGTTGAGTACTGTGATTATGTTCTTAATTTTTTTTTTAATGTTAACTAGTTGGGTGAATTGTAGTAGGTTGAACTGAAACCCATTGATTGGATCCATCTAATGCTATGCATATATACAAGCTACATATGGGATCCATATGATGTAATGCATACTTGCACATTTTTACTAAATTATTCTACAAATAGATACTGGCATGTTATTCAAATTCTACAAACAGATACTGGCATGTTATTCAAATTCTGCAAACAAGTGGAGGTAGCCTTCCCAGTTCGACCGTAAGGTCAGCCACGGGGGTCCCTCCGATATTCAGAAGAAAATTTTTTTTTCTACAAACATCCATTTAACAAATAACAACAAAAACTTTTTAGTACTTGTCATTTGATCAGATAAACCATTGCTGAGTCATCTGATAATCAACAAGCTTCAACTAATGATGAATTGTTAATGGAGACCCCAATCAGAAAAACATACTCTGTTCAAGCAAAAACTATCTAGTTGCTTTTGTCTTTTGTCCAGAAGAAACAAGCCCAACAGAGCAAAACCTAGCATTTCAAAGGAACATGCATTTTTTCACATTATACCTGAATGTTATAGATTTTTTATATTTATAAAAAATTATTTATTTTTTTCTATTATGCTTGTATTTCTAAAATTATTTTTTTGCAATCGATATTATAAACAAGTTCTGATATAAATACAAACACACAACAAATATACTTTAAAATTCCAAATAAATTAATAATGAGGGTCGCAGTGCCATGTCTCCATGAGAGGTGGTGGTGGGTCGCCGGTGTGGTGGTGCGACTAGGGTTGAGAGGAGGTGATGATTAGGGTTTTCAGAAAGAGAGTAAAAAATGGGGGAGGAGTTGGAAAGTGAAAATGAAGGGGGGGGAGAGAGTGAAAGTGAAAATGAGAGGGAGAGTGAGAGGGGAAGTGGGTATTGTGGGTCGGGCAAACACAACTGGATGAACTGGTTGTTCCTTTTTTTCATTTTTCTTGTTAAGGAACAAAGGGAGCCGTCCGGTGGTGGATCCATCGATCGAAGGGCGCTGAACAGATGCCGCATGATGGGATGCACGGCCGCACCCCATCAGTCCCCATTTTACAAATATATATATATGACGCCTTCCTTTATGTACTAGGAAGAAAGAACTCCCTTTTACAAAAAAAAAAAAAATGAATTGAATCTCCACCGTTGAAATAGAAAAACAAGAAGAAAAAAAATAGCATATCAACCATTAATTGTAAAACAAATTTTTTGTATATTTCTCCATCAAATTAGAAACCCCCTTCTTAAAAATCTTTCATGATTTTCTCTTCTCTCAATCGAATATATTTAAACAAAATAATTCCAACAATTAAAATTTAATCGAAGATGTGATAAAGATAAATAAATCTTCCATGATTCTCTTCTCTAAATTGGATATATTTTAAACAAAAAAAAAAATCTCAAATGTTAAAATTTAATCAAAGATGTTATAAGAGAAACAAATCTTCGATGATTTTATCTTCTCTCAACCTAATATATGTTAAAAAAAAAATATCAACCATTAAATTTTTAAAAGAGATGATAAAGATAAACAAATCTTTCATAATTTTCTCATTTCTTAAAAATAAAATCCCAGACATTAAAATTTAATGAAAGAGGTAATAAAAAAAGAAATCTCATTCATTCATATTTAATTAAAGAAGAAGAAGCGACAAAGGATTGGGGCACCAGTTTAAAATAAAAAATAAAAATCGGTAAGCGCTCACCGAGTCCAATGCCAATTTTTTTGCTAATATTTACTTCGAAAGCTAATTTTGCAAATATTCAATCCCATGAGGCTTTTTTTGCAAGTTGCCATTGGATTTACATAGGTGTTTTAATTGGTTTATATGAACTTCAAAAATATTGAAGGGATTATATGGATTTCAGGCAGCTTATAAGAGGCTATTTGATTTTTTCCATAAAAATTACAATTACAATTATATTTTCAGCCAATTAATTTCAGTTATGTTTTCAATAACCTCCTATTTACAAACAAAACCTTCATGTTCTCCCACCATTCAAGAATATGCAGAACAAAAGAAAACATTCAAGAACACAAACTAAACCAATCAAGAACTGATTCAACGAGTTCTTCTAAAACAAGGACGCACGCCTACCAATTTCTTTTTGAAAATAAACAACTAATTCAACAAAACCCTTCACAATCCCAATATTCACACCATTCCATACCATAAAAATGCATATTCAACTAGGCCTGTCAACGGGTCAGGTTGGGTCGGGGTGGATCCGGACCCGACCCGTGACAGGACCCGGCGGGTCCAGAGAAATGTGGACCCGGACCCGGACCCGTCGGACCCGGGTCGGGCCCGGGTCCGACCCGACCCGGATGGTTGGGTAAAAAAAAAAAAAAGAGAGAAGAGCTCATGTATTTATTTGCCTTATCATTCTATTTGAAATTTTTTGTAATAAAACATTATTGTTAATGAGACTATGTTTGAATATAATTTTATACAATTCAAAAGAAATAAATGAATTATTAAACAACATCCAAAATAATAATCACTAACATAAAAAAACATATTAACCTAAATAATAAACATAACTAACCTAAATAACATTCAAAACAATATTAACCTAAACAACATTCAAAACAATAAACACTAACATATTAACCTAAATAATAAACATAAATCATGCAACAAACTAATTAATCATACAAATTCAAAAGCTAATAAGTTAATTGTTCAAAACAAACCGATTTATAGGCTTGTTATGATTATGATTTATGAACTTATAGATACAAAATAAGTTAAGTAAGAAATAAAATTATGTATTAACTAATACTAATGATCTTATAATATATGAGCATATTTTAATAAAACAATCAGGTCTCGGGTCCAACGGGTCGGGGCGGGGTGGACCCGGACCCGACCCGTTTGTTTGTTCGGGTCCGTCAGGTCGCTGGGTCGGGTCCAAATCGGGTCGGGTATATTACTCGTGTAATCGGGTCCGGGTTGGATCGGGTCCGGGTCTGGACCCAACCCGTTGACAGGCCTAGATTCAACCGAGGAGGCTTCTCGCAAACTCGAAAGGTAGGAAAGCATCCATGCAAGCGTACACGATCTGATCCAAACACAGACGCCCCTTCTCCCAGTTCTCCAATTCAATTCTCCTGTGATTCCGCACCCACAACATCAGAATATCCTTCGCCAGCTGCAGCCTCTCCCGCCTCAGCCGACCCCGCTCCCTCTCTACTTCTTCGAGCCACGTCTTTAGTTCCCTTACGTTCCCAACCGAGACTTCGTAGTCCAATATCAGCCTCTGAACCTTCTCGCGGACGTCGATGCCCGTGAAAGTGAAGCGCGTGTCGGAGAGGAAATCGGAGAGGGCGCTGGGGATGGTGTCGCAGCGGCGGATCTGGAAGACGAGGCAGCGCCGGTCGACGCAGAGCTGGAGGACCGCGACCGGGTTGTCTTCGTCTTCATGACCGTTGTCGCGCCTTCACTTCACGTCGAAGCCGACCACGAATCGGGTTGTCGTTGTTGGTGTTGTTGTGGTCGTTTTCGTAGGCCGAGAGGAATTTGTTGACGCACGTGGACGCCTGGGCGGAGGAGGCGGTACGACAGTGGCTATGTGTGCCTGGTTGAAGAAATGGACCAGGAAATAAGTAGTCAATGGAGATAGGTGGCCGCAAGGGCGGAACCAAGATTTTATATTGGGAGGGGCTGAGATGAACTCGAAATCTAATAAACAATTTAAATTTTATATAAATCAAATGAGTTTGTTCTTCATTTCTAGTAAATTTTGTCATAGATATGAAAAAATACAAAAATAAGCAAAAGATTAAGTTTTTCCATAAATATGTTATTGAAACTGTATTTACGATCCTTTAAAAAATACAAATCATATTTTATTCAATTTGAGTAGATATTTTCAGCAAAATAAAATTTCAATATAAATAATCATAGAAGCTACGAGAAAATGATCTTTCATCTTAGTGTGAAGTGTTGTATTGACAAATTTCATAACTGAAAAAAATATAATTGATCTCAATATATCTAGGCTGGTAAAGATTAAAAAAAAATCATTCTAGCAAAGATTTAAAAATTTTATAACCATAATTTTGTAGAAGAAATATGTAAACCATGATAAAATTGGTAGTAAGGGAAAATTCGTTTCTCATCTTGTATTATTGTATACGAAATGTGTTTAACCATGTGATTGATAGAAATTGAATTACATCTCTTCAATGCAAGATAAGTAATGACTGTGGCGTAATGGGCAAATAATGGCGGAATTAATTAGCTTATACAAGGCAATAAATCAACCGTGTATAAATTGATATGATAGAGAATAATCAGCTATGATTAAAGATAGTAATTAAGGGTAATAATACAACCTCCCTAAAAAAAATTTCAAAAAATTTGGGTGGGGCTACAGCCCGGCCAAGCCGAGCTGTAGCTCCGCCCCTGGGTGGCCGATTCATCGCTAAAAGAGGAGTGAAACCATTTTATTTATTTATTGATTTATTTTTATTATTATTTTAGAATTCATGCGCATATATATTTCAGGTTTGGAATTTTTTTTTTACTTGTTTTGTGTTTTGATCAATTCAGACGGTCATAAATTCATTATATAAAATAGAACCATTTATCCATTCATTATTTGATATATTTATAACCGTTTGATTTTAATTGTGATGATGTGACAATCTCAAGTAAGACATAAGGAAGAAAAAACAAATAGAGGAACCAAACCTATATATTTCAATCTTAAATGAAAAGAAACGATGATGTTCCAATAAGGGTACGAAGAGGAAGTAAAAAAATAAATAACAAAAAAATTAGTACAGAAAAAAAAAATGGGGAGTTCCATTAGGCATCGCCCGGCCCGCTGAAATAGGGCCCAGGCCCTGTGCCTGCTTGGCCAACAGGCCCGGGCCGGGCTGGCCTGCGGTAAAAAAAAATGGGCCGGGCTTCAGGACCATGAGTGGGCCTGCGGACCGAAATATTAAACATCTTATTTTTTTTTATTTTTTAATTTTAAATTGTTCATTTGTATATAAATGTTAAAATAACATAAAATTATAAGTATAATGTTGAAAAAATATTTATATCTATTGAATTTTTAAAAATAAAAATATTAAATGAATTAATTACTTGAAAAACTAAATAACTATATATACCTAACTAGGTTGACACCTATATAAATATCAATAATTTGCATAATTCAACTATAATCAAATAAAAATTACATAAAATTATATGTGACTTATTTACTGGATTGCCCCCCCCCCGGCGAACAGACCTAGGCCAGGTTTTGACTCCACAAGCCCGAGCTTTTAGACCTTGGGTTTTTTGGGTACCCTTAGATCCCACACCAAACTGCTCGAAAAGAAGAAAAAAAAATCAGAGTTAGGTAAAAGATGTCAATTCGAACCTAGCACAACAGGGCCACTACTCCGTGATGCATAATGCGCTCACATGAATGCGAGCGGCACCCACCATCCCCAAGAACGTTTGTTTATGATGCATGGAGAGATGAGACTGAGAGGCCATTTATTTACCTGTTGGAGTTTCTCTCTCTTCTCGAAGAACGTCTCCAAGAACACCCGAAAAGAAATGATTTTTTCCTCCGATGTTTTTTTTTTTTTTTTCTTCTTGTTTGTTTTGAGTTTCAATGAGTGGGGGAGATTTTGATTCGACGACCCTTTTATAAGGATTTGTAGGAAGCCGTGAATCAAAATAGAAGAATTCTATCATCGCTTAGAAAGGAAAGTTAGAAAAACAGTAATTAGTTTATTATAACTTTGAGAATCCATAAAAATTAGGAGAATATACAGTAATTAGTGTTGTGAATATAGTGGATAACCATCACCCATAACTCCCGCTACTTTCTCCATAACCCCCCTCTCTTCACTTCCATAACCCTCACTCTTAATCACCCCACTAATTACCCCCTCACCTCTTATGATTTATAACTCTCAACCATTAGGATTCCTCCACGTACCATATAAATAGAATGGTTCATCATGTATTTCATAACCAACAAATAGTGAATAAGAATTTCTCTCTATTTCTTTTCTATATTCTTGTGTGCTTTGTTTATGTATATTTGTGTGCATGTATTCTATTTAGTTTATAACAATTAGTTTATTATAACTTTGAGAATCCATAAAAATTAGGAGAATAATAAGATAATTATATTCACATTGATTTAACCATATTTAGGAGTATCTCTCAGGGATATATATGTGCGCGCGCCCGCGCGGCTACAAGAATTTTTATAGATGGTGTCATTTAAGATAATAAATTCCATAATTTTTTTTAAAAAATTATATATTTATAGAAAACATAATTTTCTTTTGAAAATAGAATAACAACTTACATTAATAAAAAAATAGGGTTTTTTGCATGTATACTATTTAAAAATATACTATTTAATTTTATACAACTTCAAATAAACTATTTATTTTTATACCATTGAAATATGTAGAACTTATGCATATTTACTATTCTAGTTAACTTACATCCAAATTTTCATTAAAACCATTAAAGTTTTGAAAAAAAGACTAAATTATCCTTATTTTTTTATTTTTTTGCATATTTAACATTTCCAAATACAATATTTATAAAAATAAAAGATATTAATTTTAACATGAAAATGATAAATTTCATCTAAAATCCAAAAACATATATATTAATCATAAAAACTATTTATTAGCATAGATATAATAATTATTAATACTTACATTAATAAAAATGAAATAAAAACATATTCATCGAATATGTTAAAAACATATTCATCTGTTGGTAACATTATCGATTTTGTTACCAAAAGAGTTTTGTATTAATGAAATGTCATGGCACTGTGAATTGTGATTAGTCTTTTTATTTTTTTTTGAGAAATATTTCTTTTTTTTATTTATGTGAAACAAGTTTACTCAAATTATTAAAAAATGTATTTCATTTTTTTTATTATGGAATCACAGTTAAAATTACTTTTTATGTGCTCCAATTTATCATCGAGTAGAGATAATAGAGTTTTTAGGAGCTAAGAATTGGACAACTACTAGATTGATCCCTGGTGCAACGAGTCTTGTTCAATTGTTTTTTGCTTCTGCTAAGATTTCTTTGAGGATGTCTGAATAGCTCTAGTCGACAGATTGTTTGTTGAAATTGGCTAACCCAATCGACAACCCTGTGGTTGAATGGTTTCCCTGTCTTCGAAACTGTACCTGTCGAAACATACCCATTTCATAATCTTGTGTTTCTGTCTAGTTAGACAGATATTTCATCGAAATTGTTTGCTGGAGGTTGACCACGGCCTTGTCGAATCGGGACCCCACTTTCGACACTGAACCTGTCGAAATCAAGATTCTAGTTTTTTTCAACACACAATGCCAGTACTACCATTGTGTGTACTGGGACTCCATGGTGGTGGTTCGAGAAAAAAATTGAACAGTTGGAAGGGGCAGTTCCTTAGCTAGGGACGGCGCTTGACTCTTCTTTAGGCAGTCTTGAGCAATCTCCTGATCTACTATCTCCCAATCTTCAGAATTCCGTTGGGCGTCTTCAAAAAGATCAACACAATTCGCCGCTGCTTCCTATGATGAGGAGCAAGTCAAGAAAGGAAAGCACCACATCTGGTAGACTGGGGGGCCGTTTTCTGCTCCAGGAAGGCTCGCGCGGGGGGGGGGGGGGGGGGGGGGCGGGGGGGGGGGGGGGGGGGGGGAATACTTGGCGACATGGATTTGGCAATGGCTATGCGGAAAGAATTTTCTATGGTTTCAGGTGCTCCAGGACATGTACAGAGGAGGGGGTACTGGAATTAGACGTTAAACGACCGTCACAGGTAGGACGTCCCAATCCTGTAAGGTGATCTTCGCGGACATGTCCACAACTGAGGGTGCCATCGAATGGAAGCTTGGTTGTGGCGAGTCCGTGTTTTCTGGACCGATAGATGGGCTAGTCTGGAGAGACTGTTCAATCTCACCCCGGGCATCTTCAGAATTGCATCCATCAAAGAAGGGGTTGTACGTGACTTCTTCGTGAATTCGGGAGGAATTAAAACGTGGAGAATGGCACTATTCCGAGCACTAAGTGAGGAGGAGACGAAGCAAGTTTCTTCGCTGCTGGAGACGGTGGGGCGAATCGGCTTATTGCAGGACTGCAAGGATACAAGGAGATGGAGTCCAACGTCCGCTGGGCGGTTCCTAGTGAAGAGCGCATACAAGTGATGGCGCATGGCTGCTGCTGGAGCACCCCCGGCGTGCCTGAAATACAAACAAATATGGTGCCCGCCCAAAAATACCACTTATGGTGAAGGTATTTTTGTGGTTCATGTACAAGGAGAGGCTACTAACGCAAGTGTACTAGGCAAAATGGGCAATCAACAACCCAACGGATTGTGTCCTGTGTGCGGTGCCCCTGAAACGACCCAACACATATTCAGCGGCTGTGAGATGGATAGAGGCCTGTGGAGCGCACACAGGGATGGCAATGAACTTCCAATCGCTTGAGCAGCTTTGGGCAGCGGGCAAGGAGATCCAAGGAGGCGAGACGGATGGATTGACAGCCAAGGTCTCGCAACTCATCGTTCCCGCAAGGGCTTGAGCTGTGTGGATTACGCGCAATGAGACAATCTTCTGTGGAAGCACTCCATAGCAAGAGAATATGTGGGATTTATTCCTTATGTGTCTCAAAAAATTGGGGAAGATATCGATGTATTGCCTCGGTGAGGGAGGTTTCAGTTAGCAACTGACACCTGGTGGTGCGGGCCACGTGAGGGGATGGAATTGGACTCCCACGGGCTCTACCCACGAGCTCTTCGATGTTCGAGACCAGCCCCCTCTTCCTGTGTTATGATTTAATTTTTCCTTTGCCCATTCCCCCCTCCCCCCACTTTTTTTGTTCAGAATTTGTAATTCGATATTCAACAATAGAATCAAGTAACAAATCACTACCTTTTTCTTAAAGAAAAATAAAATGACAGTACTACCTGCAACCTTAATATACATCTACACACCAAGATTTCGCTCCTCATCCTCTTCTCCATCTTCCCCGCAACAATATAATCAATCAAAAAACAATTTATAAATGAAACACCCACAAAATCACCGACAAAGAAGTCATTTGGAGACAATCACTTCCTCACTCCCAAGCAATGGCTTCCTCTTCAATATCCATCTCTCAATTCCAACCTTTTCCCACCAAAACCCACCCAAACTTCCTTTCCACTCCCCTCAAAAATCCAAGTTCCCAATTCAAGATCTTTCTTGAAGAGGTGCCCCGAAGGGATCTGTGGAGGAATAAGAGGAGAGAAACTAAAATCTAAAAGAGAGAAGAGAGACATATTGTTGCCTGAAACTAGGTGGTGGGTTGGGTTCAATTTAGGAATATCTATTAGCTAGGTAGTGGGTTTGGTATTAAAAAAAAAAGCAGGTGGGGGTTCAACCGTCATTCTATGCTATATACCTAAATTATATACCTAACATTGAAGAGTCATTCTATGCTATATACCTAAATTATATTAAAAAAATATGAAGAAATCAATGTGAATATATGATTTTGTAGATTATTCTCTTAATTATGGGATTTCAAAATCATAGTAACCAATTGTTTCTTCTCTTTTTTTTTTTTTTTTATCAACCTTCCTGCGTACTTTTATATTTGGAACTTCCAAACAATTTTTTATAAAATGTACGTCCAATCGAAATTTCCCTTTCCATTAATGATTTGATTTATTGCTTTTTTCACAACCCTTTCAAAAGTTTATATAGGGTGTTGTAATTTAGAGAATATAAAAAAAAAATCTAAAAAGAAAAATCAAAATTCAAATCCCCCATCACAACACCATGAAAAGAACCTTACAATAACTAATATTATATCTAAATATATACTAATTTTTTCCTCATATACCTAAATTATACTTGTAAATACGAAGAATCTATAAGAATATATGAATCTCTAAATATGCTCTTAATTACATAATTTCCAAAATTATAATAAACTAATTAGTAATTGCTTCTTCTTCTTTTTTTCAACTTTCTTAATTACATAATTTCCAAAATTATAATAAACTAATTAGTTATTGCTTCTTCTTTTTTTCAATTTTCCTTTCTTGACAAAGATAATGTTATCTCCGTTTGATGTGCAACTTCTAACAATCCTTATAAAAGGCACGTCCGAACAAACTCTCCCTCTTCCATAAAGCACATAACAAAACAAGGAGAAATAAATAATAAACATCGGAAGAAGAAAGTCAATTTCTTTTCAGGTGTTCTTGGAGACGTTCTTGGAGAGAGAAGCCTCAACAGGTAAATAAAAGGTTTCACTCATCTCAATTTCGTCCAGACAGATAAATAAATAAATAAGGATAATAATGTTTAGAATATCTTTTTCAATCCCAATTCCAGTTTACATATGTTTTGAATTTTTTAAAACTAATAAAATACTTCATCCAATCAAATACATGTTTTTCTAAAAAACTAAATAAAACATATATTCTAATGAGTTATAGAAAATCTAAAAAATTTATGTCGAAACATATATTAGATTAATGTGAGGATATAGTCTAATAATTTTTTATTATAATATTGGGGTTATGAAAATAAAAAAGGGTTAAAGACATCTAAGTCCCTACAAATATGGAAAAATCCATATAAGTCCCTACTAAAATTGGGACAGACGTACGAGTCCCTGAAAACTTATAAAAACCCAATTATCATTCCTCAGTTAAATTTTCATTCAAATTTAACGGAATATTCCCAGAATATTCCATCACATATAATTGTGTTGACATTGAAGTCCTTATAAACAGTCATAAAAACAAATTAGTCATTGCAAAAGACAAATTGCCCCTGAAAGACTTTTATGTTAAATTGTGTACATATTGCAGTCTCTATAAACAATCATAAAGACAAATTAGTCTCTACAAAAGATAAAATTTTCCTTGAAAGATTTTTACATTTAATTGGATAGACATTACAGTTCTTATAAATAATTGTAAAGACAAATTAGTCCCTGTAAAAGATAAAAATGTCCCTAAAAGATTTTTATATTTAATTGTGTAGACATTGCAGTTCTTATAAACAATTATAAAGACAAATAATATAATTTTTTTATTTATTTTTCATTTTTTATCCTATTGCACACACTCCACTTGAAGATCTCAATTTGAATGTAAAAATTGAGATGTTTTATCTTAGTTTGTGGAGACTTAAATGTCTTTTAACTAAAAACAAAAAAACAAAAAACACTGTATGTATTGCATATATAAATAAATGGTTTTCACTTGTCCCAGCGATGAATCACCCCCCGATCGGCGTCGAACGACTCCGCTACACGGAGACCGAATTCATCGTCCATATCTTCCACCTGGCACACATCACCACCGTCGTCACCGCCTCCGCCGCCGAGGCGTCCATGTGGGTCAACGATTTCCTCTCGGCCTACAACAACGACAACAACCACGACGAAGGCCCGACCCGATTCTTGGTCGGCCTCGACGCGAAGTGGAGCCCCGACTACGGCATCGCGGTCCTGCAGCTCTGCGTGGACCGGCGCTGCCTCATCTTCCAGATCGTCCGTTGCGGTGCCATCCCCGACGCCCTCTCCGACTTCCTCTGTGACACACGGTTCACTTTCACGGGCGTCCGAATCCACGACAACGTTCGGAGGCTGATATTGGACTACGACGTCTCGGTTGCGAACGTAATGGACTTAAGGACGTTGTTTGTCGTGGAGAGGGAGCGGGTTCGGTTGAGGCTCAAGGAGCTGGGGCTTGGGACGGCTATTCTGATGTGGAGGGCGAGGAATCTTAGGAGCGTTGAATTGGAGAATTGGGAGGCGGAGCGTCTGAGCATGGACCAGATCAGGTACGGTTGCATGGATGCTTTCCTACCTTTCGAGGTGGCGAGGCGGGTCTTCGGTTGAATCTGCATTATATTGTATGATAAGGAATTGTGTGAAACATTGGGGTCGTGAAAGGTGTTTTTTTTTTTTTTTAGAATGGGGTTTGGTGAACGGGTCTGGATCCTCTGCTAAGATTTTGTGTGCTAGGATTTTTTTTAAGAGAATGCCACGTGACTGGTTTTAATTTTCAATGGTTGAGATTTATATGGTGGGTCTCACTTTTTACTTTTACTCTTTTGATCAACACCAAATACTGCCACGTCTCAAATTTTATTTTTGATGATTCAGATTTACTCAGTGGAGTTCATCTCTTTGCTTTTACCTTTTGTCAACCCAACTTGAATTTTTTTAAAAAAAATCTCCTAAGAGCACATGATAGTGCATGATATATAATGTATGAAATATAAACACAAAAACATATTTACAAGATAAAGTAATGTTTAATATATTAACGTGCCAAGTTAGGTTTTTGTTTTGTTTTGTTTTTTTTTTTTTTTTTTGACATTGTGCCAACAATTTCTCAAACATATTTAATGATTTTTTTTTTACTATTATCCTAATAGTTTCACATCAGCTTATTTAGTCATTTAATCAACCATTTCATTTTACAAAAATCATTTCACAAGAAATTTAACTAAAACCAAGTATAAGAGCAAATTAACTTGGTTAACATTGTCAGTTACAGAATAACACTCCCATAAATGGTTTGTCCTTTTGTCTCCATCAAAATAAATATAGCATCCAATCTCTGCCACTCAAACTAATGAAATACCAGGACCATGTTGATGTTTGAAAAGAAGTATTTAGGATTTCAACGAAGGAAGAACATCAACAGTCTTCATTTTCTTTACAATCTGCATTGAAAAAAAATACCAAAACATCAGATTAGAATTAAAATCATTTTATAATGGTGTTTTATAATATAATAATGCATTACTTTGTCCATGATCTTCAACATCAATGCTATTCGAGGCTTGTGGGTCCTGATATGCGGAGTCTGTTGAGTTACTGAGTTTTGTTGAAATAAAAGACCGGAAGCTTGTATGTTGTGGTTCTCCATAACACACTCATGGTGATAAATTAGGCATACTATTTCTCTGTAATTATACAATAAACATATTCAGTTATCAATATGATATCTATGAATACGTAAAAATATTTTAAAAAGATACTTACAAGATATGTATTGTACATCAATGGAAGACATTGGCTATTACCACCCATATAAAGCATGTGAGGAGGAATTTGTACGCCCTGTACAAATTTAACATTATATTAAGTAAATAAACCGGTCAATTTTAAATTTAATACAACATTACATATAAATTTAATTTAAAAAATTTAAATGTATATTAACTCAATGTGCTGTGAGGGCGGTCGAGGATAAACACCCATGGCACCATTATGTGTGAAAATATTGGTACTCTGTTTCATTTTAAAGTCAAATGGGTAAACATCATTTGAATTAAATAGAATGGCATTAACTTAATTCAAAAACATTACTTGTAAGTTTTTTTTTTTTTTTTTTACCTCTAATGATTGAAGATTGGATGTCTTCTTGTTCTTTACTAAAGCTTTTTTCAAACTATTTTTAATTCTTCGCCTACCTCGATGAGAGTTTTCTTTCTTCTTCAATCCCTTTGCTTGGATGACATTTGTATTATCCAGGTGATCTCCATCAACATTACCCTTACATATAATAAAATCAGAGTTGTGATCATCTTTATCATGCATTTGGCCATCCATTTGCAAATTTAACATGCCTTCAACAATGTTGCTCAATTCATCAGCGTGTTTCATGGAAAAATTAAATGTTTCATCACTTTCAGATGCCTGATTTGATATCTTGTTGAGTTTGGAGCAGAGAGACCTATACTAATAGGCTTGTTGCAATTTAGGATCTGCCTCAATGTTACGCCCACGCATATCTTGTACAATTTCAGATCTTGCTTTTCTGTTCCATTTTCTTAAAACATACTTGTTATCAATTTCCATGATATTCAATTTATCTCTTAAGACTTTAATTGCACGACTACACAAGATGTCTCTCATCTCGAACAATCTACAACTGTAAGAGATTGTACCATCTCTCTTCTTCTCAACATGTTACACCTTAGACTCATGACCATAGATGCTGACTGTATACCAAGTGTTATCTTCATTCTCAAAACCCTCTCTTATGCAGGAATCAAGAGACACTACAAGAAATATGGGCATTGGCTACAAAATATTTCGTAGCAAAAAGGTGCATTTTCGCAGCAAATAGTCTTCCTCGATGAAATGATTTCATAGCTATTTTCGTAGTAATTGCCTAGTATGGGAAGACCGTTTGCTGCAAGTTTTAATTTTGCTACAAAAAAAAGTGATCTATTGCGACGCAAAAAACTTCATCGCAAAAGATAATTTTTCTCAGCAAAAGCTCACCTTTCAAAACGCATATATTTCCACAGCTAAAAGTATATAAATTTAATTAATAATCAAATAAAGACCTTTTCCGTAGGAAAAAAAATCGCAGCAAAAGGTGACTTTTGCAATGAAAAATATTTCACAGCTAAAGCTGAATAAATTTAATTAAAAAAAATTCAAACCTTTCTCTATGAAATATTTCGTAGAAAAAGGTCAAATTTTTGTTGAGAAAGCTTTTTCTAATATTTTTAAATATTTTTATATTATGACTAAATAAATATTTAATGATGACAATAATAATAAAAATATTCCAAGTTTCTAATAAAAACTAATTGTATATATTACAGATTTTTATAATATCTTTTAAATGAAAATACAATAAAAGACTCAACTCATAGATCTGATGGCAGGGAAGGATCTCCAAAAGAGTCGGATGGCGTTGATTCAAGTCCAAGCTATTAAGTAAGGCGAGACATCTGAGGTTGGAGAGTTACGGCTGTGAGGATGCCTAACTCAGGAAATCTTTGCAGGAACGCTATCATCAATGGCTGTAGGGTAGCCAGTATAGGGTAGCCAGTGTCTCCAACAACGCTCATTGAGGCTCCATATGCTCTCGCAGAGTCTCCAACTGCACTCACAAAGTTGGCGCAATCTCCCCAACTCGCTGGCCCCAGATGGATGATGGTGACATTGTGTTGTTTCCACTACACTGGCAAGGCGTGGGCCCCATCCTAATCTAGGTACGTACCGTGACCGATGCCCAAGGACCTCTTGCGTGATCTCCAACTCATTGAACGACGTTGGCTGTCCCTCAACAGTAGACTGGGACTGTAACTGTCGTCGCTCCTCCATCTCTGGCTACAAAATCGAATTTAACAAAACAAATTAACATCGAAGTTGAAAATCCTTACAACATATGCACAATAAAGAATCATTTAAGAATCATTGTGCATCATGAGCATATAAATCCTAAAATTCATAGATTGCATGTTTTTATAAATATCTGAACAAAAATAAAAAAAGTATACAGCATCAACATCTTTTAACAAGCGAGAGACAGATACAAAGACAAAATATAATTAATTAATGTACATGATGTAATCATCATTTCTAATAAAATTACTTATTATTATCTAACCAGTTTGATTCAGTTCAATTCATGTCAAAATAAATTTCAGTTGAATTATTTCACTGTCAAGACATCAGTTCAAACTCAAACTAACCAACAAAACTTCAAAAACATTGATCAACAATGGCTGTCTAAACCTGATAGTAAGCATCTCAAACATAGTTGATTTGAGTAAGGGCAAGAAAAACATTTACATGCTTATAATCCAGCAATGCATCATCAGTGACAAAAGACAAGAACCGTATGAGAGCATCCATATGAAGGCGGGTTATGTTTAACAATATAAAATTAATACAAATAAACATGAAGACCTTAATCAACACATGAATGGATACATGTAGATATAGCACTAAACCTAAGATGAATATGTATAAAGAATAGGAAGAACAACATTTTCATATATTGCAAGGCGGGTTTTGCTGAAATAATTAAAAAATAAATAAACATGAAGACCTTGATTAAAATGAATGGATATATGAAAATATAACCAAAACAAATATGAATGTGTGAAGAATTGGAAGAATGACATTTTAATATAGAGAGTGTCTTCTGATGTGGATTATGCAATCTGAAATTAACGGGTAAACAATAGAGATACAAATAAACAGGATGACCTTAGTTAACATGATTGGATACATGAAAGTATATCACCACGCCTAACATGAATATGTATACAGAATTAGACAGTAACATTTTAAGAATAGTAATTCAAGAGTTCAGTTGAAGACTGATTCACTGATTCGATGTCAGCTAGCAAATAACACCCACAAAATAAATGGCTGTTAGTCTTGAAACTCTAGTCGACAATCAAGAGATGTTGTTGGTTACATAGCAGATAGTCTACACTAATAAGAATCGGGAATACTCAAGAGGAACAATGAGAAATAGAAGTCATCATCAATGCAATATGTTCTTAGTAAAAAGGGAGGGCATGTGAAAGCAGACTTGAAGAGGAGTGACTTTCTTGATATGCTGCTACCAGTGAACAGCTTGTCTGAGGATGAAAAAGTGAGATTAATGTTTGATTCTCTGTTGGGTGGTTATGAAACCACATCTCTCTTGATGGCCATGGCAATTCATTTTCTTGGCCAATCTCCACTTGCTTTAGAACAACTAAAGGTACCCTCTTTATCCATTATGGATTACCAGAACTTCTTTTTCTTAATATTAATTTTTGAACAACTGGTTCTAATCTATGCAGTCAGAGCATCAAAACATAAAAACCAACAAAAGGAAAGATGAGTACTTGAACTGGGAAGACTACAAGAAGATGGAATTCACTCAAAATGTGAGTGGGTGGGGGAACCTTTAAGTTCTCTTTTCCTCATCTTTTTCTCTTTATTCTCTTCTAACAAACTTTATATATAGCATGTTTTTGGATGATGGGTTAATGTGATTTTTAATATATATTTTTTTGTGTAATGGAATTGAAGGTGATTAATGAATCTCTCAGGTGTGGTAACATTATGAAGTTTGTGCACAGGAAGGCCATCAAGGATGTCAGATTCTTTGCAATTTTTTATATTGATGATTACATATGTTGGTTCTTCCACATGATCATGCATGTATGGGCTTGTTTGTTAAATATAGGTTTATTTTAGATTATTGGAATGATTTGTTCATATATATATATATATATATATATATATATATATATATATATATATATATATATATATATATATATATACACGGACGATGGGGTGCGACCGTGCGCACGGTGCACCCTATCGTGCGTCCTGTTTAAGACCGTCTGATCGATGGACCTCGATCGGACGGTCAATTAAAAAAAAAAAAAATCAACCCCCGTCGCCTGGTACGTCGACCGTGCGATCGACGTTCTCGCGATCGCACGGTCGACGTTTTTTAAAAATAAAAAAACAAAAAAAACAAAAAAAAACACGTCGTTGATGTCTCTCTCACGCTGTCTCTCTCTCACTCTGTCTCTCTCTCTCGCTGTCTCTCACATCACATCGAAATAAAAAAAAAAACAGTCGTCGACGATCGCGACCGAGACCGACCCCCGTCGACGACGACCGCGACCCCCGTCGACGACTGCACGGACCGACCCCCGTCGCTCCCGTCGACGACGACCGCGACCGACTGCACGGACCTCCCGCGACGGGGGCGACGTCGACGGGGGTCGACGGGGGCGACGGGGGTCGCGGTCGTCGTCGACGGGGGTCGCGGTCGTCGTCGATGGGGGTGACGGGGGCGACGTCGACGGGGGTGACGGGGGTCGACGGGGTCGATTTCGTCATCGTCGTCGACGAGAGAGAGAGAGTGGTTTCGAGAGAGAGAGACGGGGGTTTCGAGAGAGAGATTGAGAGAGAGAGAGAGAGAACAGCGAGAGAGAGACGGGGGGTTGATTTTTTTTTTTTTTTTTAATTGGCCGTCCGACCGAGGTCCATCAATCGGACGGTCTTAAACAGGGCGCACGATGGGGTGCACCGTGCGCACGGTCGCACCCCATCGTTCACCTATATATATATATATATATATATATATTGGATAGATTATGTGATTCCATCTGGTTGGAAAGTCCTCCCTGTCTTCCGGGCAGTACACTTGACAAAACAAACATGAATGTGTTTAAAGAATTGGAAGAATGACATTTTAATATAGAGTGTCCTCTGATGAGGATTATGCAATATGAAATTAACGGGCAAACAATAAAGATACAAATAAAAAGGTTGACCTTAGTTAACATGAATGGATACATGAAAGTATATCACCATGCCTAACATGAATATGTATAAAGAATTGAGTAACATTTTAAGAATAGTAATTCAAGAGTTCAGTTTAAGACTGATTCACTGATTCGATGTCAGCCAGCAAATTACACCCACAAAATCAATGGTTGTTAGTCTTGTAACTCTCGTCGACAATCAAGAGATGATGTTGGTTATAGCAGATAGTCTACACTAACAAGAACCGGGAATACTCAAGAAGAACAATGAGGAATAGAAGTTTTCATCAATGCAAGTAAAAAGGGAGGGCATGTGAGAGCAGACTGGAAGATGCCAGAATATATATTCCTGCGCATCCCAAAAAGCGATCTTTATTAAATAATAAAGCATCAGAAAAATTCAAAGAAATGGCATCCCACAACCTGATAGATGATGCATATAGCATAGCATTCTATGGTACATAATAAGTATCCATTTCTTTTATTGGACTATAAGAATGCTTAACTGTGGTTCAGTTTATTGACATAGAACAGATTTGTTTTTGGATGAAGTGTTGAATTGGTATCTATGAGATGTACTCAGTATGTCCATATTGATGGCTTTTTTGTTCTTTTTTCTTTTAACTTTCCTTAGGTTGCGAAGAAATGTATAAAAGGAATCCATAACTCAAGAGATGAAAATACAAATCGGCAAATCCAAAGCTATAACTGCAGTAGCAATAATGGCAATAATGGGATCAAGTGCTTACATGTTGAGCAGCTGCCTTGTCGCTAATCCACCATTTACTCTCGCTGAAGTGGGTGTCCTTGAACAAGTCCACCGGTCCCCGTAGATGTCCAAGCGACATTTATAACCAAATAAATTAACGTTAAATTGAGTAAAATAACTTATAAAAAATGTGTTTTGACATAAAATCCATATTTTACCACTTCTTTCTACTTCTGGTGCATCACAAAGGGTTTTAATCCTGCCCGATGACCAAATGTGTCCCGCTTCATTCTTTCTCTCTATGGGACAATTACGTGCAACCTCCAAAAACGAAGCTACACCAGCCCGGAACTCATCAAACCTCCTATCCCGAATAAACATCCAACTCTAGTCCATCGCTAAATCTATTTACATATCACCCAATCTAACAAAATAGCTAAAAAAAACCACACGTTCAAAGACAATCACATGATAGCAAAAGAGTTTCATTTTAGATAGGTCATTACAGAAGAAAAAAAAAGAGAACAAAACAATAAAAGATAGCTATATGTTAAATTAATAAGCATATATCGTTTAATAAGCATACTCGTGAGAGTTGATGCTAAAAGGCATGATTGACTAAGGCGCTAGTTGGTGAACTGAAATAGGTCAAGCCACAATCACCGCACTACCCAATACCCATAGACAGTTCTCCCCTACCTAATTAGAGAAGCCAATCAGAATCAATTGCTTGTTCATGTTCTTTTAATCTTTTTTTTTTTATCTGATCATCTTAATCATGTTTGCAAAATAAAGTTTCTTGTTTGAAATATGCATCAAGCATCCAGTTAGTCTCACTAATAACAAGGATTTCCTTAATGGTTCTTAAATTCTAATACTTGATGGATGATGCATTAACTCTCAGCTCTACTTTATGACATTTGGATGCACTATAAAAACATTGAGTGAAAAGATGCATCAAACCTGGTCCACTTCCCTTCTCTGTCTCCAACTTCACATATGCAATTATGATGTCCATCCATGATTTTCACCCAAAAAATGCTGTGTTATAAGAAGAAATAAATGGAATAATGTATATAACGTAATGGAGGCCGAAAGGCCCCTTATATAGTTACAAGATGTACAAACCCTAAAACAGAAAAAGACCAAAATACCCATGACAAAAATCCGGCCCGGGGGGGGCCTGCGGCCCATGGGGGGCGTTGCCCCCAACCCCCGGGCCTCCGGGAATAGGCCCAACAACAGGCCTATCCAATAACTCCAATACTCCCCCTCAAGTTGGAGCGAAGATATCAATCAAGCCCAACTTGATCAAGCTAGAACGAAGAACAGAGGGACCAACGGACTTGGTGAACATATCAGCAAGTTGCTCATTGGAAGAGACAAATGCTGTGTCAATGGCGCCTGACTGTACTTTCTCTCGAAGAAAGTGAATGTCAACCTCAATGTGTTTGGTCCGCTCATGAAGAACTGAGTCTGAGGCAAGCATAATGGCAGATCGGTTATCACAAAACAAAGTAGATGAACCAGCTAC
Organism: Acorus gramineus; assembly: GCA_030737835.1. Taxonomy (NCBI): domain Eukaryota; kingdom Viridiplantae; phylum Streptophyta; class Magnoliopsida; order Acorales; family Acoraceae; genus Acorus; species Acorus gramineus. The sequence goes on from CM060850.1 coordinate 15,935,040, forward strand.
AGGGAATCCCAACTCTGTCAAAAGAGAGCGCAACCAAATGATCTCACATGTGCCTTGGGCCATGGCACGATATTCTGTCTCAGCAGAAGGAGAGACAACACTCTGTTTCTTACTTTTCCAGGAAATAAGGTTGTCCCCATGGAAAGTACAGAAACCGGAGGTGGATCGACGATCAGTGAGTGAACCAGCATAATCTGCATCAGTGTAACAAGAAATGATAGGCTGAGCACTAGTAGCATAGAATAAGCCAAGACCTGGGCATGACTTCAAGTATCAAGAAATCCTGTAAACAGCATCTAGGTGAGAAGTCCGTGGGGCATGCATGAATTGACTCACCACGCTGACAGCAAAAGTCAAATCAGGTCTAGTATTCGTCAAGTAAATCAAACGTCCCACTAGACGCTGATACAAAGAAGGATCTGGTAGAAGGTCGCCTGATTCAACATGAAGGCGATGGTTCTGGTCCATAGGAGAAGTGGCAGGGCGACATCCAAGCATACCGGTATCCTCAAGAAGGTCAAGAGTGTATTTTCGCTGGGAGAGTGAAATACCATGGCGTGAGCGAGCAATCTCAATCCCCAAAAAATACCGAAGAGGACCTAAATCCTTCACATCAAACGCATGTCCAAGCTCAGTCTTCACTCTAACAATGTAATCAGCATCATCTCCTGTGATAATGATATCATCCACGTAAACTAGAACAATGGTGCACCGTCCATTACTTCGACGAATGAAGCAAGTATGATCAGCATGACAACGAGTGAATCCAAGAGAGAGAATGATTACACTGAATCTTTGAAACCATGCTCTCGGTGATTGCTTCAGTCCATATAGAGACTTGAGAAGAAGACAGACCTTCCCGGAATACTCCCCCTGAAGACGAAAACCAGGCGGAGGATCCATATAAATTTTCTCTGTCAAGTCGCCATGAAGAAAAGCATTCTTCACATCCATCTGATGAAGAGGCCAGTTGTGACAAGCAGCAAGAGAGACAAGAAGCCGAACAGTAGTCAGCTTGGCAACAGGAGCAAATGTAGCATGGAAATCCTTCCCTGGAGTCTGAGTGAAACCTTTTGCAACAAGGCGTGCCTTATAGCGCTCAACAGCCCCATCAGCCTTGTATTTTACTGTGAAAACCCATCGACAACCAACAGTTCTCTCCCCTGGTGGAAGATCAACTAACGCCCACGTATGATTTTTCTGCAAGGCATCCATCTCTGCGGTCATAGCGGCGGTCCAAAGAGGATCCTGTAATGCCTCAATTACAGTACGAGGAATACGGATAGACGATGTAGCAGCTAGGTAAGCTCTGTAGGAATCTGAAAGTCCCTGATAAGAAACAAACTGGGCAAGAGGATGAGCAGTGACACAACTCCGACGACCTTTGCGAAGAGCAATAGGTACATCAGAGTCAGATGGAGGCAAATCAGAACAGAATATGGAGTGATCAAGGAAGAGGATATACCTGAGTCCGAGGAGGATGTCGACAAGTGAGCAGGAGAGAGAGGTGGTCGAGGTCTACGAGTGTATACAATAAGAGGAGACTGTGGTGGTGATGACTGTGGATCGAACGACTGTGGTGGTGGCGACTGTGACTGTGGCAAAGGCAATGGCTGAAAAAATGATGCCGGTCGAACTGGTGAAGAAGAATGTTGCAGAACCGTGTCAGAAAAATATGGCACATCCTCAAAAAATGTAACATCAAGGGAATGGAACAATCTCCGAGAAATAGGATCATAGCATCTATATCCTTTGGACATGGTGGAATAACCAAGGAAAACACAACGTATAGACTTATCATCAAGCTTGGTGCGTGAGGCCCCCTATCCTGAACAAAACAAGTACACCCGAAGACTCGATGAGTGATGGGGAAAAGAGTACGACCAGGATACAAAACATGGAAGGGAACTTGACCTCCTAAAGTACGACTAGGAGTTCGATTAATCAAAAGGGCAGCAGTGAGGACTGTCATACTCCAATAGGACTTTGGAACACTCATTCCTCGAAGGAGACAACGAACCACATTCATGAGATGACGATTCTTGCGTTCCGCCACCCCATTCTGCTCAGGTGTATATGGACAAGTCAACTGTTGAAGGATTCCCAACTCATTAGACCGAAAAGAATCCGAGACATACTCCCCCCCATTATCAGACCTGATACTCTTGACAGTAATGTTAAACTGTGTTTTAATCATGCGTAAAAAATTAATACACTGAGAGGATACCTCAGACCGAGATTTAAGAAGATAAACCCAAGTATATCTAGAAAAATCATCAATGAATGTCAAGTAATATCTATGACCACCAAAAGCAGTAACAGGAGAGGGACCCCACACATCAGAATGAATCAAATCAAACAACCCAGAAGCTTTATTCATGCGAGAAATATAAGTAGTACGGGTATGTTTAGAAAGCTCACACACAGCACATTGAAATTTATGAGTCTTACATGAAGAGCGAAAAGTAGGAAATAAAGAACATAGATGCTGAAAATTGGCATGTCCTAAACGAGCATGCCATAAATCTAGAGATTGTAAAGAAAAACTATGCGAATGATCGTGGACAAAATGGAAGCATGGGCCGTGGTGGGTGGTTCTCCGAAGACGTAAAGGCCATCTCTCTCATACCCCTTGCCAAAAATCCTCCGTGTACTCAGGTCCTGAAAAACGCAATGATCAGGGTAAAAAGTCACTGAACAGTTCAAAGCCTTAGTCAATTGGCTAACAGAAAGAAGGTTAAGAGCAAGATTGGGAACATGTAACACAGAGTGTAATGATAAAGAGGAAGATAAAGGAACGGTACCCTTACTGATGACAGGTGTAAGTGAGCCATCAGCAAGGCGTACCTCTCTGTGTATAGAAGGTGATGTCAAGGGAACAAACAATCGAGACTCACCAGACATGTGTTCTGTAGCGCCTGAATCAATGACCCAAGTAGGAGACCCTGATTGGTTAACATGGTAGGCGGAGGGGATACCTGAGGTAGAGGAAGAAGCAGCAGAGGATGTTGGACCAGCATTAGAGAGACCAGCATGAGAGACATGAGAGGCAAGACTCTCCCGAACCATAGCATCAATATGGTTCTGAATATTACGCATATCAAAGGACCCAGATGGAGCAGAGGGGGCATCACCCGGAACCGAGGCATCAGCAACAGCAGCACGAGGGGCAGACGAAGGAGCTCCAACATTGCAAGATCGCATCAAGTGTGGGTACAGAAGAAAACATCTGACTTTTTCATGACCTGTTTTTCCACAGTGGCCACAAGTCACAATATTGCCGCGTCCACGTCCACGACCACGACCACGACCGCGACCACTATCCCCGTGGCCGCGAGAGTCATATCCAGAAGTGGCCGCCAATGCCATCTGATCACCGAGGGTTCCAGTGGTCGCTGAGGAAGAGATCTGACGGCGATGCTCATCACCCTCAATAATAGCAAATGCCTCGAATAGAGAAGGAAGTGGTGTGGTATTCAAGATCTGAACACGAAGAGATTCGAACTCTGATCGAAGGCCCATAAGAAACGCATATGTCTGTTGGCGTTGTAGTCGGCCAACCACAATCGTGGCAGCCTCCTTAGGCAACTCCGAGAGAGGCTCATAGTGGGCAAGTTCCTCCCAACGAGCCTGCAGAAATCCAAAATAATCGGTAACTGATTGGGTACCTTGGGTGGCCTGGGCAATATCCTTGTACAACTCATAGATCCGTGAGTCATTCCTGGCATGACCATAGGTCTTCTTCAACGCAGCCCATAGAGAGTCGACCGTATCATGATACATGAACATATTGTAGATCCGGGTCTCCATGGAGTTGAAGAGCCAACCTAGAACCGTACAGTTGTTGATCTCCCACTGATTGAAAGTCGTATCGGTTTCTGCTGGCTTGTTAATGGTGCCAAGAAGAAGGCCTGACATACCTCGACTACCCAAATATAATCGAACAGAACGCGACCAGGACGGATAATTTCGTCCATCAAGAAGCACGGTGGTAATCCGTTGAGCATGAGAATTGTGTCCTAACGGAATGGTGGTGTCCTTGATCTCCACACCCGACAGTGGCGTGGGGTCCTTCGGCGTTTTGTCCATTGCGAACCTCAAATCTCGACCCGAGAGAGGAAAAGATAATAGAGATCACCACGACCCGTGATGGAAAAAAAAAATCGTGAAACCCTAGAGTTTCTTTGTGGCTCTGATACCAAGAAAAAATAAATGGAATGTATATAACGTAATGGAGGCCGAAAGATCCCTTATATAGTTACAAGATGTACAAACCCTAAAACAGAAAAAGACCAAAATACCCATGACAAAAATCCAGCCCGGGGGGGTGCCTGCGGCCCATGGGGGGCGTTGCCCCCAACCCCTGGGCCTCCGGGAATAGGCCCAACAACAAGCCTATCCAATAACTCCAATATTATAAACCCCTGCTTTATTAAGCTATAGGCTTGCAGACCATTTTCACATAATGTTGCACAAACCATGGAGGCATGAGAGCTGCTGTCTTTGTATTATCTCTCTTTCTCTTTCAAATCAACAATTTTTTATAGTCTGATGATTTATCACATATATATGTCTAATGCAAGTCAATGAACTGATGGTCCTCTGTCTTTTTATTGGTTTTCAATGCGTAAGTTAAAATGAAAGTCATTTTGAAAGGCCTATTAAAACCTTTAGATTCATTAGAATGTAATAATGCACGTGAAATTGGGAAAAGGCTAGTAACAGCCATATGAGGTGTTATGCCTGTGTCATTTGAAGCTTTATTTTTCAATTGGAGTCGCTAAAATTTTAGTTTTTAACTACATACGGGAGTTAAAGTACTTTGATTGAAAATCTAACTGCATATTATGAGTCCTGGTACCGTTTTGTACTACCCATAAAAATTTCATCGAATTCCGGTATCATTTTGAAAAATATGCAATTTCGTTTGATATCCAGGTTTTCGTTTACTAGGTTGTTTGGTGAGATCTAGTGGTGCACGTGACTTAGCCACCAAGTCATTTCCTTGGATATTTGTGTGTGAGTGGTGACTGGGGCTTAAACTCACCCCCCTACCTTATCCCACCAACCCACTTTATGTGAATTAATTGCTCTCTCTCACTCTTTCTCCTCCCTATTAATCGAGTTCTTCCTCTCATTCACTCTCTCGGGACTGCATCGTTGAGAAGGAAAGCAAAAGAAAGGAAAGAAGTGAGAAATGGTTGGGTTGTTGTCCATTACTTGGTCTCCCTCTCCTTCTCCAAAGAGGATGGGGAGGTTCGTGCTTGCGAGGGGGGGAAGGGGGGGAGCGTTGAGGCTTCGGGCATGACAGCAGATGGAGCGCGTGCTTGGTGTACTCGGGTTCGCTCGGAGCGCGCGGTGTGCTTGCATGGAGTACTTATGATCGGAAGTGCGTGTAGTGTATGCACGGAATGCTTGGGGCTAGATGGGCAAGTATTCATGATTCAGACGAGGGTATGGTGACCGTGAATGTGGTGGGCGTGCGAGCGTGGAGTTATACTTGCGGGCCGGGGCTGCATGCGAGTGAGCGCGAAAGGGTGCGCATGGGCCACGGGGCCATGCAATGGACGTGATGATGCATTCGTAACCATGTGCCATGTTCGAATTGTTCGATTGCTAAGTGTGGTGTACATGTGCACGCCACCAGTTTGGGTGTAGGGTTGGTGCATCGTATGCTCGAGATTGCATGAGCGGCTTGCGGGGCTGCAGGTGCGTGCTCGATATGCTCGCATGCGTGCGGAGTGCGTGGACAGCGTGCACTGGGTGCTCAAGGGCGTGCTTAGCGTTCTCCGATGCGTGCGGAGTGCGTGGGCAATGTGCACGGGGTGCTCGAGGGCGTGCTTGGCGTTCTCCGATGCGTGCGGAGTGCGTGGGCAACGTGAACGGGGTGCTCGAGGGCGTGCTTGGCGTTCTCCGATGCGTGCGGAGTGAGTGGGCAGCGTGCACGGGGTGCTCGAGGGCGTGCTTGGTGTTCTCCGATGCGTGCGGAGTGTGTGGATAGCGTGCACGGGGTGCTCGGGGGCGTGCTTGCGGTGCTCGGACGCGTTCGGAGTGTGCTTCGGGGTACCGAGTACCTTGTTATAGCCTAATGCATCCATTGGTCGATTCTTGGCGGATTGGTTTCTTTCTTCGGATTCAAGTTGTCGCCCTTTTGTGTATCGCGAGCCGTGCGCTCGTTAGGTGAGTGGTTCGATCCAACTCTTCGTGATGCGCTCGACGCGCGTAGTCGTGCGTCGCGCATCGATGGGACACCCTAGCTATACTACTTGTGTAGATAAGTAGTATGGCCATGCTTAAGCTATAATATGTTAGATATCTGACATGCTAGGCTTACATTACATGTATAGTATTCATGTATGAATGACTGTATCGCATGCGCCCCTCTAGTATGGGCATGTATTTCTGTAATGTGTATGCATGTATAGAATAGGGCATGTCTTAGGTAGTATTGTAATACTACTCCCTTTATATTAATAATATCTAGCATGATTAACCTAGGTTAATAACCGGGTGCATACTTAATATTCCCTGATCATAAAACTGGAGGACGTGGTATGGCTGTTGCATCCATCTTGTTGGGGTAAAGCTATGACCAACTTCCGAAGAGGATGAGACTTTCGTTCCCTCTCGCTCTTCCTCTTTGCGTAAACTGAGTAAATAGATGTGGTTCCTACTTGACTCAGGTCTGCTTGGGATTATCGGCATTCACCGGTTAGCATGCGAGATCGCGCTTAACCCTTCCCTTTTAAATTGGTGATATCTAACGCATGCTTAAGTTATACCTTGTATGCTTATATGATTAATGGCCTTGTATGCATGTTTAAGTGAGCCATACCTTGTATACATGTATGATTTGTTGTTATGATATAAATCTATGTTAGGGGATACCCTTATAGTCAATTATTAGCTGATCGTGCATATGGTTTTATGCACATAGCTATGATATGATTCTCTTTTAATATATATGCGCATGCTAAAATTAATTAGGCATATCTAAAATAAGCGTGGGTACGACCCGCTGTCGGGATGTATCTCATTAGTTAGAACGTGAGTGATATAATCGCCACCCTGCATCCGTGAGATGCACTTGAAGGGAATTCAGGAGAATTCATTTGTTGTATCGGTTTTGTTAAACCGATGGCTATGGCATTAGGTTAGGCCTACCCGTGCTAGGCGCGTATAAAAATCGCCTGTTCGGTTATATGCCTTGGGCTTATTTCTGACTGAGAGCAGAGATAACCCCTCGTGTCCGAGCGATGCACCCGTGTGGGAGTACAAGAGTATTCGATATCATCAATATGTGATTATCGAGCGTAGTTGACTTTCCCATAGGATTCACTTTGCGAACGTGGGGTGCTTACTCCGGACATCGTCTTGCGTCGCAACACCGCAGCGTCGAAGCTGTCCTGTTTGGGTGCCACCACTTGTAGGTGCTATCGATGTGTATCGCGGTACCATCTCGCTGATGTACCGATCGTGGAAGGTCGACAGGTAAAAGCTCCACGGGAGAGGGGTACCGGATGATATTACGAGTGTGGAATCATTTTCCCTTTCTTCGGATCTACGTTGAAGTTACCCGACATTAAAGCTGTCCTAACAGAGGGCTCCTACATGTAGGTACTACCGATGCGTTCGGCAGATGTACTGATCATAGGAGTATACTAGGTAGAGGCAACTTGGGGGAGGACTACCAGATGACGAAGGGTGTAGAACAAAAAGTTTTCTTCCAACAGTCCTGTGTCACCCTTAGGGGTGAGGATGAGGATGAGGTGAAATCACATCGCCGCGTGATCCATTCGTTTTTGTCCGTTCCCATAGTTGTTGGGTCCGGTTACGTATAGATGTTCAAAGATATCGTTAGACAGTTATCTCGATGTAGATGATCTGGTAATATTGTGTAGACCAGTAATTCCGCGTCTCTTTGACCAACGGTATTGTCTCTCCCCAAGAGTCCCAAGAGTCTCCCTCCGGGAGTGAGGGTGAGGGTGAGGTTGATTGCGCCACCGCGTGACCTTGTTATCCATTGAGTTTCCACCCATGTTTTCCTTGAAAGGAAATTGCCTTAACATTAAACTGTTATAATGGCAATTGGTTTTCCACCACTCACTAAGCTTATAGCTCACCCTTCGCATACTATTTCTTTTACAAGAGCGGTGTTGGGCGTGGAGCTTTAAATATCGATTTAATCGATATATCGATTAGGCCTCCAATCTATATATCGATCGATATATCGATATATTGATCGATATATCGATTGGCTGAATTTTTTTTTTTTTTTTTGAAAAAAATTTAGAAAAAAGCAAAAAAATGATAGAAATTTGTGGAAAATAATGAAAATGAATAAAAGTAATTTCATATGAAGATATTAATAATTTTACAATGGTTTTGGTTTGAAATAAAAATGCATAATTAATTAATTACAACATAAAACTATAAAAGTCAAGAAATTTTATTTAAATAGATAATCCATTGCATTGGTTACAAAATCTCCTCCCTGAGTTCCACCTAATGTGTGCCATAACCATAAGAGGTGCCACCACCATCATTGCCGCCGTGTCCACCGTTGTCATCTGAATCTGTCTTCTTCTTGAATTTCATTATCCACATCTCTTGTTTCATCTGATGATTCAACTCCTTCTTGGTTCTGAAATTGTGTTGTGTGAATGACTTCATCTTCTTCATCATCGTCATCATCCTCATCTTCAGGCTCCTCAATGATTGACCGTTTTCCACGTCGTCTTGCACCTTCAGATTGTTGAGTCTGCTGCGTGGATCGTCTCAGGCGTTGATGTTCTATGGTGTCGCTGTATGCTTGATACTCCACTTGAGACCATGTCAAGTCTTCACCTTGGAATACTGGGCCGTCGACATCCATAATCCACTCGTTGTCGTCTTCCAATGAATCCAAATTGATTGGATCTTCATGTGCTGGGTTACGTTGAAGATTTAGGAAACGCTCATGCAATTTTTTATTGTATTGCACGAACACCAAATCATTCAACTTCTTTTGCTTCAACCGATTCCTCTTCTTGATGTGTAATTATTAAAAGCAAGAAAATTAAAATGAGTTATTATAAAGTAGATAAATTTTAAAAATCTTACTTCATAAATTTGTAAGGACAACTCACATTTTCAAATGCGCTCCAGTTTCTCTCACAACCGGAAGATGAACAAGTGAGTCCAAGAATTTTGATGGCGACCTTCCTCAACTCCGGTACCTCACCCCCGTATTTATCCCACCAATTGACTGGGATTGTGTTGTCCCTTGCTCTCACGATGGTTCCCCAACTGAACGGTCGACTTTCCTGTAAATAATAATCCAGTTGTTTTTGCAGTCTGTCTTGCACCTCCGGATCTGGCTCCATCTTCGCCATTGCCTGCACACAACGAAGCATATGTGTTTGGACTGCCGCGTCCCGGTCCGCGGTCTTAAACCATACTCCAGGGTTAAGGACAAATCCTGCATGTTAAAGGTCAGAGGACATCTGACAACTCCATCTTCCTTCTATTACCTTAATAACAGGGCCATATTGCAGTGGTCTATACTGATAGTTTTCCTTAATTTTTTCTTTGGCCCTATCTATTGCATTGTATAAGTAGCCCATAGAGGGTTTTTCATCTCCATCAACTAATCTCAAGACATGGACCAGGGGAATTCCAACGTGAAGGGCTCGTTGTACACCTTTCCAGAATTGAACAGAAAGAATAGTTCTTTCTTTTTGTTTTCCAATTCAAAGGTTACACCACTTGCTCTTCGTCCATTCATCTGCTACCATGAGTGTCCTAAGTGCATTCTTATGTTCCCAAAGTGATTGCAAAGTTAAGAATGATGTGACAAATCTAGTTGGTCCTAGCCTAACAATATCTCCATTGCAAAACAATCTCATGCAGTGCAATAATTGTGGTATGCATAAATGAAAACAGTGATTCTTCTAGCTAAACTAATAGTTCTAATATGCATTTACCAATGTCTTCCAAAATTAAATCAATACAATGTGCAACACATGGTGTCCAAAATATTGTGGGGTGCCTCTCTATCACTAATTCACATGCAGCTTTATAATTAGCAACGTTATCAGTTACAATTTGAACAACATTTTCTTTTCCAATAATATTTTCAATAACATCATTTATTTCTTTAAACAAATATATTGCAGTGTGTGAATGTGCAGATGCATTAATGGATTTCAAAAACATGGTTCCTTTTAAAGAATTAGCTAAAAAGTTAATTACTGATCTTTGTCTTCTGTCAGTCCATCCATCACACATTAATGTACAACCATAAGTTTTCCAATGTCCTTTATGTATCTCTAAAATCTTATGAGTTTCTCTTACCTCTTCTTGCAAACATGTTTCACTTATCTCATGCATTGATGGTGGGGCTAAACCAGACCTAAATCTACCTATTGCTTCTAATGCAACATGAAAAGAACGTGAAGTTAATGCATAAAAAGATACACCTGCAGTGATTGCCCATCTAGCTATCTTTTGAATTGCATTTTTCCTTTCTTTTTTTAATCTATTTTCTAAAGTTGTTTGTTGTCCAGGGCCTCCTCTTAATCTTTGATCAACTACATCTTCAACATTACCTCTACAAAATAAATCCATAGGACCTCTAGTGTTTTTCCTTCTTTGTTTGGATGGAGGAGGCCTTGAACGAGGACTACCAATTTTTATTACAGCATCATCACCTACATGTGGTTGTTGATATCCTATGTCTCTAGCAAAATCTTCATAATAAAATAAACCTCTTCTACATTTACTCATTTACTCAGATTTTTTATTCATGAATTCTTCTATTTCTTTTCTAATTTCTGGTGTTGTTCTAGGGCAAGGTTTAGCATTAGCTCCTAGTAAATGCAATATGTGTTCTTTGAGTCTGATTACGCCACCACTACATAGATGTGAGCAAAGTAAACATTTGACTATATGTTTTTCAGTAGCACTTTTGTATTCACCATATTTTCATGCAGGGTCTTTTGTATTAGCCAGTCTTAGATTAGATGAACTAGCTCCAGAAGAAGACATTTAAAAAAAAAAAAAATTTTAGGTTTCAAAAAATTAAATATTAATTATTTAATTAAGTGGATGGTGCTACTTTAACTACTTTATAAAAAACCTCTACTAAGTGCAAAGAATAAATACCTTTAAAAATAGGAGAAAAATTGAAAGAGAAGTAGTCTTCTTCCAAAAACTTTCAAAGTCTCCACCAAAAGCCTCCAAGAACTCCACCAAAATCCTCCAAGAACTCCACCAATATCTCCACCAAGAAAGGAATTTTTTAGATTTTTGATGGATTTTTGGATTTTTTTTTGTGGATTTTTTGTTTCTTTTGGGATTGAGGGATCTTGAGAAAAAATTGTTTGCTAAAAGAGAGAGTAGAAATTGCATGAGAGATTGAGAGTGATTGAATGGTAGAGAAGAAGTGTATTAAGTTGTTGTGAGAATGAAGGTTTAGGAGAGTATTTATAGGATTAGGGAAAGAAGGATCAAAAAATAAAAAATAAATGTTGATGGGGGGATTTATGCAAATAAACCCCCCAAACGGCTATATAGCCGTTGGGCCCCAACGGCTTCAATTTTTTTTAAAAAAAATAAAATACGCAGTCGGGTCGGGCTGGCCACCCGACCCGACTAGTCAATATATCGACGATATATCGACAGCGATCGATATATCGACGATATAGCGCTGACGTCAGCGTGATTTCGATAAACCTTCCCGAATCCCCCGCGAATTATCGTTTTCGTCGGCGAAAACGATATATCGATCGATATATCGATCGCGATTTAAAACACTGATGTTCAAAGACATCGTTGGGCAATTATCTTGATATAGATGATCCAGTAGTGTTGTGTAAACCAGTAATTCCGCGTCTCTTCGACCAACGGTATGGTCTCTCCCCAAGAGTCCCAAGAGTCTCCCTCCGGGAGTGAGGGTGAGGTTGGTTGAAGAGACGCGTGGAGCGTTCTGTCCGGTAGGTGGCAAGTGCGAGGCTGTCAACAGTCCTAAAGTCATTTTATGTATTATAAATCGTGCATGTGACACAGGTTGTATTTTATATGGACTGAACTTGGCTCTCACAGGACATTGATTGTGTATTCGAGTCTGTAATGATATATTTTTGTTTACAGACTTATTGATATTTTTATGCTTCCGCTTTTCAGTTGAACTATCAATTATCATTGTTTTGCCAGCTTTGTGTGTTATTTATTGGAGTAATTGTTGACCTCGTGTAATTGATAGCTGATACTATATATATTGCCACGCCTCGGGGACGGCCACCCTGGAACGTGACAGGAGATTGCTGTTTTTTTGTGTTCTTATTTTTTTTTTTTTTACTCTAAATTTCATAAGATATACATGAATGCCTAATTCAATGCTTGACCTGTAATTATTTCTTTGGCACTCCTCAAGTGATTATTAATGTTCTTTCATAAGATATTTTATTGTTTTTCACATAGGCTAATATAATTATATTAGCCTATGTGAAACAACAATAAAATTCCCCTGGTGGTGGGGGTTTGGCGGGATTTTATTTTTTCTTACAGAGTCAACCTAAGCTGAAAGACTCACAGATCTCCTTCAATTCCTAGGTTATCCTCTGCCACTCTCTAACTCTAACACAAATATATGACACATGACTAAGAAACACCCACAATAAAAATATGGTGATAGAGAGAGGCTGACAGTCATAAAGAGATCATAAACCAATACCAAAAGGAAATAGAAAAAAGAAACAGTGGAAGAGGAAGGGAAACAAAAGAGTGTTTTTTTTTTTTTTGGTGTGAGGTCCATATGATGCTCTCAATCTTGAATTTATATAACTAGTATATAACTAGTACCCCTTTCAATTTTGCCTATGTTATTTATATATAGTCAGAGATGCTATTTGATTGTTTATATATGATTTGAAGTTAAAAGGCATGGCTGACTAAGGTGCTACTTGGTAAACTGAAATAGGTCAAGCCACACTCACCCCACTACGCATAAAAGATAGATAGAGTAAAATCTTACTCCAAACTGCCCAATGAGATTGAGGCATTTTTAGGAAGAACTCCAATATGAGAGTGAACCAAGTTCATGGAAAGTAAATATAAAGTCACAAAAACCACTATTTTTTTTCACTCACCAAGATCTCAAGCTTAGTATTGTTGCCTTCCCTGAGAATCTCCTTGTCAGTCAGCGAGAGGACCAGCTGATTTTATCAAAAGCCTACAAAATCAAATCCAAAAACAGAAACTCATCAGATCTAATGCTACAATTGACAGATCCAACATGATTTTCCAATTGACTGGTTTAAGATCACATACCACCATCTCACTCAAAAGTTATAACACTCACCCCACTCAAATGTTCTCGCACACACCGATTTGGAGATGCAGAGCACCCTAGCCCGTTCGATGACCCTGGACACAATCTTTTTCATATCCACCTCCATAAACGGCAAGACATCAGCCGCCCCTTCAAAACCCCCAAAACAAGATTCAGTGAAGAGAGAGAGAGAGAGACCCAAATCAAAGAATCAGAGAGAGAGTGAGAGAGACCGGGACCGGCGAGGCCGATGATGGAAGGTTGGACGAGCAATCCGATGTGTTTTTACGATTTTGTATGAGCAGTGGCCGAAGTTGTTTGGAGGGAAACCCAAAAAAATGAGAGTGAAAACGAGGGAGAGACCCTAAAAAAAGTATGTTGTTTTGTTAGAAAGAGTGAAAACGAGTTTGATCTGGACCGTTGATGAAGTGGAATTTGTGGAGTGCGGCGTTGCTGGCCGTAGGAAGTTGGATCTGGACCGTTGATGAAGTGGAATTTTGGAAGTGTGGTTTTCGTGGACCCCCGAAGAACGTGATCTAGGACAAGTGTCCTGAACATCAAAGTTAAACTTTCAAAAACCATTTTTTAAAAATTTACATTTATAAAAATTTATTTATATTAAATTAAAATATATAATTATTGTGTAAGACGTATATATTAAGCATTAATAAGATGAGATATATTAATCTATTTTTTAAGTATATATTAATGAATAATCCTTTCTTCTAAAGACTGCATTCCTCCAAAACTTCGCTCACAGACACCTCTTTTACATATAATTGATATTCTGAAAGGTTACAAAGGCAACGACCTTCATATTTGGTATATACAGATTTCTTGAGTTTTAATTTGTTGTATTCTGAAAGTAATTTATCTAAACCTATTAGTAAACTCAGTAATTGAGTGGGGAAAAATATCATTTTAAGAAAAGCATTTATTCGCGTCTCAATACTCTGATTCTTCTTCTGTACATGTTCCCTAGTTTCTTCTACACGGGTTGTGCTCTCCTATGATTGATTAAAAATAGAATGAGCTACGATACTTTACTTATTACTAAAGCTATATATGTCTAAAATGACAAATTCATATGTTGTACACCTCACTACATTGATATATGTTCTTTTCCACCTCTAATTTTTTATTTCTCCCTCCCTCTCTCCACCCCCTCTCTCTCCCTCTTTATTTGTGAATGAGGAAGACGATTCCTTCGCAGTACACCTGATATGCGCGCGCTGTATCTAATTCTAGGTTACAAATTTTTTCTTTTTTTATTAGAAAATGAAAAGTAGGCCTGCTACTTCTTTGTATCAGTATGTGTATTAGTATGAGTGTGTATATATGTATACATCAAAATTTTAAATTATAAAAAAAAAATAGTCGATGGATTCCTGCCTACCCAACCAATTTTTTTTCTAGGTTACAAATTACATCTATAAATTTGGGAGTTTCATTTATCAATTTATAAGGTTGAGGAGATTGCAGATTGTAATATATATGAACAAGCTAGTGTTATGAGTAATGCTCACCTGGCTTAACATTGTCGGGAACTCCCCTTGAAGCCATGGTAGGAGTGATAAAAAGACTGAAAAACATGAGCATGGAGACCATCAAAAAGGTCTTCCCTTTCGTTATATTCATCTCTGCTATTTGATGTTAACAAATCTCACAAAAGGAGCTCCATTTATAACCGGCGAGTGAGTCTTGGGTCCACTGCGCGCCAGATTTTTTCCTTAGACGAGAATGTGATTTTTTTTAATTTTTATGTAAATGAGTATATACAAATTCAGTGGAGTGCATACTTAATTTTTAGGGGAAAATTGATATAGCTCACAGGAAAATTGGTTAAGTCGGTTTTAATCCCATAAAAATTAAAAAATCGTCAAAGATCCTTATGTTATTAAAAAAATATCATTTCAATTCCTATCGTCATCCCCAACAAAACCAGATAAATTGTTAACCCTAACTATACTTTAAAAATTACCAATATGATCTCACCCCGTATTTTTGAAAAATCCATATAGCTCCTTAGAAAATTATGAAAATTGAAAAATGTCTCTATAAAATCTGCAAATCCCCTAAATCCATATCTTATTAGATAATATTTATTTTAATCTATATCGTAACCGAAACTAACAAGACATGTGATTGACTATAACTATTCTTGATAAATTGCTGTAACATCTTTTTAAAATTTATTTGATAAATTATTGTAATACACTAACTAGATTTGTGGTTGACTTTAAAGAGATTTATTCATTTCACATGGACCTTTTTTATTTTCATAAGTTTCGAGAGAGTTATATCATCTTTTCCCTTTTTTATTTTTACATTTGATGAGTATAAGAAAGCAGGAGAATTCTCAAGAAAAGGCAAATGCATTTTTGTCATCAAAATGAATAATTCAGATTTTTTTATAGTTTGAATATACTTATTAGAAAAATTTAACTCAATGACTAAATTTGTTAGCCATACATACTTTCTGAGAACCTGTGATGATTTTTAATTTTATATGGGCTTAAACCAATTTAGCTAAATTTCAAGAGAGTTATATCAATTTTTTCCAATGAGTGGCCCTAACACCCGCCAATGAGTAGCCCCTGCTCTTGATAAAATCAATAGTGATATAATTATTAATTCTTATAATAATCATAAACTCCATAATAAATATGTCAATATCCAAATGACACATAAAATATAAAGAGAAAAAGAATTGAAATATATTCATGGAAAGAGACACGAGAATTTTAATGCTTTCCTTGAAGAAAAAATAAAAAAATATAACACAACTTGCAAAGTCGATAACATGATTTTTTTTTCCATTTATTACTAGCAAAGCCGGAGATACACTGATATATCAAACACCACATAAACCACCATTGCTGCTAAACTGACTGAAAAGCAGAACATATATATTCCAGCATGCTTATCCAGAAGCACGAGTTATTCTCATTCTATGTATGCCATTGTTACTTAGTCATACAGATTACATTTATCATCATTAATTGTTTCTCCGACATGCATGGTGCATTTGGAGTTCTTCTTCATGGAGGCGGTGGAGGCGGTGGGCTAGCTCTGCAGCCGTAGTATGAGTCGCATTTGGTGTATGGCCTGCCCCGAGGCCTGGAGAAAACTGGTCTATTCGGTCTTAGTGGACGATAGGAGATACTTCCAGAAGCATCGGCAACCTGACTCTCCTTTTCTACTGCAACAGTTAACACAATAAAAAGGGAAATTTGCGTGTATACCCCTATTAAATATAGTATTTTGCGTTATACCCTCATTAAAAAGCTAATTCCATCTATATCCCTGAAAAAATCTTTCATGTTGCAACTGTGCCCCTGAAGTTAAGTTCCGTCGGATGAGAGTGGAATATACCGGGAATATTCCATTAACGGCGTTAAGTGCAAAATGAATTGACTAAACTACCCTTTGGACCGTAGGGGCTTGAAAAATTGCATTTATACCCCTGTGTCTGTCTGAAATTTCATCTATGCCCCTGTGTTTGCCTGATGCTTATAAAACCCATTTTCTTCAACCTCCATACCTGCTGAAACCCTTTTTTTCTCATCTTCTTCAATAATTGATTGAAAACCTTATAATTATTCAAAAGACTAAGATAGATAGTGTTTATTTGGGTTTCACTGACAGATTTTATTTTTCATAATAGAAAATCTATCAACAAACACTATTTCAATCATATAACCATACCAGAAAATAATCACAAAATTCATTTTGAAATAAAAAAGCAATGACTAATTGTCCTTAAAAAATTATGAAGTGATAACTCCAGTTCTTTTCATTCTTTTTGAAACCAGAAGTTAGGTATTTCATTCTAAAGTAAAAAACAAAATAAAAAAAATTACTAAATTAATTTTTTTTTTGTTATGGTTGTTCATTTAAATTAAAAAATTATTACAAAAAATAACATAATACAAAACTTTAACTATTAGGATTTCTATTTATTTATTTGATCTTTTGTATAAATGACACAATAGTATTAAATATGAATTAAATGAAATAATCAAAATTACATGATACAAAAAAAAAAAAAACGTGTTTAAAGACTTTTAATATCAAATTATATCTTCAATTGTATGTGAACATCATGTCAAGAGTGAGTTTTGCATCCTCCAGACCTATTGAAACTCTTTTTTCTCACCTTCTTCAACATAAAAACAAATATACCAGGATCTAGCTAAATTCTTCATGTTGAAAACCTTACAATTATTCAAAAGACTAAGATAAATAGTGTTTATTTGGGTTTCATTGATAGATATTATTTTCCATAATAGAAAATATCAACAAACACTATTTCAATCATATAACCATTCTAGAAAGTAAGGCATAATCATCTTAACTATCACAGTGAAAAAAATATAAAAATATTGATTGGCAAAATTTTCATGTCAGATGATCCTCAACATGTAGAATAAGCATCAATTAGCATAATACACCACATAGGGACAAAAAAACACCGATTGATTGTAGGATGAACAAAAGTAAAAAATCACAAATTTTATTTCAATGTTGAGATTTCACGAACAAAAATCAAAAGACAATAGAATCTCTATTAGCATAATGAGAACCATATGGAACTCAACAATGATCCACTCCAAGCATAGAAGAACCAAGTAGAAATTTGATACTTTTTAGATAAACTGTTTAAATAATTGTCTTGATTTTAAAGTTGATATTACAAATATTTCAAGAAAAAAAAAATGGATCTATGTATATTTGTCTATTCAGCTACTTATTTTTTATGTTTAATAAACAAGATCACAATGATATGTGAAATGTATAAGCATTAAAAAATACAAGACATATGTTCTCTTATATGTTCTTATATGTTCCTTTTCCTGAGCCTTTATCAATCTTCTAAAACCCCCAATACCTAAAAATTAGATCAACATGAATGTCCTATTCTAACTGCAATACAAAACAACATAAATTATATGTTCAACCTTGATAACGGAGATGGACGGAGGGGCATAGTTGTAACACGAAAGAAGTTTTCAGGGGTATACAGGCAATTAGCTTTTCAATGGGGGTATAACACAAAATACTATATTTAACAGGGGTATAAATGCAAATTTCCATGAGGGTAAAAGAGACATTTCATGGGATAGAGTTAGGATCGTAACCATGGTTGGTTCAGCCTTGGTAACGGAGACAAACGGAGGGGTACAGTTGCAACACGAAAGAGTTTTTCAAGGGTATAGATGCAATTAGTTTTTGAAGGAAGGAATAACGCAAAATATCATATTTAATAGGGGTATAAATGAAAAATTCCCACAATAAAAACAGGTGTCAATTCTTCTGTACTACCATTATTTATCTCAAACATTATCGTCAACTTTTTACAGTATTCCATAAACATGGGTTTCTCGAGCAGTTATACTCAAGTCTTTTTACAATCTAAAAGATAATATAATATGCATAGTTAGAAATTCAATGAAGTAAATGTATCATTAATATATATATATATATATGTTTAACTTTTTTTTATATTTACTAAAAATATGTTCGTTTAATAAGAAATAAAGCGATATACAATTTTTTTATCAAATCATATATATCATTAGATGATATTTACTATTTAAAAGAAATAAAAACATATAAGGCATATATTTCGAACTACAAAAGGACAGACTCAAACATTTTCCTCAGAAAAATGTTAATATAGCAATTTTGAAAAAGGGCATTTTTTGCAAATAACCAGAGTTTTTTATTTTAATTACTCTTTTAACTTTGTCTCAATTTTATTTATAGAAAATAATTTGAAAATGGGGCGTGATTTAATGAAAATGTGATTAATAAATGATGCCTCTATTACTTTTTATTACTTTAAGATATAAAAAGTAATTTTAAATCAATATAATCTATTAAGATTTTATTTAAATTATAAAATTCACCAATATAAAAATTTTCATGATTGAAATATGATTGAAATAAATTTAAAATGAAATTAAGATAAAATTTAAATTTGAATTATATATTTAAGATAAAAAAAAATATGTATAAATCTTAAATTTGGAATAAAATTTAAATTTTAAATTATATCTAAATCTTAACAAATAAGATTGTAAAAAAAAAAATTGAATTTGAATTGCATCAAATTTTAAATTTTAATGATATTTTAAAATTAAGATAAGATAAAATGGGATAAATCTTAAATTCTAATATGTATCTTAAAATAGAGATAGAAAACTAGTCTTCAGGGGGACATGATTTATGCATCACGGTTCAATAGGAGGCTCAATAGGAGGCATGATGTATAAATCAAGCCACCAATGTAATTAAAAAATAAAACAAAACAAAAAACTCACATCAACGTTGACTGGGTCACATATTAGATTGTCCAACTAAATTTGGGGTGGGAAGAAATACCCAAAAAATGGTCATTTTTATAATTTGCTTTTAACAAAACTAAACACAGCGGACTATGTTTTTATTTTTTATTAAATCATATATCTCATCAAATTATATATGTATTATGTATTTTATAAGAAGTTAAAGTATATAATTGAGTAGAGGAAAATGTGAATTTTTCAATGACATATTTAACTTGTTACAATATTATTTTAAAAATCTTAACCCCCGGTCAAAGTAGCACAATTTAGCGGTGTGCTTCTTATGAACAGGGATTTCTCATAATTAATGTGTAATACCTGAAGGTGGGTTATGTTCCCTCGGTCCACCTTATCTTAAATCGCTCATTAGATTAATTGAACCCAACTGTATTCTCTCTTTTGAGAGATACAATTAATATATATACATACTTGAGTGATAATTTATGGTCTATGCGATCTGCATATAAACATTCTTTAAAGGGTATATGCGTCTATAAAGAAAGTAAGTACCTCATTGAATGTATTCTTATTTCAATGAGATACATGCTTCCTTTACTGATACACATTCCCTTTGAAGAACATAAAATACATTCAACGAGATATATGATTTCTTTACTCATGCATATACCTTTTAAAGGATGTATATACTCAGATCGCACAGACCACACAGACCGCACCATAACATTACTTTATATATATATATATATATATATATATAGAGAGAGAGAGAGAGAGAGAGAAGTGATACCATGCAACTATACGACCATCTTTGTTAGGTGCGGCGCGGATCTAATCCGTCCAGTTCGAATCGGACGGCCAAGATTCACTTTTTATTTTTAAAGGTGTTTAAACAGGATGGCCAAATCTAGGCCGTCCGATTACATCTAGGTTTAAAATCCCATTTTTCCTTCTCTCTCGTCTCATTCACGTCCCTAAAAATTCCTCTGCGACACAACTCCCCTCGGCAACCTCCCTCTCCGTGCCTCCTCGACAAATCGAGCCACTACCACCCCCTCTAAGCTTCTCCCCTCTAAACGACTCTCCCTCTCCGCGTCTCCCCCTCTCAACGACCCCACTACTTCCCGCGCACATCTCCTCTGTCTCTGCCTCTCTCACATTTGAACACCAAATCATCATCTCCACCAAATCTCTAGGCCTCTGTCTCTCTCACATTTCAACACCACCACCAAATCATCTCCTCCGTGCTCGTGATCTCGACCACCCCTCTCCACCCGATCTGTAGATCGATCACGGTCACCCTTCTCCACTCGAACCACAGATCGGCCACCCCTCTCCAGTCTCCACTTGATCCACAGATCGGCCACGGCCACCCCTCTTCATGCAGGTATATTTTTTTTCTTTCAGATCTAGGGTTTTTTCACATCTAGGGTTTGTTTTTTAGATTTTTTTTCTTTCAGATGTAGGGTTTTCTTGTTGGATTGCATTTGTGAATTCTGTTATGTGAAATTTTGTTTGTTCTACAATTTTGAAACAGATGAGTATTGATGAGGGAGAGCCTATTCAGGTTTTTGAGCAATTATTTGAGGAAGAGGAGATTTGGATTCCAGATATTGATGAGGGCATAAAACCAGTAATTGGAATGTGTTTTGACACAATTGAGGAAGGGGAAAAATTTTACTCCAATTATGCTAGAGTAGCAGGGTTTGGTGTTCGAAAATCAACTATTAGGTATCATTCCAGCACAAAAGAATTATATAAGAGGGATATTGTATGTGCAAAGGAAGGATTCAAAAACACTGATGCTAACAGAAGTATTAAGACAAGAAGTCGAGGAAACATACGGTAGGGTGCAAGGCTAGAATACAATTAAAGGCTGAAGATGGAAAATGGAAAATTGATAACTTCATTGAGGGCCATGCTCATGTATTATCCACTCCTCGTAAAACACATCTGTTGAGGTCTCATAGAGAGATTACTGGTTCACAAAAGTCCTTAATTGATAGCTTTCAAGATGCAAATGTAGGCCCTTCACAAACTATGACTATATTGGCTTTGGATTCGGGAGGATATGACAGGGTTGGTTGTACTGAAAGAGATATTCGAGACTATCAAGGAAGAGTTCGCAATGAAATGAGAGAGTATGATGCACAAATTTTTCTCAATTCTTTGAAAGAAAAGGCTGAAATGAATCCTTCATTTTATTTCGCATATGAGGTGGACGAAGACAATCAGTTGACACATTGTTTTTGGGCGGATGGGGGTGCAAGAAAGGCTTATGCTCACTTTGGTGATGTAATTGTGTTTGACACAACTTATGAAACCAATCAATATTCTTTAATTTTTGCACCATTTACCGGAGTGAATCATCATTTTCAGTCTATTTCTCTTGGTTGTGGGATTTTAAAAGATGAAAAAATTGAGTAATTTTTATGGTTGTTTACAAAGTGGCAAGATGCAATGGGCAAATATGCACCGATGGCCATTATCACAGATGAAGACCCAGCTATGACGGCTACCATTGCAAGAATGCTACCACAAACACATCATCAATTTTGCATTTGGCACATAATGAAGAAGCTGCCAGAAAAAGTGGGTGCATTGTCTTGTAGATCTGATTTTTTGGTGTCATTTAAAAAATATATTTATGGGTCAGAGACTCTAAAAGAATTTGAGGAGAGTTGGAAGAAAATAATAATGCATTTTTCCTTGGAGTCTAATGAATGGTTGTTTAAACAGTACAGGAATCGTGAGAAGTGGATCCCAACATATATGAATCATATTTTCATGGTAGGAATGAGAAGTACTCAATGGAGTGAGAGTCAGAATTCATTCTTTGATAACTTCTTGAACAAGAAGCACAGTTTGGTTGAGTTTGCTCATCATTTTGAAAGGGCTCTAGAACGTCAAAGATATAATGAATTGGTTGCCGATCATGAGACACTTCATAAGACCCCTGATCTTGCTACTCCTTGTCACGCCCCGGGCGTCCCCGAGACGCGGCAAGTGTATATAAAATATCAGAATCTACACAGGAGGTCAATAATATATCATACACAAGCAACCAGAATGACACACAGACAACAAAAGCAGGGCTGACATGATATATACACCAAATGCGGAAGCTATAGACTGAATCTGCAATCAAAACACACTACAGACTCCATACATAATCACATGTCCTGTGAGAGCCAATATACATACAAAGACATCCAAATACAACACAACGTGTGTCCAAGCACGGAAAATAATACATACAGGCACAAGGGATGCTGATAGCCTCTGATACTCGCTGGACGTGGCGCTACTCCGCTACTGATGAAGTCCCTCGGGGAGCTCCTCCTCCAGATCCGACTCAGATGACACTGAAGAGAAAAATATTATGCTAGGGGTGAGCCACACGCTCAGTGAACGGCACAACCCATGCATCACAGACAATATTGACCACAAACAAATAATCCTTATAATCCACAATCATATTGCTCAAGCCACAACAATGATAGCAACAACTCAAAGCCGTGGGTTGCTCAATCGCCAACCCACTACACCCTCACCCTCACCCTTCAATGGGCGACAAAGGATATTGGGACTGGCTACACACAACCAGCGGGTCGCTTCCGCCAACCCGCTACACCCTCACCCTCACCCCTCAAGGGGTGACCAAGGATATTGGGACTAACTGCACCAAAAATCAACGGGTCGCTTCCGCCAACCCGCCACACCCTCACCCTCACCCTTCAATGGGTGACATAGGATTTTGGGACTTACAATCCAGTGGGTCGCCACATCGCCGGCCCACCATACCCTCACCCTCACCCTCAACAGGTGACCTAGGCTCTTGGGACTGACTAGGCTGTTGGTCACCCTTGGTCCACCGATAGTCTCTCCTCACTCCGTAGGTCGTTTGGCCACTCCCATGTTCAGCGCAGTCCTTCTACCAAATCAGGAGGCGCCTACTACTAGGAGCCCCTGCACGGGACAACCTGTCTAACGCTGAGGTAGTCTCTACACGGATCCAACGAAGGGAACAGAACAGCCTATCCATCGCATATGATCCACTCGGATCCGCAGACAACACATCATAACAACACTAATGCCATGAATTCCTCAGAACCCACCAGGGCGCATAACTACGATGCGGGGAACATGCATAAAGTTATAACAAGGTGGAATATCGTTGGGGAAAGAAACTCGGGAGGGCAGCGTGAGTTCCCGTTATAGGACACCCCGACAACCAAACAAGGAACACGGTGTACCCTAACCCGGGTCTCACCGCTGTCCTCGCAAGGCCCCTCCCCTATAATATTCACTATAACATGCAATTTAACATTTACTAGCATTTAATTTTAATAAATAAACTAGTAGGGCACATGCATCGGTCGGGCTTCCTAGCATGGAACTAGGGGACATGCTGCATGGCTCATACACATATCCTAAGGGTGCAAGTCCCTAACATGCAAAGTCTAGGGTAACATGCATTCTACAATTAAATCATGCTCGCATGATATACATATTACACATGCCAATATCTATCCATGGTGCCCCAGGAGAGGTCGGTATACGCCCAAGTGCGTATAACACCTCTCTACTGGGTTGGATTGTCCCACTCACCGAAGTCCAGGTCGTCGCGCGACCGTCCCTCTAGATCTGCAAGACAGGCATTTATACGGTGAGTAAAATCCACAATTACCCCAAAATACCCAAAAATACATTAAACATACTCTAAAAATACCCCATACTCGGGCAAACGTACATACGGCACGTGCGCACGCTAGCCCGAGCACTCCGGCTCACTCTCGCACCACCGGCAACCACCCGCACGGCCACCCGATCCCTCGGGTGCGTCGCCGCGCCTCAGCCCGCGCGCCCAGGCGCCGCCGGGCCCCTGCCCGCCGCCCTGGACCCGCAGCCGAGCCACCCGGTGCACCGCGCGCCCACTGCTCCCCGCCGCAGCAGCCCGCGCGCACCCCCGCGCTCCCCGCGCGCACCGGCAGATCCGCCCCGCGCGAGCACGCCGCACGCCCCGCGCGCACACCGCCAGCTCCGCCCCGCGCGCACTCCGCGCGCACCACCAGCTCCGCCCCGTGTGCTCTCCGCGCGCACCACCAGCTCCCACACCCCGCGCATGCCTGCCTCTGCCCAGCGCCCCGCGCGCACGCCCCACAGCGGTGCCCAGCGCCGAGCGCCCCAGCGCCCAGCACCCTCGGCCAGCACCCGGTACCCGCGACCCAGCGCCCAGCACCCGGGACCCTCACCCAGCGTCCACGCGCACGCACGCGCAACACGCGCCCAGCGCGCCTGCCAGCCTGCCCGCGTTGCCTGCCCGCGCGCATCGCCGAGTGGCCCGAGCACCGCTCGCCTGCACGCCCGGGGCACTGCCCGCCTGATACGCGAGCGCCCTTGCCCTGCTCGCCTGCGCGCCCAGCCTACCAGCCCGGCCTGCCAGCGCGCACAGCCACTGCCCGTAGCCAGCCTGCACCGCACACTTCTCTCTGCACCCCCCGAGCGCACGCCCGCGCGCGCACCCGCGCGCACGAGCTCGCGCGCCCAGCAAACTGGTGCACCTGCTCCCAGCCTACCCGAGCTAGCCCTGCCAGCCTGCCCAGCCCGCACGCCCAGCCCTGATGGCCCCCAGCGCCAGTCGAGCGCCCGCACGCCCAGCCCTGCTGGCCCCCAGCACCGCCCGAGCGCACGCACGTGTGCACGCCCGCCACTGCGCCTACATCACCCTGCGCTGCTGCCCTGCCCGAGACAGCAGCCTGCCAGCCCGAGCTCCTCTTCCACCCACCTCCGACCACCACCACAGCCTCCGACCACCACCACAGCCTCCGACCACCTCCCACAGCCCCCCGACGGCCACCCACCGCCGCCAACCTCCACCCAACCCCATTTCCACCCTCCTAGCATACATCTAAGCAAGAAAGAGAGGAAAAAGAGGCTTACCAAGGGGAGGAAGGGAAGTCCGGTTGCTTTCCGCGCACCGAAACCACTCCCAAAGGGCTTCCAACGCCCGGATCTACCTCCACCACCGAAATGGGCCAAAACAGAGGAGAAAGGAGGGTGGACGGACGGGCAAAACTCGCCGGAAATGGGATTTGAAACCACCGGGGTGTAGATCGGGACCCGATCTACACTTCCTAGGTTTTAACTTTTAAGCTTTGAGGGGTCTAAGGGCCTCAAATGGAAGAAAAACGGAGGAGAGGAGAGAGAGGGCTTGGGGAGGAAGATGATGAATAGTGCCAAACACTTTTTAGCTTTCACTTATAAAACAAGCGACTTAAAAACCCAGATACGCCCCGGAACTGTGAAATTTCAGAAACGTTACCGGAATTCAATGAAATTTTCGTGAGAGGCTTAAAATGGCACCAGGACACCAAATATGCAGTTGGATTTTCAATCGGAGACCTCTAACTGAGGACAATAGCTAACAGTCCAAAAATTAGCGGTACCGATCGAAAACCGAAAAAGACAAAAAACTGCCAGAACGCTCTAACGGTTACCAGCAGGCTAAAAGTGACACATATATAACAATCCTGATGCTATTGAAGCCCAAATGTCAAAAAGATATACTAATGAAGTTTTCTATATGTTTCAAGAACAAGTTCAAGACTCTTTAAAGTATGGGTCAATGGTAAAAAATATGGGGCCTCCAGATGTGCATGTCGTTGGAAGGTTGGGAGAGTCAATGAAAATGCGTGAAGTTATATATGATCCATCAAATGAAATTTTTTTTGTTCATGTAAGAAGTTCAAAAGTGAAGGAATTCCATGTCATATGATGATTGTTGTATTGAGAAATAATTTGATTGAGAAATATCTTATTATCCGAAGGTGGACAATCATCGCAAAAGAAAGGGATGTATTTGATTTTGATGGTGTTGAGCTCTGAGATACCAGAAGAACAAATTTAGGTACAAAGAGCATTGAGCTTGTACGTGCCTTTGCAAATTGTTTAGACAATGCCTCTCCTGAAGTGTACACCAAAGCCAAGGAGTTTATATCTTCTCTACAAAAAGAAAATGAGACATATAGTGCATGCGGTAGCAATAAGCAAGCAAAATCAAGCATGGCGTCAATCCCTTCCTCTTTAGATGTTCGACCTCCAAATATTTCAAAAACTAAAGAAAGTGGAAAACGATTGAAGGGAGGACTGGAGATAGCATTGGAAGAGAAGGAAAAGCAAAGAAGAACATGTAGTGTGTGTGGGAAAAAAGAAAAACATAACAAAAGGAGTTGCCCGCTTTTGAAAAAAATGTAAGATTTAACATTGCATATAAAGATTGCATTATATGTCTTATTTTTGTATATTGTTGATATAAGTGTTATATTTCAGGTTAGCATAATAAACACCAGATGATCCCTAAAATTCCACAGTTTTGTGAGGTATGTTGGTATGTTGTTATTATTATTATTTTTTTGAATTGTTGTTTTTTTTGTAATTTGAAGAGTATTGACAAGCCTTCTTTTTTGTGTGTTGCTGTTCTGTAATTTTGTATGGACACATTTTGAAGAGGCCATGAAGCACATATTTTGTAGGGACACATTTTGATGTTATGTAATTTGAAAACTTTTTATTGGCCTACCAATTTTTGAGACCATGTGAAAAGTTAGCTAAATTTATGTTCCTCTTTTTTCCATTTACATTTTTAAATGGTACCTCAGCTTTGGTTTGGGAAGACAATTGAAATGCATTATGAAATACATATGAATAGTCATAGCCAAACAGTAAGGTTGATTGTTTTTGTTTAAATATAATAATTGTTATTATTCTAGATTTCTCATATAAACAATTGAAGGGAAGTATGGTGCTATTTTAGTGTAATTCAGTTTCATGAAAGCCTTGCTTTGGAGTTTGCAATTAATACAATTTCATATTTATTTATTTTAATTGTTAAACAGGTTCTTCTGTTCTTCTTTGATGTATTCATGGGAAGGGCAAAAGCTTTGGAGGGGTTGATTTTGAAGGGACAGATGTAGTTGAATTTCATATTGTTATGTTGCCCCTGTTGCTGTTATGTTGCTGCTGTTGCTATTTGAAATGTACAAGTACTGTTGTTTGAAATGTAATTTGTAACAGGGCTGTTTGAAATGTACAAGTACTGTTGTTTGAAATGTGGTTGTTGTTGTTTGAAATGTAAATAGCAACAGGGCTGTTTAAAATGTTATTTGGAACATGGCTTCCAGATGAGTACTTAGACATTGAATAAGTTATTTACAACATAGCTTCTAGATCATCCAGTGATTTTACCATGACCATGTTAGAACAGAGCTGTTTGAAATGAGGAGTTAGTTGTTATTGTTGTTTTAAATGTCATTGGAGTTTGATTTTTTATTTCATGTATTGAAGCAGCTCTGAATCATGTCATTGTTTCTCATTGCATATAACTTGAATGAACCTTATAAACAACTAAATTCTGATTTGTGACACTTGCCTGAAAGAGTTCATATGGAAACAATGGAAAGAAACTTTTAACACAATTTATGAATTCATTCAGTGAACTGTAGCGAAAAAACAAAAAAATTCCTCTGCGACACAACTCCCCTCGGCGACCTCCCTCTCCTGCTGCTTTGACCTTGTTCCACTAAAAAATGATATATTGTAAAATGACACACTAACTTTGTCTCCAACCAAAGACATATATGCATACATTCACATCTCTCAAACCAATCACACCAATTTAACATCATTCAAATTTACATTGACACACATTTAACAGAATCAAACCAAATGATACATTGACTTTGTCTCCGACCAAAGACATATATGCATACATTCACATCTCTCAAACCAAGTTCACACCAATTTAACAGCATTCAAATTTACATTGACACACATTTAAAATAATCAAGTAGAATGCTTTAGTTATCCTATAAAGTGACCAAGGAACAAAATATTTAAAGACGAGTTTCAACATAGGTTTGCTATAAAATAACAAGTAAATACTAGGGGAAGATTTCTTTACTAGGTTAAATTTGGGTTTCTGTTTTGAATTTTGGGGTTTAGGAAGGGGTTTTAATGGTTTAGCTAAAGGTTTTTGAGAGAGAGAGCTCGATCCTAGGGTGCTCTGTGATGCGCAACACGTAAGCGAGCTCCTCCCTGCCACCCCCCGACGAAGAGCACGACAACGGCGTACGACACGTCGCTCGATGCACATGGATGGTGCCCTGAAACCCCTGTCGACCAGTATGGCGATGGAGCACGGCGCGTAGCGGAGGACCTCCCGAACGACTGGCGGAAGCCATGCCCAAACGATGTGTTGGTGCTTGTGGAGAGGGACCACGATGAGCGTCACCCGTTGCTGTTTCGCTGATGATTCCCTCGTGGATGGTGGAGAGGTGCGATATGGCCGTCATCGGCCGTTGGTCGACGTGCGCGGGAAGGAGTGGGTCTTTGAGAGGGAAATACGCGGAGAGGGAGAGTCGTTTAGAGGGGAGACGCTGAGAGGGGGTGGTGGTGGCTCGATGCGTCAGGGAGGCGTAGAGAGGGAAGTCGTCGAGGGGAGTTGTGTCGCAGAGGAATTTCTAGGGCTCGTGAATGAGAGAAGAGAGAAGGAAAAAGGGATTTTAAACCCTAGATGAAATCGGACGGTCCAGATTTGACCATCCTGTTTAAACACCTTTAAAAATAAACAGTGAATCTTGGCCGTCCGATTCGAATTGGACGGATTAGATCCACGCCGCACCTCACAAAGATGGTCATATGGTTGCATGGTATCACTTCTCTCTCTCTCTCTCTCTCTCTCTCTCTCTTTCTATATATATATATATATATAGAAAGAGAGAGAGAGAGAGAGAGTAGCGATATGGTGCGGATTGGGGTGCACCGCATGCAGAAAGGGAAGCATCGTGAGAGATCGCGTATGCATTGTCTGATCTCATAATCGGACGTGGTCCAATTTTAGGAGACTTTTACCGATAAAAGTCTCCCAAAAATAGGACCGTGCCCGATCGCGAGGTAGCGCGATCGGACAGTACATACACGAACCGCACGGTACTCCTGTGTCTGCACAGACCGCATATTATCAATTTTGTATGGTGTGTATATATAGTTAAATGATAATATGCGATCCATGCGGTCTGTACGATCTGCGTATATAAGTCCTTTAAAAAGTATAAAAGTAAGTAAAAAAAGTATATACCACATTGAATGTATTTTTATTCCAATGAGGTATGTAATACTTCAGTAAGGTTTATATATGCTTTTTTTTATTGAAGCGTATACCTCTTTGAAGGACATAAAATACATTCAATGAGATATTTTATTTATTTACTGATGCATATACTTTTTAAAATGACATATATACATAGTTCGCACAGACAACATTATATCATTACTCTCTCTTTATACGTATATTATTGCTTTTTTTTCATGAGCAATAAAACGAAATACATATTGCTGATCATGTCATACAGTATTTCCACATTCCAAAGGTGATGGCTGCACTTTTCAGTAGGCCTAAAAATTTCACTCTCAATGGATTACAAAATTTTATTCATGTTAATGTAAACAACCCAAAAAAATCAGTACTCATGAATCTCAAAAGCAATAAATATAGAAATGATAATTGAAAAGTCGAAATCGAAAACTATTTTAGATAGTTACAATAACACGAAAAAAGAGAATATGAATGTATTCTTTTTTAAAAATAAAAATTTATTGACTTGATGGCCTAAGATTTTATCAAGCGTAGTGTTCTACTTTGACTGGCCAGTACGTAATTCGATACTAAAATTATAGAACACAGTTACATATATTATTTTTCTTTCATATTTATTCTTCATAAGTTACATGTACTCACATTAACGAGATATATATCCGTCATAATTTTTTACATTTTTTTAATATGAGTTCATCCGATTTGTTAGAGTATATACTTCTCTTTATCAAAACATATGTACCTCATTCGGTGGGGGCATGCTACCTTTTAAAATAATATAATCAGGTTAAGAAATTTATAACATGAACATTTGGTATGATTACAATGCTCACCTGGTTCACCACCGGTGGGAATTGCCCTTGATGCCATGGTAGAACTGATGACAAGATTGAAAAATATGAGCATAGAGAGCAACAAGAAAACTTTTCCCTTCCTCATTTTCATCTTCATTATCTGTTGTTAACAAATCCCACAAGGAGCTCTATTTATAACCGACGAGTGAGTCATGGGTCCACTTGGAAAGAGAGATTTTCTGTGTGCAAGATTTTCTTTGGGGACCACTAGCTCCTCTTTTTCTTTTTTTTATAACTGTGTTCATTATTTTTTTTTTAATCAAATATAGATATTTGAAATCTGATTTAATTACTGAATTAGAATTACAAACTCTAAAAGTGATGGAGAATAGAAGAAAACAAAGAAAAAAGAGAAGGGTACGACGCAAATTAAAATGACCTCGGATAGAAGATGTATCTAACAAAAGAGGCCTCATCACCCGCGATTACTCCTTTAAAAACATTTTGCCATTGCTAAAGCGCACCTACCTCCTCTGCCTTCATTAAGTGGTAGTCTCAGTCCTGTATGCACCCCTGAAATATCTTCCACATGTTCTCTCGGTATGACCTCACTTCTTTGAAGATCACTTCATTTCTAGTCCGCCAGATAGTCTATGCACCTGTGAGATCATCGCTGTCAAGCTATTGTCAGCCGCCCGCAGAACAATTTTCCCTACTTCGCATAGATTGTCCGTTGTTTGAAAAGCAGTTGCCAGCCCTTTGTATGCTCCAACCTCTACCCTGTTAGAATCAGAAATAAGAGAATGAATCATTTGTTATTAAGGTTTGTACCAAATATTAATAGTACAGAAAGGGAAAAGACTGAAATGACTAAACTACCCCTAATACATTTAACACCTCCCCTCAAACTTTGAAGGGTAGAACCTTTAGAGTTTGTACAAAAAATGACAGAAAATTTTCTAACATCCCAATAAACACCTCCAATCATCAATCATAAAAAACAAAGCATTTCTTCAATCTACAAAAAAAGTGTTACGTTGGTGTTGACGATAACCAAACTGAGTCTGACAAAGCGGGAAATGATATGGATGAGAACGCAAAATTGATAATAAAATCAAGATGAGGGAGAGTGCACTAAAGGTAATAAATGGAGAGGAAAAAAACCAAAAGAGTGGGTGAGAATAACATTATTACGATAGATGCAACAAAAGAAAAAGGAAAAGACACTGAAAGAACATGAGAATGTGCAAAGACATCAAACAAAACACGCATGACGTGCATGGAATAAGAGAAATCAGCCCATGAAAGGGCAATATCAAGTGATATCATCGCCAAGTGGCGAGAAACAAAACCTGTAAAAGAGTGGCATCACCCGTGAAAGGGTGGATCCGGCATTCTCGACGCGTGCGCGAAATAGCACAGCGGAGACAAAGGCACAAAGATGTGTGTAGAGGCAGCAACGTTGCGGAAGAAACAAGTCGTGTGCATGAGGCATAGAGGAAAGCGGCACAGAAGACTGCGGAGAAATCCAAACAACGAAGATTACAGAAGAATAGAGATCTCGGATGAAGAAAGTCAACACATAGATGCGTAGAGAACGAAAATATGATCAAAATGAGTACCAAGATGACTATATTTGGAGTCCGAACAAGCCTGTAGCTGCCAGAGAGAGAAAAATACTGAAAAATCGTAGATGGGACAACAAAACGGTTGCTGGAGGCGGCGGTTGGAGTGGTGGCCGGAGACGGTTGCCGGCTGCCGCATCAGTGGTCGGAGACGTTGGTCGGAGACGGTGGAGCCTGGTAGTGGCCGACGGAGATTGCCAGAGGGCGGATGAGGTGGCCGGAGGCTGTGGAGGGCGGCCGAGGGTGGCACGTGGAGGTGATGGGCGGTCAGTGGTGGTCGGGTGGGACAGCTGGAGCGGTCCTGGGGGAGCGCCGGGCAGACTGGGCGAGCTGGGCCGTGCGCGCTGCGGCTGGGAATGAGAGGGATCTGGGCGTGCAGGGGACAGGGTCCCGAGAAATCCAAAACGCGTTGGGGACAGAATCTTGGCAGAATCCCGGAAGATCCGGGAAGGTGTCTCAGCATCTGGCAGAATCTAGAGAGATCTGGGAACTCGTCTCACGGGTGTTGGGCGCCCTTTGCGATCGCGCACAGCTGGAACTGCGTACAGCGAGCACGATTTGTGTGACAGGCACACGATCTGCGTCGGGCAAGCGCTGATTTCGCGTAACAGGGCGAGATCCACGCTGTCACGCCCCGGGCGTCCCCGGTACGCGGCAAGTGTATATAAAATATCAGAATCTACATAGGAGGTCAATAATATATCATACACAAGCAATCAGAATGACACACAGACAACAAAAGCAGGGCTGACATGATATATACACCAAATGCGGATAACTAAAGACTGAATCTGTAATCAAAACACACTACAGACTCCATACATAATCACATGTCCTGTGAGAGCCAATATACATATAAAGACATCCAAATACAACCAAACGCGTGCCCAAGCACGGAAAATAATACATACTGGCACAAGGGATGCTGATAGTCTCAGAAACTCGCGGGACGTGGCGCTACTCCGCTACTGATGAAGTCCCTCGGGGAGCTCCTCCTCCAGATCCGACTCAGATGACACTGAAGAAAAAATATTGTGCGAGGGGTGAGCCACACGCTCAGTGAACGGCACAACCCATGCATCACAGACAATATTGACCACAACCAGATAATCCTTATCATCCACAATATCATTACCAAAACCACAAATAACCACAATTCCTCAACCTAGTGGGTCGCTAACGCCAACCCACTACACCCTCACCCTCACCCTCGATGGGTGACCAAGGATATTGGGACTAACTGCACAGAACCAGCGGGTCGCTTCAGCCAACCCGCTATACCCTCACCCTCACCCTTCAATGGGTGACATAGGATTTTGGGACTTACAATCCAGTGGGTCGCCACATCGCCGGCCCACCATACCCTCACCCTCACCCTCACCTTCAATAGGTGACCTAGGATGTTGGGACTTAACGGGCAGATAATCATCCATACACAATCCTGTGGGCCGTCACATCGCCGGCCCACCATACCCTCACCCTCACCTCTCAACAGGTGACCCAGGCTCTTGGGACTGGCTAGGCTGTTGGTCACCCTTGGTCCACCGATAGTCTCTCCTCACTCCGTAGGTCGTTTGGCCACTCCCACGTTCAGCACAGTCCTTCACCAAATCAGGAGGCGCCTACTACTGGGAGCCCCTGCACGGGACAACCTGTCTAACGCTGAGGTTGTCACGCCCCGGGCGTCCCCGAGACGCGGCAAGTGTATGTAAAATATCAGAATCCACACGGGAGGTCAATAATATATCATACACAAGCAATCAGAATGACACACAGACAACAAAAGCAGGGCTGACATGATATATACACCAAATGCGGATAACTAAAGACTGAATCTGTAATCAAAACACACTACTGGCTCCATACATAATCACATGTCCTGTGAGAGCCAATATACATACAAGGACATCCAAATACAACACAAACGCGTGCCCAAGCACGAAAAATAATACATACTGGTACAAGGGATGCTGATAGCCTCTGATACTCGCGGGACGTGGCGCTACTCCGCTACTGATGAAGTCCCTCGGGGAGCTCCTCCTCCAGATCCGACTCAGATGACACTGAAGAAAAATATTATGCGAGGGGTGAGCCACACGCTCAGTGAACGGCACAACCCATGCATCACAGACAATATTGACCACAACCAGATAATTCTTAACATCCACAACCACATTACCATAGCCACAAATAACAACAACAATTCCTCAAACTAGTGAGTCGCTACCGCCCACCCACTACACCCTCACCCTCACCCTCAATGGGTGACCAAGGATATTGGGACTAACTACACAAAACCAGCGGGTCGCTTCCGCCAACCCGCCACACCCTCACCCTCACCCCTCAAGGGGTGACCAAGGATATTGGGACTAACTACACCAATCCAGCAGGTCGCTATCGCCAACCTACTACACCCTCACCCTCACCCCTCAACAGGAGTGACATAGGATATTGGGACTGACAATCATCCATAGACAAATCCAGCGGGTCGCTCATCGCCAACCCACTACACCCTCACCCTCACCCTACAACGGGTGACATAGGCTCTTGGGACTGACTAGGCTGTTGGTCACCCTTGGTCCACCGATAGTCTCTCCTCCACTCCGTAGGCCGCTTGGTTTTCACCCACAACTTCGGCCCAGTCCGAAACCAAATCAGGAGGCGCCTACTGATGGGAACCCTTGGAAGGGACGACCTTTCTAACGCTGGGGCAGTCTCTACCGGATCCAACGAAGGGGACAGAACAGCCTATCCATCGCATATGATCCACTCGGATCCGCAGACAACACATCATAACAACACTAATGTTCTGAATTCCTCAGAACCCACCAGGGCGCATAACTACGATGCGGGGAACATGCATAAGGTTATAACAAGGGTGGAATATCATTGGGGGAAAGAAACTCGGGAGGGCAGCGTGAGTTCCCGTTATAGGACACCCCGACAACCAAACAAGGAACACGGTGTACCCTAACCCGGGTCTCACCGCTGTCCTCGCAAGGCCCCTCCCCTATAATATTCACTATAACATGCAATTTAACAATTACTAGCATTTAATTTAATAAATAAACTAGTAGGGCACATTCATTGGTCGGGCTTCCTAATCATGGAAACAGGAGACATGGTGCATGGCTCATACCCATATCCTAAGGGTGCAAGTCCCTAACATGCAAAGTCTAGGGTAACATGCATTCTACAATTAAATCGTGCTCGCATGATATACAATTTACAACATGCCAATATTCATCCATGGTGCCCCAGGAGAGGTCGGTATACGCCCAAGTGCGTATAACACCTCTCTACTGGGTTGGATTGTCCCACTCACCAGAGATCGGGGTCGTCGCGCGACCGTCCGTCCAGATCTGCAAGACAGACATTCAATATGGTGAGAACAATACATAAATACTCTAAAATACCCCAAACACACAAACCCACAACTAAACACCTAACACTCGGGCAAACGTGCATACGACCTGCACGCACGCTAACCCAAACACTCCGGCTACCACCCGCACGGCCGGCAACCACCCGCACGGCCGCTCGACCGCCCGGGTGCACCGCCGCGCCTCAGCCAACGCACCCCGCGCACCGCCAACCTCCCGAGTGCACCGCGCGCCCCCTGCGCCCCAGCGCAGCCGCCCGCGCGCACCCCGAACGCCTCGCGCTGGCCCGCGAGCACCCCGCACGCCCCGCGCGCAGCGCCAGCTCCGCCCCGCGCGCACCACCAGCCTCCACACCGCGCGCACGCCTGCCTCTGCCCAGCACCCCACGCGCACGCCCCACAGCGGTGCCCAGCGCCCAGCGCCCAGCGCCCAGCACCCTCGGCCAGCACCCGGTACCCGCGACCCAGCGCCCAGCGCTCTACGCCCAGCACCCGGGACCCTCACCCAGCGTCCACGCGCACGCACGCGCAACACGCGCCCAGCGCGCCTGGCAGCACGCGCCCAGCGCGCCTGCCAGCCTGCCCGCGCTGCTGCCCGCGTTGCCTGCCTGCGCGCGTCGCCGAGTGGCCCGAGCACCGCTCGCCTGCACGCCCGGGGCACTGCCCGCCTGATGCCCGAGCGCCCCTGCCCTGCTCGCCTGCGCGCCCAGCCAGCTCGCCCGGCCCGCCAGCGCGCACGGCCCAGCCAACCTGCTCCGCACGCCTCTCCCTGCACCCACCGAGCGCACGCCCGCGCGCGCACCCGCGCGCACGCGCTCGCGCGCCCAGCAAACTGGTGCACCTGCTCCCAGCCTACCCGAGCTAGCCAGCGCTCAGCACCCCCGCTCGCCCAGCACGCCCAACGCCTGCAGCACCACCCGAGCGCACGCCGCGCACACGCCTGCGCGCACGCACCCGCGGGCCCGGCCACCTGGTGCCCCACGCTGCTGCGCCTGCTGCCAGCTCTCTCCGGACAGCCACCCCACCTACCCGAGCAGCCTAGCTCCCCTACCCGAGCACCCACTCACCACCACCGGCCACCCCCGGCCTCCGACCACCACCCCAGCCCTCCGACGGCCACCCACCGCCTCCGACCACCACCCAACCTCATTTCCACCCTCCTAACATACATCTAAACAAGAAAAGAGGGGAAAATAGGGCTTACCAAGGGAGGAAGGGAAGTCCGGACGCTCTCCGCGCGCCGAAACCTTTCCCCAAGGGCTTCCACCGCCCGGATCTCACTCGGCCTCCAAAACAGCCCCGATCAGAGGAGAAGAGAGGGTGGATGGGGAGGCTAGGATCGCCGGAATCGGGATTTGAAAGCACCGGGGTGTAGATCGGGACCCGATCTACACTTCTTGTGCTTTAGGTTTTAAGTTTTGAGGGCTCTAAGGGCTTCAAATGGAAGAAAAAGAGAGAGGGAGGAGAGAGAGGGATTTGGTAGGGATGATGAATAGTGACATAAGATATTTTCTCACCTACCTTATATACCAAGTCACTTAAAAACCCGGATACGCCCCGAAACTGTGAAATTTTGGAAACGTTACCGGAATTCAATGAAATTTTCGTGAGAGGTCTAAAATGGCACCAGGACACCAAATATGCAGTCAGATTTCCAATCGGAGTCCTCTAACTCAGGACGATAGCTAACAGTCCAAAAATTAGCGGTTCCGATCGAAAACCCTAAAAATTTTAAAACTGCCAGAACGCTCCAACGGTTACCAGCAGGCTAAAAGTGACACAAGTATAACAGAGGTAGTCTCTACACGGATCCAACAAAGGGAACAGAACAGCCTATCCATCGCATATGATCCACTCGGATCCGCAGACAACACATCATAACAACACTACTGTTCTGAATTCCTCAGAACCCACCAGGGCGCATAACTACGATGCGGGGAACATGCATAAGGTTATAACAAGGTGGAATATCGTTGGGGAAAGAAACTCGGGAGGCAGCGTGAGTCCCCGTTATAGGGCACCCTGACAACCAAACAAGGAACACGGTGTACCCTAACCCGGGGTCTCACTGCTGTCCTCGCAAGGCCCCTCCCCTAAAATATCCACTATAACATGCAATTAAACATTTACTAGCATTTAATTTAATAAATAAACTAGTAGGGCACATGCATCGGTCGGGCTTCCTAACATGGAACCAGGGGACATGCTGCATGACCCATACACATATCCTCAGGGTGCAAGTCCCTAACATGCAAAGTCTAGGGTAACATGCATTCTACAATTAAATCATGCTCGCATGATATACATATTACAACGGTTAATATCAATCCATGGTGCCCCAGGAGAGGTCGGTATACGCCCAAGTGCGTATAACACCTCTCTACTGGGTTGGATTGTCCCACTCACCAGAGATCGGGGTCGTCGCGCTACCGTCCGTCCAGATCTGCAAGACAGACATTCAATATGGTGAGAACAATACATAACCACTCTAAAATACCCCAAACACACAAAACCCACAACTAAACACCTAACACTCGGGCAAACGTGCATACGACCCGCACGCACGCTAACCCGAGCACTCCGGCTCACACCTGCACGGCCGGCAACCACCCGCACGGCCGCTCGACCGCCCGGGTGCACCGTCGCGCCTCAGCCAACGCACCCCGCACACCGCCGAACCTCCCGGGTGCACCGCGCGCCCCCTGCGCCCCAGCGCAGCCGCCCGCGCGCACCCCGCACGCCTCGCGCTGGCCCGCGAGCACCCCGCACGCCCCGCGCGCAGCGCCTCGCCCCGCGCGCACCCCGCGCGCACCACCTCGCTCCCGCGCACCCCGCGCGCACCACCTGCCTCTACCCGCACGCACCACGCGCGCACCGCCAGCTCCGCCCCGCGCACCACCAGCTCCGCCCCGCGGCGGTGCCCAGCTCCCAGCACCCTCGGCCAGCACCCGGTACCCGTGACCCAGCGCCCAGCGCTCAGCGCCCAGCACCCAGCGCTCAGCGCCCAGCACCCGGGACCCTCACCCAGCGTCCACGCGCACGCACCCAGCTCGCCTGCCAGCCTGCCCGCGCTGCTGCCCGCGTTGCCTGCCTGCGCGCGTCGCCGAGTGGCCCGAGCACCGCTCGCCTGCACGCCCGGGGCACTGCCCACCTGATGCCCGAGCGCCCCTGCCCTGCTCGCCTGCGCGCCCAACCTGCCAGCCCGGCCTGCCAGCGCGCACAGCCACTACCCGCAGCCAGCCTGCACCACACGCTTCCCTCTGCACCCCCCGAGCGCACGCCCGCGCGCGCACCCGCGCGCACGTGCTCGCGCGCCCAGCAAACTGGTGCACCTGCTCCCAGCCTACCCGAGCTAGCCCTGCCAGCCTGCCCAGCGCACACGCCCAGCCCTGCTGGCCTCCAGGCCAGTCGAGCGCCCGCACGCCCAGCCCTGTTGGCCCCCAGCACCGCCCGAGCGCACGCCCGCGCGCACGCGCGCGCACGCCCGCGCCAACCACTGCGCCTGCTTCCCTGCGCTGCTGCCCTGTCCGAGACAGCAGCCAGCCAGCCCGAGCTGCTCTTCCACCCACCTCCGACCACCCCACAGCCTCCGACCACCTCCCACAGCCCCCCCGACGGCCACCCACCGCCGCCAACCTCCACCCAACCCCATTTCCACCCTCCTAGCATACATCTAGGCAAGAAAAGAGAGGAAAAGAAGCTTACCAAGGGGAGGAAAGGAAATCCGGTTGCCCTTCGCGCGCCGAAACCTCTCCCAAAGGGCTTCCAACACCCCGATCTACCTCCACCACCGAGATGGCTCAAAACAGAGGAGAAGGGAGGGCGGACGGACGGCCAAAACTCGCCGGAATTGGGATTTGAAAACATCGGAGTGTAGATCGGGACCCGATCTACACTTCCTAGGTTTTGGGTTTTAAGCTTTGAGGGGTCTAGGGGGCTCAAAAGTGAGAAAAATGGGTAAGGGGAGAGAGAGAGCTTGGGGAGGAAGATGATGAATAGTGCCAAGCACTTTTTAAATCCCACTAATATAGCGGGCGACTTAAAAACCCAGATACGCCCCGGAACTGTGAAATTTTGGAAACGTTACCGGAATTCGACGAAATTTTCGTGAGAGGTCTAAAACGGCACCAGGACACCAAATATGCAGTTAGATTTCCAATCGGAGTCCTCTAGCTCAGGACGATAGCTAACAGTCCAAAAATTAGCGGTTCCGATCGAAAACCCTAAAAATTTTAAAAACTGCCAGAACGATCCAACGGTTACCAGCGGGCTAAAAGTGACACAAGTATAACACACGCGGATCTGGCGCTCGGGAGCGCGGACCGGGCGGGGCGCGGCGTGGCAGCAGGCACGGTGCGGGCGGGGAGCAGGGGCACGACGCACTGTGGGCTGATCGTGTGACTGGGCGTGGCAGGGCGGCGTGCGGGCACGGTGACGCAAGGGCCGCGGAGCGTGCGTGTGTGGCAGGGAAGCAGCGGGGCTGCGGGAGGACAGCGGGGCTGCGGGAGGGCAGCGTGGCGCGCGTGCACAGGGCAACGGCGGGACTACATGGGGGCAATGGCAGTGGGGCGCGGTTGCGCGGGGCAACAACCTGGACAGCGGGGCTGCTTGTGGCAGTGACAGCGGCAGCAGGGCCCGGCTGGGTAGCCGCGGCAGGGCGATGTGGCGACGCAACGACCGTAGCACACGGCGCGAATAAGGGTGCGCGTGGGCGTTCGGGGCAGCAGTGAGGCTACGACAGGTCCAGCGGCACAGGGGCGCGGAGGAGGCACAGTCAGAGCGACGGACGGCGGAGTGTCGATGATCTTGCGAACAAAAGTCGGCACAGGGGCGGGTGGATTCAAGACACGGTTGGTTGTATTCGTGCGGAATTGCAGCAAATGTAGCACACCCTTTAGAGAGATCAACAAAATAAGGGCTTAATGGTGTATGAGGAAATGACCAAACACCATTATGAGGAAGATCTGATATGTGAGCAAGAGATCATCAGCCAAAAATCTAAAATGTGCTGGCTCCAAGAGGGCGACAGATGTTATAAGTTTTTCTATGCCCAATTCGCTACGCGGAAATCTCACAATTCCCTCAGAAAGGTCCTGCTCCCAGATGATTCTAAAGTAACGGATCAAAGACAAGTTCAACACCATGTTGTGGAGTTCTATAAAAACCTCCTCAACAAGGAAACCCAGATCCCTGTCCCAGAATTAACCTCCAAGCATCGGCTAACTAAAGTGGACAATCGCACGCTCTTTGCCGAGGTTTCTGGAAATACTGGAGAATCTATCTGGCATGAGGAAGGATGGTAGTCTAGGCCTGGATGGATTCACAGTGGGGTTCTTTCAAGCTTGTTGGGCAGTTGTCAAAGATGACATTGTCATGGCAGTTAAGGAATTTTTTCAACAAGGCACTCTTCTTCAACAACTAAATACTACTTTCATAGCCCTTATACCCAAAAACACACAGGCTTGCTCATTAGACCAGTTTAGACCCATTTCTCTGTGTGGCACGGTTTATAAGCTGATCAAAAAAAAATTTAGCTTCGCGACTCCAACTGGTCCTACCTTCATTAGTCAGTCTTAGGGTGCGTTTGGTTGCGCGATTGCGCAGCGCTTACGATTGCAGGAAGCTGCGTTTGCAATCGTGCAACCAAACAGTTTTATTGTAGCAGCTTCCTGTACACAGATTTCAGGCAAATAGTGCTCAAAAGCCGCGATTTCAAAAAGCTGAGAAAGTGAGCTTCCTGCAGAATCAGTTTTGCAATCGCGCAACCAAACGCACCCTTAACCAAACATCATTTGTAAAAGGGAGGAAACTTTCACATGGGATTCTACTTGTCCATGAGATGGCCAGGTATCTTTCACTTACAAATGGCAAAGGGAGAGCTGCAGTGAAACTGGACCTCCTTGCAGCGTGTCCTGGAAGCAATGAATTTTAGACAGCAGTGGATAGGATGGATTATGGCTTGTGTGCAGTCCCCTCAATTCTCAGTTTTGATAAATGGGTCTCCTTTTGGCTACTTTGCCAGCTCCTCAGGCCTAAGACAAGGAGACCATATTTCACCCCTTCTATTTGTCCTGTGTATGGAAATGTTATCACAAAAGCTGGACCACGCTATGTTTAGTCAAAAGCTTGGTGCTTTCATGAAGAAATCCAATGCAGTTAGTCACCTATTCTTTGCAGACGGCCTCATAATCTTCACCTCCACAACTGCACAGTCGGGAAAGAATTTGAAAGAGATCCTCGTTCAGTTTGATGAATCTTCAAGCCTAGAACTAAACAGAGGAAAATCTCAGGTTTTGTAAAATGCAAGAATGATCAACGACAGCAATCTGTGAAAATCCTTGGCATTCAAGATGGGCAGCTACCAGTGACACACTTTGTAACGCCCCCGAATCCACGACTCCGTTTTGAAGCGTGAAATCCAGGTGCGTTAACTAAATTCCTCGAATTTCAGAATTCTATATATATATATATATTTTTTTCATCCAGAGAACATACGAATACATCACCATAATTATACATATATTGTCAAGGCCAAAATCCAACACAAATTCAATATACATCGAAAACAACTTAATTTATATATCCACACTATCATACATATGGGTCCTCTACATGTCAAAGAAATGACCAACACCTTTTACACAAGTCTAGTGCTCCGAAAATAAAATACGAGCTTCAAACTCCAACGCCTTAACGAGATCGACAACCACCAACAACTAATCTGAAAGGTTGGGAAGAGAGAGGGATGAGCTACCACACGCTCAGTGAATGGACACAAGTGTCCCAATAATATATTATACTTCAAAATAATCAGTTTAAAAGTGTATATGGAACAATTGTTGTAATATAAAGCAAAGCTTATAATAAATAAGCCATTTAAAACATTCAAGGATATAATAACATTTCTCTTTCGAATAAAATATGATGTCATAAAAATCTTCTCATGATTTCAAACTACATGATGTATATGAATGCAACGGACACGCATGTCCGCTTTCCACGACACCTAGCCGCAGAGATTTCACTTTGGAAATCGGGCCACGTAGACATAGCCACCTAGACTTGGGTCAAATTTAGACCGCAGCCACCTAGACTGAGCCACCTAGACGATTTGATGCATGCACAATCAAAACTACTTCTTTCAAGTATACAACATGCGACGATTTTCATAAATCCCATAATTTTCAATGCATACAATATATCCAAAATATCAACCTATATGATGACAACATGCTCATATGCTTCATACAAGATAGATTTCATAATCATAAAATAATATGATGCTTTTTATTCCTACAGACCATGTGAACCTAACATAGCAGTAAACCCATTTGTGCTTCAAGTCAAAAATCATTTTTAGCCAATTATTTTCGTGCACATCATATTCACCAAGCATAGCTTTCCAAGCAACTAAAAATTCATCTTCATCATCATAATTGTCCATAAATTTTGAAAGAACAT
Source organism: Acorus gramineus (assembly GCA_030737835.1). NCBI lineage: Eukaryota > Viridiplantae > Streptophyta > Magnoliopsida > Acorales > Acoraceae > Acorus > Acorus gramineus. The sequence continues at coordinate 15,978,078 of CM060850.1, forward strand.
TTCGAACCCCATATGTTACCTTGAACACATTATTCATATGCTTTAATGCATTTTGCATCATATGCCATGTACAAAGCCTATGATATATGTCAGGCATCACACTCAAAATGGTCTTAGCCATTGCGGCATCCTGATCTGTGAAAATGGTTTTTGGAGCTTTATTTAACATTGTCTTCAAAAATGTTTGAAACAACCAAATAAATGAATCCGCTGTCTCATCATACATCAATGCAGCTCCAAATATAATGGTTTCTCGATGATGGTTAAATCCAACAAAAACACCAAATGGCCGGTTCTCTTTATTAATTTTATAGGTCGTATCAAAACACACAACATCACCAAATTGACCATAGTCAATGATCATTCTAGGGTCGGCCCAAAATATATTTGTCATTTGTTCCTCACTGTCCAATTGGAAAAAATAAGCAAATAATGGATTTTCTGTTGTTTGATTCTGAAAATATTTCAACACACTTGCAGCTTCTCCATAAGCCAATTTTCTTTGTTTTTTTTATCGAAGAAAATTCTTTTGATCTTGTTTTGTAAAACCAAGGACTCCCTTCCACCAGCCTGTCTACCCATCAGCTCATATGTAGAACTAAGAGGGATCCCAGATTCTTCTGCTAATTCTACTTCAATGGCTTGTGAGGATGACATTTTTCGATGGGATGGCAACATATGGACACATTCTTGTATTACAAGAGGGTGATTGTGCATTTCAACAAAATTATGGACCATCTATTTGCCATTGCTCCTATTCAGTTTAATAGACATCTGTGCACGACAACCTGTTCTAGTATCAGCTCTACTATTCTTAGTCAAACTATCTCGTTTATCAACACCTCGGAAGCCCTCCTTACAACAAACAAATATTCTTGAAATAATGTCATTGGTATGTTTATTTCTGTTATGAGCATGTCTTCTAATGCTAAACCCCATTCTCCTTGGATATTCATTATAAAATTTGTATGCTACTTGTTCGGAATCCAACATCATATCATAAGTAGGTTTCCATGAATCACCCATTGATCTGAAAAAAAAAATCCCAAATGACCTAAAAATCCTTACAAAAAAACATAAACATCATCAAAAAAAAAAAAAAAAAAACACAAATCTCATATGACCTAAAAATCACAAAAAAAAAAACATCAATATTACCATTTCATTGTCACCCTTTCCATGATTTATGTATTTTATTATACCACAAATTATAATTAATATTTGAAATTTTTTTTTTAAAAAATATTATTATATAAATAAAATATTTTTGGAGGAACTTAGGGTTTGTGATTTGGGGAAGAAAATGAGTAATACCTTCAGATGATGGGAGAGAGACGGTGACGAATCGAAGGAATTGAAGAGCTTGAAATATTCAATCCAAGTGGACACGTGAAGATCAAAAATTTTAAAAAAAAGACAACCAAGTTGTGTACAAGAGCTTGGAATCTTTAGAATATTTAACAAAGTGGACCCGTGGAGATTTAAAAAAAAAATTCAAGTTGGGATGACAAAAGATAAAAGTAAAGAGATGGGCCCCACTGAGTAAATCTGAACCATCAAAAATAAAATTTGAGATGTGGTAGCATTTGGTTTTAATCAAAAGAATAAAAGTAAAAAGTGGGACCCACCATACAAATCTTAACCATTGAAAATTAAAGCCAGCCACGTGACATTTCTTATAAAAGAGTATTACAAATCCTAGCATACAAAATCCTAACGGAGGATCCAAACCCTGAATGGAGCATACAAAATGGTTTAGTTTGTATGTTTTTGAATGTTTTTCTTTTGTCAGTGGGTTTTTGATTGATTTTCTCTCTATGCACATTGGATGAACGACAGATACTTCACCATAAGAAACATACGGATCACCCATCCTCCTTCCTCGAGCTCCTCGTCCTGCAAAAGACAATAAATCAAAGGGAATGGATCCAACCGAATGTCCAGTACTTGATCTATGAAGGCCTCTCAATCAACTCATGGGACGACGATACATGGCTGAATGGCTTTGGACTCCGTCATCACTTATTTGATGAAGGTACTCTGTTACGGGGGCCTTTGGGAATGACAACTGTTAATGTTTCGATTTCTGATGGTCGTTGATGTAAAACCAGATCGATGGCCCCAAACCTTCAAGGATATTGTTGGGATTAACTCTCGATGTGTATCACATTGGACGTTGAGATAAAATCATATTAGAGTTGATGTAGGACAGATTTGAAAAAAAATCATTGCAGAATATTTGATTTTAAATCTGTCATCAAAATAAAGTTTTATGAAATTTTGTCATTTATTGATAAATCTCATATTTAAAATCATATTAATCACATTTTATTAATGAATTAGGAATTTATGATTTTTAGGATTTTATATGTTATTTTAAATAATGAGATTTAAAATAGTAAAGACACAATTACAATGACATTTATTAAAATCTAATAAAATAACATATAAAATCCTTAAAATCCTAAATTCTTAATTCACCAATAAAAGGCAATTAATATGATTTTAAATAATGAGATTTATCAATAAATGACAAAATCTCATAAAACTTTATTTTGACGACAGATTTGAAATCAAATATTCTGCAATGATTTCTTTCCAAATCTATCATACATCAGTCTCATCTTCTTAAAAAAAAATTCATCCTCAATTTAAGATGAGAGGATCTTAGATGATCAGGAGGATGATATTTGATGTAATCAAATACACCAATATGAGAGATTAAGATATTTTCCCCCATCTTAATTGATGCATCCTTGTATTTGACCTTTGGCAAGAGGAGAGACATCTTCTAGATTTTAAATTCATTCTCAATCAAATCGATCATTGTGGTAGTCACAATGTCCCCATCATTACTGTTGTCGACGATAGCATCTAAAACGCTCATGTTGATGTGGCTTGCAGCCTGCAACACGAACGTTTGTAGGGGCTTTTTTTTATCTCTGGTGTCACCACTAAGAAATAAGAAAATGACTTCTCTTGTTCTCCTCCAATAATCTTTTCAAATTCAACGGAGAGAACAACATCCTCCACTTCTTTATTTGCGCTGTCCTCATCAATTTCTGATTCAACTAAAGGTTGATCATGGGGGTCGGTAATTAAATTCTTCTGATTTTCTAGTGGACTTTCTTCGATCTTCTCCATCGATTCATCAACCATATCTTGACTTAATGTAACATCTAGCGGGTTGATCATGGAAGAGCCTTTGGACACCACGTGCACCCTTGATCTCTCCAATTGTGATTCCACTCTTACGGCCGCCGAGATTGCTTCCGTCAAACTGTAAATCTCTTGTGAAGCAATACGATCTTGTACTAATGGCCTCAACCCACTAAGATAATGGGCCACTCGTCGCCACTTAGCCTCTGCAAGGTTATATCGACCCAAAAATTTTAAAAATTCAGCAGTATAATCGAATACGGAACGATTACCTTGGCGACAATTATGGTACAATTGGAGCAAATGTTGTTCATAATCTAGAAGAAAGAAGCGATCCATTAGAAATTGTCTCATCCTCCTCCATGTTCGAATAGGTGCTCTTCCTTGTCGTTGTCTAGTCATGTGAAGGTGGTCCCACCAATTAGCGGCACAACTCGTGAGTCGAAGCGCCACTTTCACGCACCTCCATTATCTCAAAGAATTTATCAATTTCTAAGATCTAATCAAGGAACTTATCGATTGGCAAATCACCGTTGAAATAGGAGATGTCCACCTTTGAAAAATAATTGTAGTAGTACGTGTGCCACTTTCTCGGCTGATAGTCGTACAATTCACCGCCTTCATCATCCGAATCATCCTCATAATCGGGTAGATAATGAGAATGTCGTCAAACAACGTTATAAGCAACAGGTTGGCCTCAGGCAAATCCCTCAGCGTGCATCCTTTCACTCTCAGGTCGTCTGTTGTCGATGTTGAGATTCACGCCAGCATTCACCTCACGAAGAGCCTGCCACTTTTGTTGACGAAACTCCTTCCGAAGTGGCCTTTGGTCCTCCCGCAATGGCCGAAACAACTCCTGCACCCCACGATCACCGTCAATGGGATGGTTGTTTCCCGCACAGCTATGTGTCATCGAAGCCAGGTGAATCCTTGCTCTGATACCACCTAACGCAGAGTGAAACGGATAAAAAGATCCAACAAGCGTCGAGATCTCATAAGCTCCTTGAATCCACAAGGAATCCTTGAATCCACGAGGAATAAAACTCACAAGGGAGAAAATTCAAAATATTATTGATCAAAAGGTTTTTTTTACAAAGATTGTGGTACTCATTATATAGGCCACAAACATTAAATTCATATTCATAATGTGAATTATGACTCTACTAAAAATAGTAAAGATACAAATACAATGATATTTATTAAAATCTAATAAAATAACATATAAAATCCTAAATTTTTAATTCACCAATAAAAGGTGATTAATATGATTTTAAATAATGAGATTTATCATTTAAACTTTATTGTGATGACAGATTTGAAATCAAATATTCTGCAATGATTTCTTTTTAAATCTGTCATAGATCAAGAGTGAACACTTAATAGGTAAAATATTATTTAAGATTTCACTTGAATTAATATTTAAAATGAATATCCTGAAATCAGGAAACAATATTTATTTGTTAATTAAAAAATTACGTAATGAAGAATTTACAGAGATCTAAGAGTGAAGTTGAGAGAGTTCTAAGAGAAAACAACTCCATGAGAAAGTTTGTGTCGAACCATGTATATCTTGTATTCTTTGTGTAATGATATTCATTTCTATTTTTTTTTATCTTGGGAACATATATTTGGGATCTCTTTCTAGAACTTGATGTTTTTTTTTTTTGCTTGGTAAGAATCGAACCCCCGACCTCTCCTTGGGAGAAGTGTGTCTCGACCACCCCGCTAAGGGAGTCTTCCACACTGAAATCGTCCGGAAGGGGCATAAAAACATGAGTTGTCATTTCCTCTGCCGCATGGAACTCTTTTAGACGTCAGGTCTTGAATCCCCTTGGTCTGTCACACCTGTGGCTTCTAATCCAACCCCAAAGTTCTCTCCTTGCTTGGCAGGCAGCCTTAAACAAACTTCCAATCCATGCTCATCTCTTATCCCAGGGTGATGTGTATCGTAGATCCACTCTTTCACAGATCTGATTGACCTTTTACGCACGAATTCCCCTTTTGGATGTGAGCATAGGAGAGGAATGAAAAAGATCAAAGAGTTTGTTTGCAAAGAATAAATGGGTATAGGCTATCGCAGCATAGATGAGAATAAACTGGTATTGATATTCCAAGTCTCCCAAGATTTTTTTGTCATTCCACCGAATCTATTCCATTGGCTTAAAATGGCTTACATGTCAAATCACTCGGCATCACATCTACTAAATCAGAAGACCTACATGTCAAATAAATTTTTTCTTTTCATAAATTCTTATTGACATATCCTTCTTTATTATCAACAAAGCAACAAAATTTTAATATGACATTTTACCGATGAGAATAATAAAAAACAAAACTAAAAAAAATGATTTATTCTTTACCTAACTGAAATATTTATTTATAGCGTAATCACTACCCAAACGAGGGTGAAGCGATGTGAGATCTGCAGGCTCTAACGAATCTACTAATTCTTCGTTGCCTGAATGATGGGCTTCTATGTATTTTCTATTCCATTAAGAATAACAAAACAATAGGAAAATAAAGAAACAAAATTCTAATTATCAAAATTTGATTTTAATTATGTGATTAGAATTTATTATAGAGGAGAGAATTGCAACAAACTAGGATCTCACCAAATATCTAAACCTCTCAAATCACCTAAAATTCTAAATAACAAAAAAAAATTCTAATTGAATCCTAACTTCACCCTCGTTTAAAAGATGAAAATTACTAAAACTAGAAAAAAATAATTTTTAACCATCGATTTAACCCTGAGACGATCTCCTATTGATCCAAAATTTGTAGTACCAGCACTGCCACTTCTCGTGTAGGCCTTATAGATACGAACACGTAGACATATAAAAATAGCAATTCCGATCTACGGTTTGTAAGTTATGGCCTTCCAAAGTTACAGTGTTCTCAAAACCATTCGATCATTTTTTTCTTTCTTTCTTCTGATCCGTTTGATCTCGGGCATTCATGTAACTTGCGACTATGATATCTGCATCATCTTCTTCCAAGTTGAAGAGAATTCACCCTAAAATTTAGAACCTCATCCATAGAAATTGTCACCTGTGTATGGCATGAGGTTCTTGACATTGAAAACATCTGCAGTGCGAATATGACTTAGGAGCTTCATTGGGGTTGATCCTCTCTGGAATATCCGAAGGAACAATCTTGCGGGCAGCAAGCTTATGGTATATATATAAGAGAGAGAGAGAGAGAGAGAGAGAGAGAGAGAGAGAGAGAAGGGGGATATATCATGCGAAGAACAAAACTAAAAAAGAAAGATCTCGATTCATAGGGATATATGTGATTTCATGGTGTGGTTATTTTTAAACGTTTGATTAAAATCGGATGGTAATGAAAATGGTGACCGCACTTGAAAGTGGGTATAGTAACCGCATCTTGTCATTTCATTATTTTATACATATATGTATATATAAAGATACTCCTGAATATTGTTAAATCAAATCTAAATCATATATTCTCCTAATTTTTATGGATTCTCAAAGTTATAATAAACTAATTACTTTTTTTTTCTGACTTTCCTTTCAAAGCGATGATAGAATTCTTCTCTTATTATTCACCGCTTCCAACAAATCCTTATAAAAGGGTCATCAAATCAAACTCTCCCCTGCTCATTGAAACACAAAACAAACAAGAAGAAAGAAACAAAGAAAAAAATTGGAGGAAGAAAATCATTTCTTTTCGGGTGTTCTTAGAGAGACGTTCGTGGAGAAGAGACAGAAATTCCAACAGGTAAATAAATGGCCTCACTCCTCATCTCTCCATGCATCATAAATGAACGTTCTTCGGGATGGCAGGTCCCGCTCGCATTCATGTGAGCGCCGACGCATTGTGCATCATAGAGTCGCGGCCCTATTATTTTAGGCTCGAGTTAACATCTTATCAACGGTCTTTTTCGCGTTTCAGAGCAGTTTGATGTGGTCTGAGGGATCCCCCCTTTTTTTTTCCTATGCTGGTTTCTTTATTTTTTTAGCTCATCCTCCCCTAACCCCTATTTAGTAGGGGTACAATTGGTTTGGTTTAATTCATTTTCTAGCAAATCCAAATTGAACCAAATTATAATAACATCTAACCTGAAAATCGAATTGAACAAAAAACTGAATCGAAAAATAAAAAATTGAACCGATGTTTGATGAATCCAAACTAAACTATTAAAGATAAATATATATGTTTCAATTTTTTTTCCTATCAATTTGGGTTGATCAGAGTTTTATTTATTTATTTATTGGTTTACAACTTTACATGAATATCTAAAAAGTTAGAGATTGATAGTATAAATTAGTGTATTTATTCTTTATGAATATTAATGGTATAACAAAAATATAATTTTTTAATATATAAATAATGATGTAAATGAATATTGATTATGATTAATCATGTGTTTAATTTAATTCTGTTCGATTGATTTAATAAGGTTTTTTTTATTGAATTAAAAATAAATCAAAACAATAGGTTTATTATTTTTTTAATCTATACTCAAACCAAACCATAAAAGTTATTTACTCAAGTTTGATTCGCTTCAGATTCAGATTAACTTATCAAAGTTGCACCCTATACATCATATGTGTTGATTTAAGATTGTAATAAATGGTTATCACTCATCTCTCAGCATGAATCGGCCACCGATCTCCGTTGAACAACTCCACAACTCGAAGACCAATTTCATGGTCCATTTCTTCAACGCGGCACACATCGCCACCGTTGTCACCGACTCCTCCGCCCAGGCATCCTTGTGGGTCAACCATTTCCTCTCCGCCTACGAAAACGAAGACAACAACCCCACCCGATTCATTGTCGGCTTCAACGTGAAGTGGAGGTCCGACAATGGTCATGAAGACAACCCGGTCGCGATCCTCCAGCTCTGCGTGGACCGGCGCTGCCTCATCTTCCAGATCCGCAGCTGCGACGCCATCCCCAACGCCCTCTCCAACTTCCTCTCCGACACGCGCTTCACTTTCACGGGCGTTAACATCCAAAAGAGCGTTCGGAGGCTGATGTTGGACTACGAAGTCTCGGTTAGGAACATAAGGGAACTACAGACGTGGCTCGAAGAAGAGAAGGAGCGGGTTCGACTGAGAAGGGAGGGGCTGCGGCTGGCGAAGGCTATTCTGATATGGAGGGTGCGGAATCAGAGGAGAATTCAATTGGAGAACTGGGAGGAGGAGCGTCTGTGTTCGGAGCAGATCATGTACGCTTGCATGATGCTTTCATACCTTTCGAGATGGCGAGGCGGGTCCTTGGTTGAATATGCATGTGTATGGTATGGAATTGTGTGAACATTGGGGTTGTGGAAGGTGTGTGTTTTGAGAATATTGGGTTTTGTTGAATCAGCTTTTGATTGGTTAATAAGTTTGTGTTCTGTAATGTTTTCTTTTGTCCTAATTTAAAATGAAAATATGAATATTTTGTTCGACCTAAAGATTAGGATAACATTTATCTTCACTTTTATCCCAATTTTAACAAATGTAAATAAGAACAAAATTGATTAATTTTTTATCCACTAAAATTAGGACAACTTATTCTCAAAACTTTAACCCCTTACCAAACTAGCCCTTAAGAATTTGAGGATAAATTGTTTCAATTTTAGAAGATAAAAATTATATCAATTTTGTACATATTCACATTTTTCAAAATTTAGATAAAAAATAGGGATAAATATTATCATAGCCTTAAGGAGGAACAAAAAATTTTCATTTTTATTTTAAAATCGGGATACTTGTCCATACATTATCATGATTATTTTTTATACCAAACGGGATAAGTTGCCCTCCCTTCCGCTTATTCTCACAATTATCTTTTATCCCACCATTTATCCCTTGTCAAACTTTGGTAAAAAAATGGGTTTTAAAATAGAAATAATGCAACGAAAAACTAAAACAAAGATACAGCAAGCGTTGAGTTCCTTAAACATACTCAAAATTCTTGAAAAGAGAAGAAACTCGAAATTATATTAATGAAAAACTCAAAACCTTTACAAATCTCCATTTTATACTAATAACAGAAATTCAAAATTACTAAAAATAATAAAAATGAAAATTTGTTATAACTAAATCTATCGGATCTTAGAAGATCCTTAGAATGGATAAAGATCAAATCCAACTTGTTATGATAAAGAAATCTCAAAACTAAGAAATTACTAAAAGTAGTAAAAACGCTATTTTGAGAGCCTAAAAATAGAAAAAATAGAAAAATAAGCGCGCGTAGTAGTGTAGAGACTACTCTTGAAAATCTCTTCGATGTCTAGCTTTAGTAAAAATTCATGCGATTCCGAGTTCGGTACTCTTTTGACTTGTACTAGTCGGTTTTATTTGTGATTACTGAACCCTTTTGGGTTCATTGGTCCAGGAATACATCAGCCACTTATTTTGCATCAAAAAATTAAATTAGAGGCATGCATAATAAACAAATCAACACTCAAGTTTACAGATGAGACGTGTTAAATATAACACAATCTCATGTGTTTTTACATGAGGGCATAAAATCAACGAGTTTCGTGCTCATGCAACTCCCATTTAACTTGGAGGCGTTATATATACATGTATAAAGCCTCCAATTGAAAAAAAATAAAATTGCTAGAGCTGAAGTTGTAGCGTTGATCGGGGCAGGGAGCAATTGTTTCTAATATGTGTTTTTACATGAGGGCATAAAATCAACGAGTTTCGTGCTCATGCAACTCCCATTTAACTTGGAGGCGTTATATATACATGTATAAAGCCTCCAATTGAAAAAAATTAAAATTGCTAGAGCTGAAGTTGTAGCGTTGATCGGGGCAGGGACGCGGTTATTTGTGTCAATATTCAGTTTGGGGGGCATTTTTGTAAATTGTCCTTTTCTCCATTGAGTCGGGAAGAGGCAGGTTTGGAGTTAAAAAAATTTAAATGGGGGATTATGATCATAAGAAAACAAAAAGGTTTTGTTTACAAATGGAAGGAGATTGTTGAAAACATATGTGAGATTAATTGTTGAAATTCTAATTGTCATATCAATTATATATTACTTATTAAAGTGATTCAACTTTTTCATTTTCGTTTTTATCCTCCTGAAGAGGTATTTCCCTTTTCAATTAAAACAATAGGTCATCGAAATCTCTTTCTTGAATTCAGACCCGCTTGGATGTGGATCCTGCACTCAAAAAGAATTTAAGGGGACACTGGTGTGGTGCCAGCAAAAGAACCTCCGAAGAGATGTATCAATAAGGGAATTCAAAAACAAATCTCACTAATTTTGTGGCTTGTGTGTAGATGAAAAGTTAGATACCTTAATTCCTCAATCTTCCCCTTTTTTATAGGGTCTAGTGGCCTAGATAATCGTTGTCACTTACTTCATAGTCGTTATAACAACTTTCCTTAATCGCCGCTTAGTGAGCAGTTTTGGTGGTAACCACCCTGCTTTAATGTAGTGCATCGTGTCTTTAGTCACCCATGTTTTATGAGTAATGGGCTTTAATTTTCTGCCTGATAATTACAGGCGTTATAGGTGTCTGACTATTTCTTTGATCCTCCTCGTGGTCCTTGGTCTAGTCATTCACTCAACGTATTCATAAGCGTTTTCCATTGAGGTGTAAGACTGTCCGACCAGACCTTTAATCTAATCGCGTCTTATTTACTCGTTTCACGAGGTGTAAGGTCATCCGATAAGATCTTCAATATAATCATGCCTTGTTTACTCAAGGTGACATTAGCCCGTGAGGTGTCAGACCGTCCAACTAAACCTTCAATCTAGTCCCACCTACCCCGAAGTGTCCTCGTTATATTCTAAACATGAATTCGGATTTTTGAACTTCAGATTTGACGGCCCATTCTCGTCCAATCCTTGAAACATGTCACTCTTTAATATGACGCAAAATTTTCCCTCCACATCTCCCATAGATACAGCAATTACTTATATTCTATTTATTTAAACTTTGAGATTTCAAATCATATTTAAATAAATCATAAAAGTATTTTAAAATTTTAAATTAGATTTAATTAAATCATATCAGCATATTGAAAATTAATAATTCAAAATGAAAAATATTCATTAAATATATCTCCATTGCATTCAATAAAGATTTGTAATGTTATTTTTATTATAATATAATAATATTACATAGTATACAAATATATTATTCTATATATTAAATGGAATGATTTTTTTCGATAGTTCAATATTCTATAAACAATTTTGTCTTCATTATGTTATTCATATCCATCTTATAGTTACTTATTTATATTTAACTAGTTTTTTATACTTAAGGGAGGTGGCCTAGTTTTTTCATTATCATATTTTCCTCCCATAAATTTAGCCACTACTTATATCATATTTAGATAAATCATAAATATAACTCACGATTACAAAATCAGATTTAAGTTTAAATCATATCAATGTATTAAAATTTTAATAATTCAAAATTAAATATTTCATTAAATTTATCTCAATTGAATTCTATAAAAATCTATCTCAATCTATTTCTCTTTCGTCAATCGATACTTATTTGTTTTTTTGATAGTTTTTTTTTTTTGAGGTTGGATCCAGTCAAGACTGGATCTGATCAGTTTGGTCAGTGTCGAGCTGAACACCTCTTTAATCAAACTGCACAACGATTAAATCGAACTGCACAACCAATTGTTGGGTATATATTTCACTCTCTTATTGGATTCAATCAACTATTGAAGAAAATATAAATTCCTAAGTATCATTAGTATCTAATAGGAGAATGAAATATATACCCAACAATTGGTTGTGCAATTCGATTTATACATTGTGCAGTTCGATTAAAGGGGTCTCTTTTTTTTCATTTTTTGGGGATTCTATTTATAATCCAAATTATTTTACCAATCTAATGATGAATATCTTATGTCTCTATGTTATAATTGTGTCACTAATAATAGTGACACAAGCCTTTACAAGTTTCTATATGGTGTTATGCATGACTTAGAGAACATGAAATATATATATATAGTGAAATGATAAGATGCGGTCACCATACCCTCTTCCTTAGGTGTGGTCACCATGTCATTACCATCCGATTAAATGGATTTTAATCAGACGGTTAAAATAATCACCCCATGAAATCACATATATCCCTATAAATCGTGATCCCTCTTTTTTCTCCACACAATCTCCCTATTTTTCTCTTGTGATTTTTTTAAGGAATATCTTTTCATTAAATGCACCCCAATTGTACGGTGATTATAAGGTGACTGCATAAATGAGGTATGATGTCCGCACCATATCGCCTCTCTCTCTCTCTATATATATGGGGGCCGATGGGATGCGGCCGTGCGCACGGTGCACCCCATCGTGCGCCCCGTTTAAGGACCGTGCGATCGCACGGTCCACGTTTTAAAAACAAAAAAAAACAAAAAAAAAACGTGGGTCGAAAACCATCTCTCTCGCTGTCTCTCATCTCTCTCTCTCTCTCTCTCTCACCCCCATCTCTCGCTCTCTCTCTCTCTCTCTCTCTACTCAAACACACATATTCCCTGTCGATTGCGATTGCGACCCCATCGACGACGACCGCACGGACCCCGGCGATCGCGACCCCCGTCGATGACTGCTTTTGGTGGGCTTTTTTTATTTTTTTTATTTGGGTTTCTGTTTTTGGGGCCTTTTTTGGATTTTTTTTTATAATCGAAGGTTTGTGTTTTGGGGTTGTTGGATTTTTTCCTGAATGTTGGTTGGATTTTTTCCTGAATGTTGGTTATGCTTGAAATTTTGCAGAATCAGAGATGGGTTTTTTTATTTACATTGGAATTTGTTGAAAATTGAGAGGGGGAAGGGGTTGAATCACCGGAAGTCTGTGAGCTTGGACCAAATTGCGGTGCCGGAGCATGTTGGCATTTTGGTGACCTTTAGTGGGCATTTTGGTGACGTGCTCGACCTCTCATGGTCAAAATCTCTGGTTAGCTCTACTCGTTCCTTTGCGCTTCTTTTTGATAGTGCGTTGGGAGTCTGCTATTGATGTGTGTTTTAGTGCAATGCATGATATCCGTTTATTTTTGCATTATTATTCATGCTTCTTAGGTAATTGGTCAAACCACCTTGTTCATATATATTTTCCTGCCTATAACCATCAGTAGTATCATTGATTACACACTATAGGCCATGGAGAAGTAAAGTAAAATACCACCAATTTACAGTCTTTTTGGCACCTGGGATGGAGAATGATGTGGGAAATTATGTTGAAGGGATGGAATATATGACTGTAGGATTGAAACAGTGGCTGGAAGAAGAATTTTAGCAGCTGCTTTTTTCAATGTCCTTTTTGTGACCAGAGCTCCTGTGATGGTTCCCTTTTTTATCTAAATAACTGCACGCACCCAAGCATTCTCTCTCAAAAAATAATTAAAGAAAAAAACTGCATGACAGGACGATTCTAATGAATCTTTCACAAGAGTCTATAGATGATGTTTGTCTTATGGATCAAGTTTCCATATGATTCTAAAATTCTTGAATAGTTAATTAGATGTGATAATTCATCATGGTTTTTTAGTGATGTTGTATGTGTAATATATTCACCATGTAAAATTTCATAAACTTCACCAGTAGGAGTATTCATCAGTATTTAAAGCATGCAGAATGGCTATAATTTGATTTGTCCATTTAAGTGCATAATGCAAAAATGAAAATGATAGAACAAACCTTATCCCATACAATTGGATTCAAATAAAGAGCATTTATTGAAAAAATCGAAAAGGGTCTGAATATGGACACAGTTTCACCACTGGTCATCAACCATTTATATATGGTGCAAAATTCATGGAAATGAAGTTGGTGCTTTGGTGGAAGTCTTCTTGATGAGGTGACAAGGCACATTTATCTCGGCAATTTGTAATGTCTATAGTGAACTACCATTGTACTATCTTAACATCCATCAACGAAATACTGGAGACATTGCCCACCATTGTTTCGTGCAATTAGACACTAAATTCTGGTTTGGTTCAGGTTAGTGGTAATAAACTGCTTTAGAAATTAATGCAGACCTATAGATATATAATAATTTAGGAAAATTATATTGATTGAAACTATATCTAAATAGTTAGTACAAACCATGAAAGCATATTATACCCGCTTAAATAAATCAAGAGAGCCACATATATAGCTTTATCCACCACCAGCTGTTAGACGAAAAGGCTTCAAAGCATCACCATTTTTCCCATCAGACTGTTTGACAGATTGCAAAGTAGCATAAATTATATAGGTAATGATTAATGAAAAATGAGTAGATCTAAATTTCTGTAGATGATTTTAGGTAACCACCGATGCATATTGCATAGTATTGATGTCCATTTGCTTTTCTTTAAGTTTTTTATGTAATAGCCTATGAGCTGAGATAGGAGTGCAAGAGAGTTGCAACTTTATTTGTATGTTCTTGCATCTTTTAAGAGAGGAGAAGGATGTTAAAATGAGCAAAAGAAAGAGGGAAAAAGAAAGAAAATTTTGAGTATATGAATATGGTTTGTATAACTGTATAACTAGACTTGGGGTATAAGAGAAAGAGATATATCACCCACTTGGACAAACATCATATAGTGATGACAAAGCCTGGTCTATATATAGGCATGCAAATATGTTGGTCTAAATTGTTTGCCACTGAAAAAATTTCGTGGTCTGGGGATAGTGAATTTTATTTTCTGTTATAGAAATTGTAGAAAAAGATTGTCTCAGATCAGGATGCCTAGGACATGTGTACTGACCCCATACCTTGCTGATTATTTGTTTGACTTATCTATCATTTTTAGTCACCAATAGTTCAATTTTCACGCCATTCACAAGATCTTGAATCGAGTCTGTCTGTATGGAATTTCCCTAAAAAAATCCATCGTGTTTGAATTTACTCCCCTCAAGAGGAGGTAATCTTTGAAAGCAATTTCCAGGAAATTATGTGGAATATAATCCTTCTTTAATATTCCTGTTCTTTCTTTTTTCTTTTCTTGAACCAAATGGGTGCTCAAACTCTCTAGATTTTTTGCTGGGATACTAAAATTGAGTTTTGTGCTTTAGATGCAAAAAATGAAAAACTAGATTTTATGTACTGCTCTTTAATTAACAACAATTGTTCACATGCTTGACTTCTTCTAGTAGGTGAAGATATGATCAACATTTTCACGTATTGATCCATCTCTTTTTGCAGGTCCAAAGCCCACTGATCTCTATGGAAAATTTACATGGAAGATTGAGAATTTTTCAACTATAACTAAAAGGGAGCTTCGGAGCAATGCATTTGAGGTTGGAGGATACAAGTGGTATGCGACCTTTCCTTCTCGTAATACACGACATATATTTTGTTAGTCAGTCAAGTATTCATGTAATCGTGCAGAGTTTTTGTGATTCTTTTACCTAATTGTCTATGTGTCCGAGGAGTTATCATTTTCTCTGTGGGCATGTGTCTTGTTTTCCTTCTAGTTCAATGCTTGAAAAGTTTGCCATAAAAAATTCTCTATTGTAAAATAAACAACTACACGAGTAATTCTAAATGAGAAAGAAAACCAGAAAACCTAATTTTTTTTTATTAGAATGGTCTCCTCATTTTTGTCATCATCCAATAACCATCATGTAAATTCAGTGATGGGAATAAAAGGTGACGCAAGTGAAGTACGGCAGGTTTGCACATTGGCTTTCATCAGCCTTTTAAGTAGATTTTTTATCCTTAGGACTACAATATTGGGACCCATATTGTTGCTTGTTAATAGTGTTTGAGTTATTTTCAGATGTGCTCATTTTAGGAGAGTTGGTTGGGGATCTTATTCAGTGTTGTCATCTAGTGTTTGGGGTGAAAAAAGTCTTATTTTATGTCCTGTGAAGGAAAGTTATATTTTGATTGTATGATCTTATGTTATCACTTGTTTAAGAATGATTCTCATATATTTCATGGTCGAAGGGGATCTGGTAGGATCCTCAGTCCTCACGGCTGGAAAAATATTGTAGTCTAATTGGGTGAGATATTGCTTTGTTGGTCTGAGACAAGAAATCAATTATCAGTGCGATAATAATAATAGATTGAGGCAATTCTTCTTTAGTCTGAACAAGCAATCAGTTAACTGTGATGCAGAATGGATCTTGTTCAATTTTTGAGCAGATGCAAATTGGTGTTTGAAGCAACCAAATAAGTTCTCAACCTGCAACAGATAGAGAAGAATTTATTCAGTCACATAGTTTGGGATCCTATAACATGGTTCCCTTGAGGTGTTATATTGATTGTATTGAATATTACAGAGAGGATTAACTTGAAGAGGATAATGTTCAAGAGGACGAGCCTTAAGAGGCTAATTTGGGGGGCTGATTCTCTAATTCTGGATTGTGGAAGGACTCTGTTTGTATCAGAAGCTGTAGTGTGGACTTTATATGTTCTGTAATCTTTTCTGTTTGGGATGTCCCATTTCCCTTGGTGAGTATGGAGTTAAGGTTTTTGTCCCTTGGTGTCTTAATAAAATTACACGTGGCAGCCCTTTCATTCAGATGTGTATATTTGTAAGTTACTTGAAGTCTTGATTGACTCCAAAGATGTGAAAAGATAAATTCATTCTCTGGACAGCCCATGTATCAATAAGCTCTTATGATGTTCTCATAGTAAAAAAAAAAAGTTTTAGTGCTGTGTATTTGCCAGTCAAGGTGGACATAGCTTTCCATATATCCATTCCTAGTAACCAGGTGGCATATTATTTATCTCTCCAAAATTCCTTGGTCTTGCTTTACTCCTTGTTTATTTAATGTTCCCACCAATGTTCTAAAAGGGGGAGTGGGGATTAATCGGGTGTCTAGGCGGAATCAACCCTCATCCGCTTCATCAAGGGGATTAAATTGTCATGGACTCATGGATGGATTAAATGATGATTGAGCAGGGATTAATATGATTAATCTAATTTTTTTTTTTTGCATTGATTTTATTTATTTGTATTTTCAATTAACACACACACACACACACGCGATGCGCACACGTGTATATCTATGTCTGTGTATATGTGTGTTTTTATTATATGTTTATTATTTAAAAAAGCTATCAATTAATCCCTTCTAGACTTCTAGCTGACTAATGCCTAGAGTTTATGAGAACATTGGTTCCAACGCTTCTCAATTTCATAAAAAGGTCAAGATCAAACATTTGAGGACATCATAAAAGATCCGATGTTTCTTTGTTTTGTCAAGAAATTGTTTTTCCTTATGTTTAAGCATTACTTATGATTGAATATTGAGTTCATTAAAATCCATACTCAATTGTAGAACTTTTTGCTTGAAACAATGAATCCATGGATATTACTAGAGTTTTATATCTATTTGTGGTTCCAAAATATTGTTTTGAATATTAAAAAAATGGAAATGACCATGTTCAAAACTTCAAATATCATGATACTTAATAGAATTTGGGAAGTGATTTGGTTAATGAGGAACCAAGCAATCTTCAGTGATGTTGCTCTTGTTTCTGTCAACATTTGAGAGGCGATCGAGAGAGTTATTGTAGAGTAATTCATTGCTAAAGCAAACAAGGGTGGAGTTTATCAATGGGAGATTGTTCATTGAGGAGTGATTTATTCACTGGTTTGGGGCGGTACTTGTCACCTTTGTCGGAAGAGAGCCTTATGTATAGAACATGTGATCATCCAGTTTGGCAACTCATCTAGCATGGGTCTCCATTCTCCTTGGAGTTGAATCGGCTTCTCATGGGAAGAAGTTGGTTTGGGTTGCAATTTTAATTTAATATGACAGTCATGAATGCTGGTTTGGGTTACAATTTTAATTTAATATGACAATCATGAATGCACAAAAAAAGTTGTTTAACTGTAAAAGGTTCATTTACCAGTATTCTCAATTTTATAGCCCCATGGCTCTCTTCTTCTCATTTGTGCTTGTAATGTCTGTACATAACAATATTTTCTGGTTAGGTGGTTTTTCATAAGAAAATTTGGCAACTTGTATGGGCTGTAGACAGGCTGTTAGCATTCGAGGGCCATCTGGTCCTTCACCTCTCACTTTTTAACATGACTGTGAAACTGTTTCAAGACTCACCCTCAGACCCTCTCATGCATATCCTTGTCTAATGTGTATTTTCAAATCATCTTTTTCTTATTGTTTTTCAGTTTTTTAAATTTTACCTCCCCTATTTATTTTGGCCTATCATTTAACTTTGCCTATATAATTTGACTGTTATTTACGTTCTTCCAGGTTTCTAGGTGTAGCTCTGGGTGTGAAGATAGGTGGTCAAGCTGCTTCTCCCGCACCTGCACCTGCTGCGAAGGTCAGTATGGTGCATTACATTTGTTCTTATTAGGTTCTTGGGTTGGGTTCAGGCCTTAACAATTGATAAATATGCAAATCGTGCAGTTTGTATGCTCTTTTCACATGATTTTCTGTAGTTCTGATTTGTGGCATGTTATGTTCAAAAACAACAACTGTTATCTTTAGGTTCAATCTTCATCTGATCATTTAGGAGAGGGACCTCTGCCAAGATGCCTGTTTTGATATTTCAAAATTATCTTCTACAAGCTGTTAAACAATTCTTTCAAAAAAAATATGTATTGAAATGATGGGAAAGGGAAAGGAAGATCAATCCTACAAATGGGAAAGGAAGATGACACTAATGAAAAAAAAATATTTAAAACCTGAAATACCAAAAAATAAGGGTAACAAAGAGCAATTTGAGATTTGAGAAATAAAAAAAAGGTATAAACATTTACTTGAAAATCCACATTTTAGCTGTTATATATGTGTCATTTTTAGCCTTCTGGTAACCATTGGAACATTCTGGCAGTTTTTGAGTTTTTGAGTTTTTCGATCGGAACCGCTAAAATTTTGGACTGTTAGCTATCGTCCTGTGTTTGAGGACTCCGATTGAAAATCTAACTGCATATTATGTGTCCTGGTGCCATTCTAAGCCACTCACGAAAATTTTATCAAATTCTGGTACGTTTCAGAAATTTTGCAGTTCCGCGGCATATCCGGGTTTTGACCGAGCGAGAAGTCATTGGGAGAGTTGACTCGGTCAAAGTGGGCCCATGACTTGGTCAACCCTTTTTGTTTTTTTGTGTGGTTGGGTTGACCCAAGTCAAAGCTCACTTAAATCACCCTAACCCTCTCTTAAACCTAATTAAACCCTGGTTAACCCTAATCTTAAAGTTGAGTTGACTTATTTAAGTGAGTAGCAAAAGTTGCCCTACACTATTCATCATCTTCTCAAATAGATTTTCTCTCTCCCCCTCTCTCTTTTTCTTAGATTTGAGCCACCTAGAGTGCTTGGACCTTAAAACTCAAAGCATAGAAAGGTTAGATCCGGTCCCGATCTATCTACCGGTA
Organism: Acorus gramineus; assembly: GCA_030737835.1. Lineage (NCBI taxonomy): Eukaryota > Viridiplantae > Streptophyta > Magnoliopsida > Acorales > Acoraceae > Acorus > Acorus gramineus. The sequence goes on from CM060850.1 coordinate 15,997,515, forward strand.
GTTTCGGATTCGAATTCCGAGGTGTTTAGCCCCCTCTTACCCCCTCTCTTCTCCTCAGATTTCGGCCCTTCCTTGGCTAGGAGGAGATCTTGGTGGTGGAAGGCTTTGGGGAGGCATTTCGGTGCAAGAAGAGCTTCCGGTTCCCTTCCTTTGGGTAAGCTCTCTTTCCTTCCTTTCCATGTTTAGATACTTGTTAGGAGGGTGGGTTTGGGTGTTGGTGGCTGTGGGGGGTGATTGGTGGCTGTTGGAGGCCATTGGTGGCCGGATAGAGGAGGTAGGGTGGCTCAGGCAGGATGGCAACACAGGCAGCAGCACAGGCAGCAAGCAGCACAGCAGGCAGGGCGCGCGCGCGCGTGCGCGCGAACGTGCGCGCGGGCGTGTGCTCGGGTGGAGCTGGAGGGCGTGCTGGGCGCGTGTGCTGGGCGCGTGTGCTGGGCGCTGGGCGCGGGTGTGCTGGGCGCTGGTCGTGGGCGATGGGGTGCTGCGTGCAGGGCGCCGTGCGGGGGCGTGCGCGCGGAGCGCTGCGCAGAGGCGCACAGGGGCTCGGCAGGGCGCCTGGGTACACGGGCTGGGGCGCGGCGGTGCACCTGGGGGCGGGTGGCCGTGCGGATGGTTGCCGGGGGTGCGGGAGCGCGCGACGACCCGGTTATCGGTGAGTGGGACAACCTAACCCAGTTGGGAGGCGCTACATGCACTTGGGCGTGTACCGTCCTCCCCTGGGGCACATAGTTAATATTAACTTGTTATATGTAATCCATGCAAGTATGAATGCATGTCACCCTAGACTTGTATGTTACGGACTTGCACCCTTAGGATATGTGTAAGAGCCGTGCATCCTGTCACCTTGTTATCATGCTAGGGGGCCTTGCGAGGTCAACATTGAGACCCGGGCTAGAGTACTCCGTGTTGCTTGTTTGGTTGGCGGGATATCCTATATCGGGACCTCAGGTTGCCCTCCGAATCTCTTTTCATCATTATTATCTTATGTATTCCCCGCATCTTGGTTATGCGCACTGGAGGAATTCTGAAGAATTCAAGACATTAGAGTTGTAGAGATGTGTTGTCAGCGGATCCGAGTGGATCATATGCGATGGATAGGCTGTTATGTTCCCTTCGTTGGATCTGTGTAGAGACTACCTCAGCGTTAGAAAGGTCGTCCCGTGCAGGGGCTCCCATCAGTAGGCACCTCCTGATTTGGTAGACGGACTGTGCTGAATGTGGGAGTGGCCAAACAGCCTACGGAGTGGGGAGAGACTATTCACCTATTGAGGGTTGAAGGTGAGGGTGTGGTGGGCCGGCGATGTGGCGACCCACTGGTTTGTGTAAGGATGATTATCAGCCTACTAAGTCCCAATATCCTTTGTTACCTATTGAGGAGTGAGGGTGAGGGTGTGGTGGTTCGGCGATGTAACGAGCCCCCCGGATTTGTGTTGTTTATGCCACTTTGAGGCTTTTGCTGATAAATTGTGGTTAATATGAACTGTGATGCATGGGTTGTGCTATTCACTGAGCGTGTGGCTCACCCCTCGCATAATATTTTTCTTCAGTGATTACCGAGGCGGACTTGAAGGAGGAGCTTCCCGAACGTCTGCACCAGTAGCGGAGTAGCGCCACGTCCGTCGAGTTTTTGAGGCCATCAGCATCCTTCTTTTATTGTATGTATATATTTCTGTGCTTGGGCACCCAGTTTGGATTGTATTTGGATGTATGTGTATATATTGGCTCTCACAGGACATATGATTATGTATCGAGTCTGTAAAGTGTTGTTGATTTACAGATTCAGTCTTTTTAGCTTTCGCTTTCTGTGTATACATCATGTCAGCCTCTTTGTTGTCTGTGTTGTCTTTTTAGCTGTTGTTTATGGTATATTATTGATCTCCTGTATTGACTGCTGATATCATGTATACCCTTGCCGCGTCCCGGGGACGGCCGCCCTGGGGCGTGACATTAGCCTACATCATGTAAATAGATTTAGAGAGAAGGAAGAGCAACCCATTGAATGAGAGAGTGATTTTTGCAACGTCAAGGCCATTACTCTTCTTAAACAATATAAATAAAGAAAAACCAATATAAAAAGGAAGGATAACAAATACTCTTTTTTAATTTTCATATTGCACCAGCTATAACAGAAGCTCCAGCTTTTTTCTTTACAACACTACCTTATCTTTTTAGACAATACTGATACTTGTTTTAATCCAGGTTTGTGACTTTGGCTTGTCCCGGTTGAAGGCAAATAGAACTCTTTCATCAAAGTCTGCTGCTGGAACTGTGTTGTGCTAATGATTTGGCTGGTTGCTGGGGTTGCTGAGGAAGGGGAGTGCTTTTCATCAAGTTAACTGGTTGCTGTCACATGATTTTCTATATGGGAGGATGTTGTGAGACATTGTTGTTTGTATGGTGTAATAGATTGAATGGTTGGTTTATTTTGTTGTTTGAATGCATTTGTAACAGAAACATTAGGAGGTATTTGTCGTTTGAATGCTTTTATGGTGTAAAACTGAATACTTGGTGTTTATTTAAATGAGTAAATGTTGAGTGAATGGCTGAATATTTTTAAATGAGTGTTTTAAAATGATTGAATGTTTGGTGTTTATAAGATGGTGTTAAATGCTTGATAATTTCTGAAGCATAAATCAATATAAGTATTCATTCTAGTCCCATGTACAGCATTACAGTCCAAGTTTTGCACTCAAGTGCAGTTCCTGAGCAAATCGTTCCTATCCAAGTCATCAGTCCAGTGTAGTTTCTTTCAAGTATGCATTCCAAGCTTCTCTTACGCCCAACTACAGCCTACCAAAAAATTCCCACCCTTGTACCATTACAGTAAGTTTTCATAAGTTGCATTCCATTACAGGTAGTTTAGTCCAGTCTCAGTCTTAGAAGGTGCAGTCCAGATCAGTTTAATTTGTAACAGATAAGTTGCTACTAGCGTCACAACCAGCACCAACTTTTGCTCAAACACATGGAATACAAACATTTGCTCAAACACAACCAGCACCAACATTTGCTCAAACAACATATAAATAAAACCATGCTATTTAAATTGCAAGCAAGCCTGAGACTTCTTATTAAATTGCAATGACACGAACAAACATTTCTACACCTTCTGATTAAATTGCAATGACACGAACAAACGGGGCCTAGGACTTCTGAGTAAATTGCAATGACAGCTAATTTAATACATCAATCTGTTTTAATACATCAACATCAATGAAGTTAATACATGAACATAAACATTAATCAATTACAGTACATGAACATCAACCAATTTAATACATCAACCTGTTTTAATACATCAACATCAATAGAAGTTAATACATGAACATAAACATTAATCAATTTAAGTACATGAACATCAACCAATTTAATACATCAACCTGTTTTAATACATCAACATCAATAGAAGTTAATACATGAACATAAACATTAATCAATTTCAGTACATGAACATCAACCAATACAGTACATCAACCTGTTTTAATATTGTTATGCCTGTGTCATTTGGAGCGCTCAGATTAAAAATTTGGTTACATAATTTTTTCTCCTCGAAGTTATGTATTTCCAATTTGGTATTTGGATTTAATTTTGTTAAAATCCAAGATGAAGAGGTTTAAATATGATTTTATTATGAGATGCTCAGTTTTGAGTTAGCTTTCGTACAAAAGTGGAATTAAATCAACTGGATTCATGTAGTTAAAGTTATGGGTATTTTTCCAAGTATATCCCGGGGATGAAAAATTCTGGCAGCAGCCCTGTTCTATGTTTAGCTCACATTTCAGAATAGCTGGAGAGATTATTTGATCTTGGCATAAACATGAAAGTTGTAGATAATCTTCTTGGATTTCCAACGGATTTTGAATTGTGCAATTCGGAGCTATATTGAGAAAGTTATGGCTGTTCTAGTGAAGCATGCTCAGAATTTCTAGTCAAGGATAAATCGGTCATTTCTATCCCTCTTTTAGATATTTATTTGGGCAAAATCTCTCTCTCTCTCTCTCTCTCTCTCTCTCTCCCTCTCACTCCCCACGTCAACATTCTTGGCTCTCTCTTCTCTCTTTTCACCCCCCCAAGTGTTTGTGTTAATGTCACAAAGAGAAGAGAAGGAGAAGGTGCAAGTGCAAGTCTAGGTTTGTGTAGGTGTTGTTGTTGTTGTTGATCTCCTCCCTCTCAAGCACCTTTTCATGAACTTTCCCCCCCTGATTTTCATCCAAGAAGAAGGCTGAGGATGTTGAAGAGGTGGTGGTGGTTGAGGTGGCCGTCGGCACGTCGAGAGCCCCGCATCTCCCCCTTTCCCTTTCCCTCTTTTGGTAAGTCTTCTTCCCCTTCTTTTTGATTTTTAGGGCTGTTGGGATGGTTGGGGAGGTCATGCATGCTAGGTAGATGAGTTAGAGTGTGTGTGAGGGGTTGGGGAGGGTTAAAAAGGGGTAAAGGTTGGCTGGGCGCGCGTTGGGGGTTGTCTGCGCGCGCGCAGGAAGGCGCTGGCAGGCGCAGGCGGGCACGCAGACGCGCGAGCGCGCGAGCGCGCGGGTGCACGCGGAGTGGGCGCGCGGGTGCGCACGGGGCGAGTGAGCGGGGGTGCGCGCGGCGCGCGCGGGGGCGCTGGCGCGAGCGGGGGTGCGCACGGGGCAGTGCGCCTGGGCATGCGTCTGGGCGCGGGGCTGGGGGCCAGTGCGCGCGCGCGCGTGCGTGCGCGTGCTGGGGCATGCGTGGGGCTGCCCAGGGTCTCGGGTAGGTGCTGGGGCACCCGGGTATGCGTGCGTACGCGCGTGCTGGCATGCGTGCGAGCCCGTATGCGTGCATGTCTAAGTCTTTGGCATTTCTAATGATTTCTAAGTGTAAATTGTGTTGTTACTCACCAAATTGGATGCCCCTACCTTGCAGATCTCGTCGGAAGGGATGCGCGAGGTCCCAGGTCGTATGGTGAGTGGTTCGATTCCAATCCCCCCCCCCCCCTCTCTAGGGATGCACTCGACGCGCGTAGACGCGCGATCGCGCATCGATGGGGCCCCCTAGCTATAATATGTAGATATCTTGATAATGCATGTTTTACTATGATGTAGCCATGCCATATTAGACATTATATGCTAGGGATATATGTTATATATGTGTCACTTTTTAGCCTTCTGGTAACCATTGGAACATTCTGGCAGTTTTTCAACTTTTTCATTTTTCGATCGGAACCGCTAAAATTTTTTACTTTTAGCTATCATCCTGAGTTTGAGGACTCCGATTGAAAATCTAACTGCATATTATGTGTCCTGGTGCCATTTCAAGCCACTCACGAAAATTTCATCGAATTCCGGTAACGTTTCAGAATTTCGCAGTTCCGAATCGTATCCGGGTTTTGACCGAGCGAAAAGTCATTGGGAGACTTGACTTGGTCAATGTGGGCCCATGACTTGGTCAACTCTTTTGTCTTCTAGTGTGGTTGGGTTGACCCAAGTCAAAGTGCACCTAAACCTAGCCTAAACCAAGCCTAAACCTAATTAGGGCTAAGTTAAGTGGGTGTGTGTGTGTGTGGTGTGTGTGTGTGAGTGCTTTAAGTGGGCGCCCATGTATAGTTCCCCCTCCCCTATTCGTCATCTTCTCCACCAAAACCTCTCTCTCCCTTCTCTTTAAAACCCCCATATGACCTAGTAGAAGGTATTGAATCAAGAAACCCTAGAAGGAGAAAAGGAAGGTATTGACCCGATCTATCTTCCTATGGTCTTGGATCTTCATTTCCCTTTGTTTTTCCTCCTCTTATGGACCCTCTTCTCCTCTGTTTTCAGCCCCTCTTTGGCTGAGTGGAGATCTTGGTGGTGGTGGTCTTGGAGGTGATAAATCGGTGCGCGAAGAGCACCCGATCTCCTTCCCTTCCCTTCCTCTCCTTTGGGTGAGTTTCCTTTCCTTCCATTCTTGTTTAGATGCATGTTTAGGAGGTGTTTTTGGGTGTGGAAGGTGAGCATGAGTGGTTGGGGGTGAGGGAGGGCTGAGGGAGGTGGTTGTGTCGGCTCGGGCTGTTATATATGTGTTACTTTTTAGCCTTCTGGTAACCATTGGAGCATTTTGGCAGTTTTTTAGTTTTTTTCGTTTTTCGATCGGAACCGCAAAATTTTGGACTGTTAGCTATCGTCCTGAGCTAGAGGACTCCGATTGAAAATCTAACTGCATATTATGTGTCCTGGTGCCATTCTAAGCCACTCATGAAATTTTCATCGAATTCCGGTAACGTTTCTGAAATTTTACAGTTCCGGGGCGTATCCGGGTTTTGACCGAGCGAGAAGTCATTGGGAGAGTTGACTCGGTCAAAGTGGGCCCATGACTTGGTCAACCCTTTTTGTTTTTTTGTGTGGTTGGGTTGACCCAAGTCAAAACCCACTTAAAGCCTTTAATCCTCACTTAAACCTAGGTTAACCCTAATTAAGAGTGGTTTGACTTATTTAAGTGGGTAGCAAAATTGCCATGCACTATTCATCATCTTCTCAAATGAATTTCTCTCTCCCCCCTCTCTCTTTTTCTTAGTTTTGAGCCACCTAGGATGCTTGAAGCTTAAAACCCAAAACATAGAAAGGTTAGATCCGGTCCCGATCTACACCCCGGTGTTTTCGGATTCGAATTCCGAGGTGTTTAGCCCCATCTCCCCCTCTCTTTTCTCCCCTAATTTGAGCCATTTCGAGGGCTAGGGAGGAGCTTGGCGGTGGAGGTCTTTGGGGAGGTGTTTCGGTGCGCGGAGAGCAACCGAACTTCCCTTCCTTTCCTTGGTAAGCTCTTTTTCCTTCTTTTTTTGGCTTAGATGCTTGTTAGGAGGGTGGTTTTGAGGTTGGGTGGTGGTCGGCGGCTGTGGGTGGCTGTCGGTGGTGGTTGGGGGCGGTCGGAGGCCATTGGTGGCCGGTGGTTGGTGGTAGAGGAGCTCGGGCAGGGAGGTTGGTGGTCTCGGGCAGCAGGCAGGCGCAGCAAGCGTGCAGTGGCAGTGCGCGCGGGCGTGCGCTCGGGTGGGACAGGCGCTGGTGTGCTGGGCGCTGGGCGTGCTGGGCGAGCAGGCTGTGCTGGTCGTGCTGGGCGTGCTGGGCGAGCAGGCTGTGTTGGGCTCTGGGTGTGCTGGGGGAGGGTGCTGGGCGCTGGTGCGCTGAGCACCGTGTAGGAGCGTGCGCGCGGAGCGCTGCGCAGAGGCGCAGGCGGGGGGTGTGCGCGCGGTGAGGCGAGGCGAGCGGTGGTGCGCTCGGGGTGCGCGGCGAGGCGAGCGGTGGTGCGTGCGGAGTGCGCGCGGGGCGAGGCGCGGGGCGTGGGCCGTGCGGGTGTGCGCGGGGGTTGTTACGCTGGGGCGCAGCGAGCGCGCGGTGCACCCGGGGTGATCCGGCAGGGAGTCCGGGCGTGCAGGCTGGGCTCGGCAGTGCGCCTGGGCGCGCGGGCCAGGGCTCGGCTGTGCGCCCGGGGCGGGTGGCCGTGCGAGCGGCTGCCCGAGGGTGCGGGAGTGAGTCGGGGTGCTCGGGCTAGCGTGCGTACGGGCCGTATGTACGTTTGCCCGAGTGTTGGGTATTTTTAGAGTATTTTTGGTGTATTTGTGGATTTTACTCACCAAGTTGATACCCTGTCTTGCAGATCTTGACGGACGGTCGCGCGACGACCCGACTTCCGGTGAGTGAGACAACCCAACCCAGTTGGGAGGCGTTATATGCACTTGGGCGTATACCGTCCTCCCCTGGGGCAGAATAGATTAGTCATGATAAACTTTGCATTCAAATCATGATAAACTTTGCATTCAAATCATGATAAACTTGCTATATTATGAATGCAAATTTTTTTCTCTGGTTGAGAGCAGAAGAACAAAAATGTGTACATAATCATAAATGTGAACATTAATTGGTGTAAATGAATACCAACTATAGAATCAAGAATTGCATGAATCAAGCTATAAAAAAGGAAAAAAAACACTGGACGCTCATGTTCATGATTTAAACAGATTCAGTAAAAAAGAAATATAGGTGCAGAGTTCAACCCTTCTTCATAACAGTGCCACCGTAGGTGCTATCTTTTTTCCTTTTCCCCTTTTCTTTTCTAGAAGGCAAAATGAGTTCTGTGTGTGTAACACAGAGAATTTCCAGGGGTTTGTGCTATATTTATGAGGACTGAAACAATTGAATGCGCCTATAATTGTATTTTTTTTTATTGGTAATTGAGAACTATATATTGCTATGAATAAACAAATGTACAAAATGTGTAAGAGTTACTTAGATTCTAAGAGAGAGATTAAGCTAAACAGAGAGAAAAATGAATTAAACCACCATGCATCCTGCCTAGAAATTGTGTTACAAAAACTAGTATTATCAAATACAAAATCAATAACACCATAAATCCACTCATTCACCATCAGTCACCATGCATATTCTGTATGAAATAAAATATGAGTTATTCTGTGACCCAAGAATTTTCTAACATCATATGCATATTCTTGCGTTTAATAGATAAAAGGTGACACAACTGAAAATACACTCTTAAAAGTTTTTAAAAAAATGAGGACAACTCAATCCTGCTGTTACACATACAAGTTCTCCCTCTAACCTGTTTTGAATTTCTTTGAACATATATACTTACACTGATGCAAAATAACACACATCATCAAGAAGAGTTATACATATCCAATAAGCATAGAAAACTGAAACTAATAACATTGTAAAACTGTTATCAAATCAATTTTCCCAAAAACCTGACCATCTGCACATGTACAAGTCTATCTACAACTTTTTAGTCTTAGAAAGAAAAACAAAGTGGAATAAACCAAACAATTGCACTTAGTCTAACAATTGAAATCTCCAACCAGTCCTATGTGGAAATGCAAGCAAAACCATAATCCACAAACCATGGCACTGCATCATCTACATCATTATATCTACTGAGCACTTTATTAGAGCATAGAAACCAATATACAGAATAAACTCTACTACGACCTTTATGGGAATATATATATGGACAAATAAAGAACGCTGTGAGATCCATTCATTCCATGTGTACAGCTTAGAAATAAATAAGGTTAGCTAGAAGGCATTGCCTTTTGCAGTTTTAAAGGCAAACAAAAACTAACAACCAAAAAAGGAACCACCTAGCAAATAATCTTATCATCTAAGGTGTACCAATCATTAATTATCTGTCTGTCTCCAGAGTGGAACACAATCTTTTATTACCTCCAAACTTGAAACAGCCATGAAATGTGTAGATGGCCATAGTATGAGATCTTGTTGGATGTAGTCCTTGCCTAGACAAGTATCGCCTGACCTGCAGCATGAATTGAAATTATGTTAGAATTTCTCACCGTTCAGCATTTAGTTATTTGGAGTTACAACGGCCTATGAAAATATTGAACTAACAAAATAATATCTGATGCCTAGGTAAATAAGAAAAATATGTTCCTTTCAGTCAAAAATGTTATGTAGACCATAAAAACAATTTACATAATAACAAGTGATTATGCAAAGAAAGAATGATAATGGTTAACTGTATATGCATGAGCACAAATTGAGAAAAAGGAAACACAACAACAAGAAGAAAAGAAGGTAAATATCTAATCCAAGTAATGAGCCCAAAGTTTAATTTAATATATGATCCTCTTTCCACAAAATATAAATTAAATTTTTTTTTGGTACTTCAGTTTTTAGAAGATTAAAAATTTACTGTGATGTACACATACATGATAAATCAACCATGAAGATGAATGAGAAGGAACATAAACATCTTTTTATAAGAAAGCACTCATTCAGTAGAGAACACCCATGACACACATATTTATATTTGTTGGCATACTCTGAGTTGACCAAATCATTATTGAAGAGAAGAAAAAATGTAAAATCATTTAACATGTTCAAAGCCGATTGAATAGTTGTATTTTTGTTTATGGCATTTTTCAATTTGAAGCATGCAAAAAATGAACCAACTGCAATGATCAACTTTATATGTAAAGGAAGGCCAACGACCGAGTTTAATATATCATTCATAGTAAGGAAGGAGTTGTGAGTTAATACCGCTTTAAGCTCTTGCTGATACTACAGAATGCTCTCATCACTCATCTTCCAGGGCAATGAAGTCAGGATATCCTGACTTTACAGCATTGACTGTATCCACAAATATTGCAACTTTTTTATAGTCTACAACATGTTTATTTTGGTAAAACTGATGCGACAAAAGTGAATTTCACCTATTGAATTTGATTGGTACCATTTCTACATAGAATGAAAATTAACTTCACAATGAAAATATGCACAATTGTTTTTTCCTTCTGTGCAGAGAATAACTAAGACGTAGAACAAGGTAGTGATACAAGACAGGATGTGGGGGAGGTTGCTATCTTCAACAAATCAACCAAATATTTCAACTATAATATTATAGAATAATCAAAGAGGGAAGAAGAATCTCCACCTACCCAATTATTGGATGGAGAGAACTATATGGAAAATGGTGTCTTGGATGCTCAACTTCAGGAGATTCTAGAGATGGGTTGCCTTTGTGTGTTTGAAGGATGTTTATTTTTTTTTTAATGCAGTCCATTTTAATATATTTTTATTTAGTTTTATTATGATATCATAGAAACATAAAAGATGAAGGAATCATAACTTGAATATTATTCTAATTGTGTGCCCTCCTCAACCCAAGAGAAGCTCCAAGATCTACACCTTGGAAATCAAGAAAAACCATTAAAAAAAAAAAACACACCCATACCCACACCCACAAATTCATTCAACAAAGAAATCCCCGTTAAAAAAAAACACACATTCAGCCATATGAAATTCAACAAAAATCCTACACAATCACATTCAAGCATATGAAATTTTGCTGAAAATCATACACATTCAAACATGTTCAGACAAAAATATTCACACAGACTTACAGAAAGATGAAATTAAAAAAGCTATTTGAGGGAGAGAGAGGAATGACCGGAGGGTGGTCGTCGATGGGGTTGCAGAGGGGGTCACCGATGGGGTCGTAGCAGGGGATGTGGAGGGGTCACAGCAAAGGACGTCGAGGGGTGGTCCGTGCAGTCGTCGACGGGGGGCGCAGTCGCCGGGGTCGACGACGGGGGTCGCAGTCACCGGGGTCCATGCGGTCGTCGTCGACGGGGTCGCAGTCGCCGGTCGTCGTCACCAGGGTCGCAGTCGCCGGTCCAAAGAGAGAGCGAGAGACAGAGAGGTCCCGTGAGAGAGAGAGAGAGAGAGAGAGAGATGGGTTTGGACCCTTTTTTTGAGGTCCCGTGAGAGAGAGATGAGAGACAGCGAGAGAGATGGGTTTCGACCCACGTTTTTTTTTTCGTTTTGTTTTTTTTTAAAAAAAATGTGAACCGTACAATCGCACGACCAGCGATCGCACGGTCCTTAAACAGGACGCACAATGGGGTACACCGTGCGCACGGCTGCACCCCATTGCCCCCCCCCCCTCTCTCTCTCTCTCTCTCTCTCTCTCTCTCTCTATATATATATATATATATATATATATATATATAATATATATATATATATATGGTGATATTATGCGGTTGGTGCGGATGCGGGTCCACAGTGCGGGAAAGAATCTGGGTCGTATGATCTGATTTTCCATTGATCAAGTGGTGTACGTTTGATGAAGTTGTTACTTGTTTGATAAGTCGTAACCTGGTCAACCGGTTCCACTTCATCCCTCTCGATGAGACTCTCTCTCTCTCCCCATTTTTTCCCTTTCATTCCTCACTGTCTCTAGTTTTAACAGAGAAAAAAAATTCAAAGCCCTAAATCTCCTCTTTCACTCTCTCATCCCGACTTGACTCCAGCGAACCCCGGCGCGACCCCCCGACACAGGCGGCCTCCTCTTACCCCGGAACCCTCGACACCGGCGACCCTTGACCCTTCTTTCACCGATTGCTCCATTCAAATTAAGTTTTGTTTTTGTTTTACAAGGTTTGATTGTGATCTATAAGATGATTAGTTAAAGAGAGGGTAGAGACCTGATTAGGGTTTATTTTTCCATTAAAGATAGGTTTTATTTTTTTAAGAAATAAAAATTTGGGTTTTTTTTTCTTCACTTCTTGAGCTTCTGTTTTTTTTTTTTTGGTGATATAACACATCCTGTGCTTTGTTGGTGTATTAAAATGGTTACTTTTGTGAGTCTTCATTATTTGTTGATTGGAGGGGTTGATTATACATTGTTCCTCATTTTTTGTTTATTAAAGTTTATGTGTTTTTGGAAAAAACATAACAGCATATAGTATACCCATGCCCCCTGTCTATAATGACTTGCATTCCCATGAACCAACTTGAGCCTTGTATATAAAGAACCTCCTGAAGATTGAATCTTTTTTTTAAGTGTGAAAGACATTCTAGTGTGAGAGCTAAGGCTCTACCAGCTATAATACCCCGGCTCAACTTGGTATTTCGGAAGACATTTGAGTTTCTATACTTCCTGTCACGCCCCATGGCGGCCGTCCCCAATACGTGGCAAGTATATATAATATCAGCAGTCTATACAGGAGATCAATAAAATACTCTAAACAACATCGAAATGACAACACAGACAATAAGGTAGCTGACATAATATATACAAATAGCGGAAGCTCAAACGACTGAGTCTGTAATTCAAAGACATATTACAGACCCGATACATAATCAACTGTCCTGTGAGAGCCAATATATATACAATGACATCCAAATACAAGTATGTGCCCAAGCACGGATAACATACATACAAAAAAAGGGCATGCTGATGGTCTCTCACTCGCAGAACGTGACGCTGCTCTGCTACTGCTGATGTGCCTCGGGGAGCTCCTCCTTTAGATCCGACTCAGATATCACTGGAGAAAAATATATATGCGAGGGGTGAGCCACACGCTCAGTGAATAGCACAACCCATGCATCACAATTCATATTAACCTCAAATAATTTATAGCCCCTAACACGGGAGCAACTACACATTCTAGTGGGTCGTTTCATCGCCAACCCACCTCCCCCCTCACCCTCACCCTTTCCGGGGGGTGACATGGGCCTCTTGGGGCATACTAGACCGCTCTCCACCCCTGGTCCACCCAGTAGCCTCTCCCACCCTCGTAGCCTCCACCTAGTCCACTCCCACTATCAGTACTGTCTGACACATCGGAGGTACCTACGGACAGGAGCCCTCTGTCAGGTCAGCCAACGCCGGGGAGTTCCTACATCAGATCCAACCAAAAGGAGAAGACAGCCTACTCACACTGATACGATCCTCTTGGATCCGTCGACAACGATTTGTAACATTAATAATGTCATGAATTCCCAAGAATTCCTCCAGGGCGCATAACCAAGATGCGGGGAGACATATATTATAACAACAAGGTTATAATATTCTCTAAGGCATGCTTATAACTATATGCTCTCATTTTGATTTAATTAGATTAAACTAGATGGGAACATGCATAGTTCGGGGCTTTCCAGTTAAGGTCAAGGTGACTAAACATGCATAGGCCGCTATACATGATATAAGGGTGCATATCCCTAGCATACAAAGTCTAAGGTGGCATGGATATATCATATTAATCATGCATGCATAGCTTACATTTATTACTAGTTAATATGCTATTATGGTGCCCCAGGGGAGGGCAATGCACGCCTACGTGCATCGAACGCCTCCCTACTGGTTTGGATTGTCCCACTCACCGAAACCCTGGGTCGTCGCGTGACCGTCTGCCAAGATCTGCAAGACATGGGCATTCAATATGGTGAGTAAACTACACAAAAACATAAGAAATTTACTAGAAATACCCAACACTCAGACAAGCATGCATACGGACCCGCACGCATGCGAGCACGCGCGTACGCACGCGAGTCCGAGTGCCCCGACACCCTTCCGAACCCACGGGCAGCCATACGCACGGCCACCCGCACGCGCATGCACGAATGCGGACGCACCCCTGCGCCCCGGCGCACTGCCACGCCCCTGCCCGCGCGCCCAGACGTGTTATATATGTGTCACTTTTAGCCTTCTGGTAACCATTGGAGCATTCTGGCAGTTTTTTAGTTTTTTTCATTTTTCGATCGGAACCGCTAAAATTTTGGACTGTTAGCTATCCTCCTGAGTTTGAGGACTCCGATTGAAAATCTAACTGCATATTAGGTGTCCTGGTGCCATTTCAAGCCACTCACGAAAATTTCATCGAATTCCGGTAACGTTTCAGAATTTCACAGTTCCGGGGCGTATCCGGGTTTTGACCGAGCGAGAAGTCATTGGGAGAGTTGACTCGGTCAAAGTGGGCCCATGACTTGGTCAACCCCTTTTGTTTTTTTTGTGTGGTTGAGTTGACCCAAGTCAAAGCTCACTTAAAAGCTCAGTAATCCTCTCTTAACCCTAATTAAACCTAGTTAACCCTAATCTAAGTGGTGTTGACTTATTTAAGTGAGCTAAAATATCTCCCCCACTATTCATCTTCTTCTCCAATGGATTTTCTCTCTCCCCCTCTCTCTTTTTCCACCTTTTACCCTAGTTAGAGAGCTTGGATCTCAAAACCCAAAGAAGAGAAAGGTAAGGGGAGCTCCCGATCTATCCACCGGTGGTCTCGGATTCGAGTTCCGATGTGTTTAGCCCCTTCTCACGCCCTCTTTTCTCCTCTGATTTCAGCCATTTCGAGGGCTGAGGAAGTGCTCGGTGGTGGTGGCCTTGGAGGAGGTGTTTCGGTGCGCGGAGAGCAACCGAACTTCCCTTCCTTCCTTTCCTTCCTAGGGTAAGCCTTCTTTCCTTCCTTTTCCTTGCTTAGATGCATGTTAGGAGGGGGGGTTTTGGGTGTGGATGGTGGTTGGTGGCTGTTGGTGGCCGTTGGCGGCGGTGGGTGGCCGTTGGTGGCCGTCGGGAGGGTGGTTGGCTGTCTCGGACAGGATGGCAGCACAGGTAGCAGGCAGAGCAGCTGGAAGGGCACGAGCGCGTGCGCACGGGCGTGCGCTCAGGTGGAGCAGGAGCGTGCGGGTGTTGCGCGCTGGGCGCCGTACGCGGGCGTGCGGGCGGGGCGCTGCGCAGAGGCGCAGTGCGGGCGTGCGCAAGGGACCGCGTGCGGGGGGGCTGTGCGGGGGCGTGCGCGCGGAGCGCTGCGCAGAGGCGCAGGCGTGCTGTGCGCGCGTCGTGGGCGAGCCGGTGGTGCGCGCGGGGTGCGCGCGGAGTGAGGCGATGGCTCGCTGGGCGAGCCGGTGGTGCGCGCGGGGTGCGCGCGGAGCGAGGCGATGGCGCGCTGGGCGAGCGGTGGTGCGCGCGGGGTGTGCGTGGAGCGAGGCGATGGCGCGCTAGGCGAGGCGATGGCGCGCTGGGCGAGCGGTGGTGCGCGCGGGGCGAGGCGCTGGGCGCAGGGCGTGCGGTGTGCGCGCGGGTTGCTGCGCTGGGGCGCAGTGGGCGTGCGGTGCACCCGGGAGGCTTGGCGAAGTGTCCGGGCGTGCGGGCTGGGCTCGGCAGTGCGTCTGGGCGCGCGGGCCGGGGCTCGGCTGTGCGCCAGGGGCGGGTGGCCGTGCGTGCGGCAGCCCGGGGGTTCAGGAGTGAGTCGGGGTGCTCGGACTCGCGTGCGTACAGGCCGTATGTACGCTTGTCCGAGTGTTGGGTATTTTTAGTGTATTTTTGTGTATTTTTGTGGTATTTGTGTATTTTACTCACCAAGTGGATTACCCTGTCTTGCAGATCTGGACGGACGGTCGCGCGACGACCCGGTTATCGGTGAGTGGTACAATCCAACCCAGTAGGGAGGCGCTATATGCACTTGGCGTATACCGTCCTCCCCTGGGGCACCGCAGTTGATATTAACTTGTTATATGTAATCCATGCAAGCATGATTAGTGTGTAGAATGCATGCCACCCTAGACTTGTATGTTAGGGACTTGCACCCTTAGGATTTGTGTATGAGCCGTGCATCCTGTCACCCTGTTCTCATGCTAGGAAGCCTCGACCTATGCATGTGTCCTACTAGTTTGATTTGTTAAATTAAATGCAAACTTATGATATTTTTAGCATGCCTTAGGGAATATTAAGGGGCCTTGCTAGGTCAACATTGAGACCCGGGCTAGAGTACTTCGTGCTCCTTGTTTGGTTGACGGGATGTCCTATATCGGGACCTCAGGTTGCCCTCCCAAGGTTTCTTTTCCTCATTATTATCTTATGTATTCCCTGCATCTTGGTTATGCGCGCTGGAGGAATTCTGAAGAATTCAAGACATTAGAGTTGTTGAGATGTGTTGTCGGCGGATCCGAGTGGATCATATGCGCATGGATAGGCTGTTCTGTTTCCCTTCGTTGGATCCGTGTAGAGACTGCCCCGGTGTTAGAAAGGCTGTCCCGTGCAGGGGCTCCCATCAGTAGGCACCTCCTGATTTGGGACGACGGACTGTGCTGAATGTGGGGGTGGCCAAGCTGTCACGCCCCAGGGCCGGCCGACCCCGGGACGCGGCAAGTGTATATATGATATCAGTAACAGGAGTTCAATAACATACTCACACAACATCTAAAAAATGACTACACAGATAAAAGCAGGGCTGACATAATATATACACCAAATGCGGAAGCTAAAAGACTGAATCTGTAATCCAAAAACATATTACAGACTCGATACATAATCAACTGTCCTGTGAGAGCCAATATATACAAAGACATCCAAATAATACACAAACACGTGCCCAAGCACGGAATATAATACATACAAGCAAAAGGAATGCTGATAGCCTCTGATACTCGCAGGACGTGGCGCTACTCCGCTACTGATGAAGTCCCTCGGGGAGCTCCTCCTCCAGATCCGACTCAGATGACACTGGAGAAAAATATTATGCGAGGGGTGAGCCACACGCTCGGTGAACAGCACAATCCATGCATCACAACTTATATTAACCACAACCAGATATTATTAATCCACAATCACATTAATTCAAGCCACAAAATGGCAGCAACTCCGCAATCCAGTGGGTCGCTACCGCCAACCCACTACACCCTCACCCTCACCCTCACTGGGTGACCAAGGATATTGGGACTAATTACACAAAACCAGCGGGTCGCTACCGCCAACCCGCTACACCCTCACCCTCACCCTCACTGGGTGACCCAAGGATATTGGGACTTACAATCCAGTGGGTCGCCACATCGCCGGCCCACTGTACCCTCACCCTCACCCTCAATAGGTGACCTAGGCTCTTGGGACTGACTAGGCTGTTGGTCACCCTTGGTCCACCGATAGTCTCTCCCCACTCCGTAGGTCGTTTGGCCACTCCCACATTCAGCGCAGTCCTTCTACCAAATCAGGAGGCGCCTACTGATGGGAGCCCCTACACGGGACGACCTTTCCAACGCCGGGGTAGTCTCTACACGGATCCAACGAAGGGAACAGAACAGCCTATCCATCGCATATGATCCACTCGGATCCGCAGACAACACATCCTACCAACTCTAATGTCCTGAATTCCTCAGAATTCCCTCCAGGGCGCATAACTAAGATGCGGGGAACATGCATAATAGTTATAACAAGGTTGGAATATTAACGGGGAAAGAAATCCTTGGGAGGGCAGCGTGAGGTCCCGATATAGGACATCCCGACAACCAAACAAGTAACACGGAGTACCCTAGCCCAGGTCTCACCGCTGTCCTCGCGAGGCCCCTCCCCTATAATATTCACTAACCCAGGCTAATAATCACATGCTTGCATTTTATTTAAATAAATTAAACTAAATGGGAACATGCATCGGTCGGGGCTTTCCTAACATGGAAACATAAAAACAGGGTGCATGGCTCTTATGCTGGTCCTAAGGGTATAAGTCCCTAGCATACAAATCTAGGGTGGCATGCATACTACAGATTATCATGCTTTCATAGCTTTTCATATTAAATAGGTTAATAATTACTATGGTGCCCCAGGGGAGGACGGTACACGCCCAAGTGCATGTAACGCCTCCCTACTGGGTTGGATCGTCCCACTCACCGAAGATCGGATCGACGCGCGATCGTCCGTCGAGATCTGCAAGACAGAGCATCAACTGATGAGTAAAATCCTCAAATACTGCTAAACACTCAAAAAAATACACAAAACCCAAAATCAAACACCCCACACTCGGGCAAACGTGCATACGACCCGCACGCACGCTAGCCCGAGCACTCCGGCAACCACCCGCACGGCCGGCAACCACCCGCACGGCCACCCGACCGCCCGGGTGCACCGCCGCGCCTCAGCCCACGCACCCCGCGCCCCGCCGGGCCCCTGCCCGCCGCCTGGACACGCCGCCGAACCTCCCGGGTGCACCTCGCACCCCCTGCGCCCCAGTGCAGCCGCCCGCGCACACCCCGCACGCCTTGCACTGGCCCGCGAGCACCCCGCACGCCCAGCGCGCAGCGCCTCGCCTCGCGCACACCCCGCGCGCACCACTGCTGCCTCGCCGCGCCCCGCGCGCACCACCGCTGCCTCGCCGCGCCTCGACCAGCACCCCCAGCACGCCCACGCCTGCTGTCACGCCCCAGGGCGGCCGTCCCCGGGACGCGGCAAGTGTATATATGATATCAGTAACAAGAGTTCAATAATATACCACAAACAACAACTAAAAATGACAACACAGATAAAAGCAGGGCTGACATAATATATACACCAAATGCGGAAGCTAAAAGACTGAGTCTGTAGTCAAAACATACTACAGACTCGATACATAATCATAAGTCCTGTGAGAGCCAACATGTCTAAATATATACACAAATAAAATCCATGCAAAATCCAATTAGGTGCCCAAGCACAGAATATATACATACAACTGAAAGAAGGGTGCTGATGGCCTCAAAACTCGTGGGACGCGGCGCTACTCCTCTACTGGTGTAGTCGCTCGAGAAGCTCCTCCCTCAGCTATCACTGAAAAAGATAATATGCGAGGGGTGAGCCACACGCTCAGTGAATAGCATAACCCATGCATACAGTTCATATTAACCACATTTAAATCAAGCCACAATCCGCAAAACAGTATAACCAACTCCAATCCGGGGGTTCGTTACATCGCCGAACCCCATACCCTTACCCTCACCCTCACCCTCAAAAGGTGACCTAGGATGTTGGGACTTAGCGGGTTGATAATCATCCATACATAATCCTGTGGGTCGTCGCATCGCCGGCCCACCATACCCTCACCCTCACCTCTCAACAGGTGACTTAGGCTCTTGGGACTGACTAGGCTGTTGGTCACCCTCGGTCCACCGATAGTCTCTCCCCACTCCGTAGGTCGTTTGGCCACTTCCACGTTCGGCGCAGTCCTTCACCAAATCAGGAGGCGCCTACTGATGGAAGCCCCTGCACGGGACAACCTTTCTAACGCCGGGGTAGTCTCTACACGGATCCAACGGAGGAAAACAGAACAGCCTATCCATCGCATATGATCCACTCGGATCCGCTGACAGCACATCTCTACAACTCTAATGTCTTGAATTCCTCTGAATTCCACCAGCGCGCATAACCAGGATGCGGGGAATATGAATAATGCATAAAGGGGAAAAGAGACCTTGGGAGGGTAACCTGAGGTCCCGATGTAGGACATCCGACAACCAAACAAGGAACACGGAGTACCCTAACCCGGGTCTCAATGTTAACCTCGCAAGGCCCCCTATATTCCCAAGGCATGCTAATATATATATATCGCAGTTTCCATTTAAATAAATAAATCAAACTAATGGGACGCATACTCAGGTCAGGGCTTTCCTAGCATGACAACGGGGTGACAGGATGCACGGCTCATGCACAAATCCTAAGGGTGCAAGTCCCTAACATACAAGTCTAGGGTGGCATGCATTCTACACACACACATCATGCTTACATGGATTCAAAATAACAGTTAATAATCACTATGTGCCCCAGGGGAGGACGGTACACGCCCAAAGCATGTAACGCCTCCCAAACTGGGTTGGGTTGTCCCACTCACCGGAAGTCGGGTCGACGCGCGACCGTCCATCGAGATCTGCAAGACAGGGTATTACTTGGTAAGTATAAATCCACAAATATTATTAAATACACAAATAAATACCCCAAAACCCCAAAGCAAACACCCAACACCCCCGGCAACCACCCGCACGGCCGGCAACCACCCGCACGGCCACCCGACTGCCCGGGTGCACCGCCGCGCCTCAGCCCACGCACCCCGCAAGCCTTGCGCCGGCCCGCGAGCACCCCGCACGCCCCCGCGCGCGGCGCCTCGCCCCGTACGCACCCCGCGCACCTCCGCCACCTCGCCACGCCTCGCGCGCACCTCTGCCGCCTCGCCGCGCCTCACGCGCAGCACCGCCGCCTCGCCGCGCCCCATGCGCACCACACTGCCTCACCGCGCCTAGCACCCGCGCAACCAGCTCCTCGCGCCCAGACCAGCGCGACCAGCACCTCGCGCGCAGCTCGCCATTAGCTCCTCGCGCACAGCTCCCTAGCTGGCCTCCAACTCTCCCCGAGCGCACGCCCGCGCGCACGCCCGCGCGCACGCGCGCGCGCGCCCTGCCGCTGCACGCCTGCTGCGCCTGCCTGAGCGCCTGCTGTGCTGCCAACCCTCCCGGGACAGCCACCCAACCTGCCCGGTCAGCCTAGCTCCCTCCACCGGCCACTCCAAGGCCTTCGACCACCACCACAGCCCCCCGACGGCCACCCACCGCCGCCGACCACCACCCAACCTCATTCCCACCCTCCTAACATACATCTAAGCAAAAAAGAGAGGAAAAAGAGGCTTACCAAGGGGAGGAAGCGAAGTCCGGTTGCTCTCCGCGCACCGAAACCTCTCCCAAAAGGCTTCCAACGCCGAGATCTACTCCCACCTCTGAAATGGCTCAGATCTGAAGAGAAGAGAGGGCGGATGGAGGGGCAAAACTCACCGGAATTCGAATTTGAAAGCACCGGGGTGTAGATCGGGACCCGATCTACACCTCCTATGCTTTAGGTTTTTGGGTTTGAGGGGTCTAAGGGCCTCAAATGGGAGAAAAAGAGAGAGGGGAGAGAGAAAATCAATTTGGTAGGGATGATGAATAGTGCTATCAAAAATTAGATCTCATATATATATAGCAAGTGACTTAAAAACCCGGATACGCCACGGAACTACGAAATTTCAGAAACGTTACCGGAATTCGATGAAATTTTCGTGTGGAGTTAGATTTCCAATCGGAGTCCTCTAACTCAGGACGATAGCTAACAGTCCAAAAATTAGCGGTTCCGATCGAAAACCGAAAAAAATTAAAAAACTGTCAGAACGCTCCAACGGTTACCAGCAGGTTAAAAGTGACACAAATATAACACAAGCGGCCTACGGAGTGGGGAGAGACTATCGGTGGACCAAGGGTGACCAACAGCCTAGTCAGTCCCAATAGCCTATGTCACCTATTGAGGGGTGAGGGTGAGGGTGTGGTGGGCCGGCGATGTGGCGACCCACTGATTGTGTAAGGATGATTATCAGCCTATTAAGTCCCAATATCCTTTGTCACCTATTGAGGGGTGAGGGTGAGGGTGTGGTGGTCCGGTGATGTAGCGACCCACTGGATTTGTGTCGATTATGCCACTTTGAGGCTTTTAATGATTAATTGTGGTTTATATAAATTGTGATGCATGGGTTGTGCTATTCACTGAGCATGTCGCTCACCCCTCGCATAATTATTTTTCTCCAGTGATTACCGAGGCGGACTTGAAGGAGGAGCTCCCCGAGCGACTGTACCAGTAGCGGAGTAGCGCCACGTCCCTCAAGTTTTAGAGGCCATCAGCATCCTTTTGATTGTATGTATATATTTCCGTGCTTGGGCACCCAGTTTGGATTGTATTTGGATGTTTGTGTGTATATTGGCTCTCACAGGACGTATGATTATGTATCGAGTCTGTAATGTCTTGTTGATTTACAGATTCAGTCTTTTTAGCTTTCGCTATCTGTGTATACATCATGCTCGGGCTTTGTTGTCTGTGTTGTCTTTTTAGCTGTTGTTTATGGTATGCTATTGATCTCCTGTATTGACTGCTGATATCATGTATACGCTTGCCGCATCCCTGGGACGGTCGCCCTGGGTGTGACAAGACGCGCTGCTGCGCCCCTGCCCGTGCGCCCAAACACGCTGTCGCGCGCGCGCGCACGTTCGCGCGCGCTCGCACGCACAGCGCGTCCAGCCCTGCGCTTACCCGCGCGTATTGCGCCCCTACGCAGCACTCCGCACGCACGCCCGTGCGACTGCTCGTACGCGCGCGCACCCGCTAGCGCGCCCGTCTGCGCGCGCCAGCGCCCGACTGCGCGCGCAGACGCGCGCGCACGCGCACGGATGACTCCGCACGCGCGCCCGAGCCCCTTCCACCCCCTCCTCAGCCCTCCCACACCCCCCTAACACCCATGCAAGCATGCATAACCAATTAAATGCCCTAATCAAGCATCTAAACTAGCTAGGGGAGGAGGAAAACTTACCCAAAGAGAGGAAGAGCAAGGGAGGAAACTCGGGTGCCCTTCGCGCACCAAATCGCCACCACCGCCACCACCAACACCTCAGCCCCTCTCAGCCCTAAAATGGCTGAAAACAGGGGGGAAAAGGAAGCCATGAGAGGGAGGTAAACAAGGGGGAAAACTAAACAAAGACCATGGAGAGGTAGATCGGAACCCTACCTTTCTTTTTCCCTTCAATGACTTTCTTGTTTTTCTTCTCCTACTAGCTCTAATGGTGGAAATAAAGAAGAGGAGATGAGAGGATTTGTGTGTGAGAGAGATGAAGAAGAGAAGAGAAGGGAAGAAGAAGTGGGCGCCCACTTTAGGGCACACACACTCACACACACACACTTTTGGTGTTTGACTTTAGGTCAACCCAACCACACAAACAAACAAAATGATTTGACCAAGTCAATGGTCAATCTTGACTTGGTCAAAGTCATCTTTGACTTGGTCAAGTCTCCCCATGACTTTCCGCTTGGTCAAAACCCGGATACGATTCAGAACTGCCAAATTCTGAAATGTTACCGGAATTCGATGAAATTTTCGTGAGTGGTTTGAAATGGCACCAGGACACATAATGTGCAGTTAGATTTTCAATCGGAGTTCTCAAGCTCATGATGATAGCCAAAAGTCTAAAATTTTAGCGGTTTTGATAGAAAAAAGAAATAGTTGAAAAACTGCCAGAAATGTCCCAAACGTGCCCAGAAGGCCAAAAGTGACACATATATAACACTTCCAAATTACCCATGCCACACATATGAAAACCACCTGTTTTAATGTACCTTTCTCATCACTCTTCCATAGCCTATGAGCCATCATTTGTAACCAATTGGATGTAATCCATATTTGTGCAGATTTAGACTTACTGGAATGCATTGCCACACATTAGCTGCAAAGAGACATTCTATAAAAAGATGAGATGTTGTCTCAGGTGCTGCATTACAGAGAGGACAACTAGTGTCCATCATAAGGCCACTCGAGTCAAGATAGACCCTTGTTGGAAGTCTATTCCACATCCATCTCCAAACAAACATCTTAATCTTTGGAATTAAGGGGACTTTCCAAAGCACCTTCCAAGTTGGGGACTCCGTATTTCTTTGACTTGGTTGTAATATCTGATAAATTTCCTGGTTATTTGGCTGCTCTAACATGGAGCCTTCCCAACTCCAAGTTGTGATGCCATCTGCTGAGCAGGTTGGGGCCCCCATCTGTATTGTAATATTATTTTTTTGTAGCTGCTACATGTTAATTGATTGAAGATTGATGATTTGTACTAGTGTTTTGGAAATCTCTAGTCTCTAACAAATTACATAATTCTTGCTAGCTTGTTTATTTTAGTGTCTGCATAACTGTAATTAATAAGTGTGCATTGGCTGTAATTAATAAGTTTCCAATCAATCTAACATTTGCATCTACGGGCGCATGTTAAACAATTTCTTCAATGTGTCAGTCCATTTGGTCATTCGTTGTATGAGTTTTATCTAATACTTGCTTCAATTTTAATCATTGTAGAATATAGATAATGAACGGTAGAATACATCTCGGAGGCTAGCTTGATCTTAACACTGGTATGGTTATAATGAAAAGCAATATGATGATATCTTGTCTTCAATGCACTTCAACATACAAGTCTTGATCACCATTTATCATTTTTTATATGTAATGCAGATCATGGGAGCTCAAATATCTAATATTGATTATGAAAAAGTCCAGAACAACATGAAAATGAGATGTCTCTTTTGTGAATTGATACATATGAAATCATGTAATTATTTTGATGTGTAATGTATATCCTTTTGTAATTATGCAGAACAACACTATAATTTACTCACTGTCTAAATGTAACAATTTTTTTGATGTGTTTACATACCTATATATAAATCACAGGTTACCTAGTTAGATGGAGATATTTGAAATTTGATGGTCTTCAAAATTCTCCAGATCCATGATTTAACTTCTAGTTACATACTACTTTATGAAGAGTTGACTGGAAACTTGATTGTATTAAATACTTGTGAGATTAAATTACATACATACATGCTAGAATTCACTCATTGGTTGAATCTCACTGGATGTGTCTTCAAACGCAGTTGCCCATATACAACTCACCAGTTATATATATTTATGAAATTACTTAACTACCTGTATGCTTAAATTACATACATACACGCTTGAATTTACTCACTGTCCGAAGCTACCAATATCTCTGAATGTGTTTTAAGACAGTTATCTACATAAAACTAACTGGTTACATATATTGTTAAAGTGACTTAATTACTTGTAGGCTGAAATTACATGTATACATGCACCCATTTAATCAATGTCTGAAGCTATCAATACCTCTATATGTGTTTTAAGAAGCAGTTACTAATATATAATTTAGTGGTTACATATATTGGTAAAGTGACTTAACTACCTATAGGAGTAAATTACATACATACATTCACTATTTGAAGCTACCAAAATATCTCTAGATGTGTTTTAAGACACAATTACCTACATACAATTAACAGGTTACATATATTGGTGAACTGACTTAATCACCCGTATGCTTAAATTACATACATACACGCTTGAATTTACTCACTGCTCGAAGCTACCAATATCTGTGGATGTGTTTTAATAGAGTTACCTACATACGACTCACTAATTATATATATTGGTGAAGTGACATAATCACATGTAGGCTGAAATTACATATATACACCCACCATTTTGATGAATGTCTGAAGCTATCAATACCTCTGGATGTGTTGTAAGAAGCAATTATCAATATACAGTTCAGTTGTTACATATATTGGTAAAGTGACTTACCTACTTGTGCGAATAAATTACATACATACTCTCACTATTTGAAGCTACCAAAATATCCCTGGATGTGTTTTAAGACACAGTTACCTACTTACATTTAACATATTACATATATTGGTGAAATGACTTAATCACATGTAGGCTTAACTTACATACATCCATGCTTGAATTTACTCACTGTCCGAAACTACCAATATCTTTGGATGTGTTTTAAGACACAGTTACTTACATAAAACTAACTGGTTACATATTTTGGTAAAATGACTTAACTACCTGTGGGAATAAATTACATACATACACTTACTATTTGAAGCTACCAAAATATCTCTGGATGTGTTTTAAGACACAGTTACTGTTATATATGTGTCACTTTTAGCCTTATGGTAACCATTGGAGCATTCTGGCAGTTTTTGAGTTTTTTTCGTTTTTCGATCGGAACCGCTAAAATTTTGGACTGTTAGCTATCGTCCTGAGCTTGAGGACTCCGATTGAAAATCTAACTGCATATTATGTGTCCTGGTGCCATTTTAAGCCACTCACGAAAATTTCATCGAATTCCGGTACGTTTCAGAATTTCGCAGTTCCGGGGCGTATCCGGGTTTTGACCGAGCGAGAAGTCATTGGGAGAGTTGACTCGGTCAAAGTGGGCCCATGACTTGGTCAACCCTTTTTGTTTTTTTGTGTGGTTGGGTTGACCCAAGTCAAATCCCACTTAAAACCTCTCTTAGCCCTAATTAAGCCTAGTTAACCTAATCTAAGTGTGTTGACTTATATAAGTGAGAGCTAAAATTAGCCCCCCACTATTCATCATCTTCTCCATTGGTTTTTCTCTCTCCCCCTCTCTCTTTTTCTTGATTTTAAGCTACCTAGAGTGCTTGAAACTCAAAACACAAAGAATAGAAAGGTTAGATCTCATCCCGATCTATCTACGGGTGGTCTCGGATTCGAGTTCCCACTTGTTTGACCCCCTCTTACCCCCTCTTTTCTCCTCTGATTTCAGCCCCTTTGAAGGCTGAGGAAGAGCTTGGTGGTGGAGGTCTTTGGGGAGGCATTTCGGTGCACGAAGAGCTCCCGGTTTCCTTCCTTTCCTTCCCTTTCCTTGGGTAAGCCTTCTTTCCTTCTTTTCCATGTTTAGATGCATGTTAGGGGGTGGTTTTGGGCGTGTGGGGACGGTTGGTGGCTGTGGGTGGTGGTTGGGGGCGGTCGGAGGCCACTGGTGGCCGGTGAGTGGTGGAAAGGTGCTCGGGCAGGGTGGTTGTCTGTCTCGGGCAGGATGGCAGCACAGGCGCAGCAGGCAGCGCAGCAGGCAGAGCAGTTGGCAGGGCGCGCGCGCGCGTGCGCGCGGGTGGAGCTGGAGGGCGTGCAGGGCGCGTGTGCTGGGCGCTAGGCGCTGGTGCTGGGCACGTGTGCTGGGTGCGAGTGCTGGGCGCTGGGCGCTGGGCGCGGGTGCTGGGCTCTGGGCGCTGGGCACCGTGCGGGAGCGTGCGCGCGAAGCACTGCGCAGAGGCGCGGGCGTGCTGTGCGCGCGCGGCGGGGCGAGGCCGGTGGTGCGCGCAGGGTGCGCGCGGGGCGAAGCGATGGGGCGCTGGGCGAGCGGTGGTGCGCGCGGGCGAGGCGCTGGGCGCGGGGCGTGCGGTGTGCGCGCGGGTTGCTGCGCTGGGGCGCAGTGAGCGCGGTGCACCCGAGAGGTCTCGGCAGGGTGTCCGGGCGTGCGGGCTGGGCTTGACAGTGCGCCTGGGCGCGCGGGCTGGGGCGCGGCGGTGCATCCGGGGACGGGTGGCCGTGCGGATGGTTGCCGGGGCTACGGGAGTGAGTCGGGGTGCTCGGGCTAGCGTGCGTACGGGCCGTATGTACGTTGCCCGAGTGTTGGGTATTTTTAGTGTATTTTTGTGGTATTTGTGTATTTTACTCACCAAGTGGATTACCCTGTCTTGCAGATCTTGACGGACGGTCGCGCGACGACCCGGTTATCGGTGAGTGGGACAATCCAACCCAGTTGGGAGGCGCTATATGCACTTGGGCGTATACCGTCCTCCCCTGGGGCACCATAGATTAATATTAACCTGTTTAATATGTAATCCATGCAAGCATGATTGATATGTAGTATGCATGTTACCCTAGACTGAGTATGTTAGGGACTTGCACCCTTAGGTTGTGTAAGAGCCATGCATCTTGTCACCTTGTTATCATGCTAGGAAAGCCTCGGCCTATGTATGCGTCCTATTAGTTTAATTTGTTAAATTAAATGCAACTGGTAATATTATAGCATGCCTTAGGGAATATTAAGGGGCCTTGCGAGGTCAACATCGAGACCCGGGCTAGGGTACTCCGTGTTCCTTGTTTGGTTGTCGGGATGTCCTATATCGGGACCTCATGGTGCCCTCCCAAGGTTTCTTTTCCGTCTATATTAATGCATGTTCCCCGCATCTTGGTTATGCGCCCTGGAGGAATTCTGATGAATTCAAGTCACTAGAGTTGTAGAGATGTGTTGTCAGCGGATCCGAGTGGATCATATGCGTATGGATAGGCTGTTCTGTTCCCTTCATCGGATCCGTGTAGAGACTACCCCAGCGTTAGAAAGGCTGTCCCGTGGAGGGCTCCCATCAGTAGGCACCTCCTGATTTGGGACGGACTGTGCTGAATGTGGGAGTGGCCAAGCGGCCTACGGAGTGGGGAGACTATCGGTGGACCAAGGGCGACCATCAGCCTAGTCAGTCCCAATATCCTATGTCACCTATTGAGGGGTGAGGGTGAGGGTGTATGGATGTGTATGGATGTTTATCAGGCTAATAAGTCCCAATATCCTATGTCACCTATTGAGGGGTGAGGGTGTATGGATGTTTATCAGGCTAATAAGTCCCAATATCCTATGTCACCTATTGAGGGGTGAGGGTGAGGGTGTAGTGGTTCGGCGATCTAACGGACCACTGGATTTATGTTGTTTATGCCACTTTGAGGCTGGTTGCTGATTAATTGTGGTTAATATAAACTGTGATGCATGGGTTGCGCTATTCACTGAGCGTGTGGCTCACCCCTCGCATAATTATTTTCTCCAGTGATTACTGAGGCGGACTTGAAGGAGGAGCTCCCTGAGCGACTGCATCAGTAGCGGAGTAGCGCTACGTCTCGCGAGTTTTTGAGGCCATCAGCATCCTTTTTATTGTATGTATATATTTCTGTGCTTGGGCACCCAGTTTGGATTGTGTTTGGATGTATTGTGTATATTTGGCTCTCACAGGACGTTTGATTATGTATCGAGTCTGTAGTATGTTTTTGGATTACAGACTCCGTCTTTTAGCTTCCGCTATCTGTGTATATATCATGTCAGCTTTGTCTTCATCTGTGTAGTCATTTTAGTTGCTGTTTAGAGTATTTTATTGATCTCCTGTATAGACTGCTGATATCATGTATACACTTGCCGCGTCCCGGGGACGGCCGCCCTGGGGCGTGACAGTTACCTACATAAAACTAACTGGTTACATATATGGGTGAAGTGACTTAATCACCTGTAGGCTTAAATTACATATATACACGCTTGAATTTACTTATTGTCTGAAGCTACCAATATCTCTAGATGTGTTTTAAAACACAGTTACCTATATAAAAATAACTAGTTATATATATTGGTAAAGTGACTTAACTATTTGTGGAAATAAATTACATACATACACTCACTATTTGAAGCTACCAAAATATCCCTAGATGTGTTTTAAGATACAGTTACCTACACACATATAACAGGTTGCATATTGATAAAGTAGCTTAATCGCCTGTAGGTTTAAATTACATACATACATGCTTGAATTTACTCACTGTTCGAAGCTACCAATTTCTCTGGATGTGTTTTTAGATGCAATTACCTACATACAACTCACCAGTTACATATATTTATGAAATGACTTAACTACCTGTAGGCTTAAATTACATACATACCAAATTTACTCACTGTCTAAAATCATATTTACACACACAACTTTTATGGACTAAACCTATTACATAATATTGTACAGCATATGCATACCAACTCATGAATACCACCCGTTATAAAGCATCATAGTCTTGTCATTTTTCACACGTACGTCACTTGTTAAACGCATCTCATCTGCAATGCTTCTTTCATATTTTATATACAAACATTGTGGGATAAAAACATTGTTTAAGTTACAAAATAAAGAGAGCCATTAACTTCAAAATATGAGCACATTACACATCATTGTTATGACATATTACAAAAAATACAAATTAAGGTATAAGATCCTCAATCGACAGCTTCCGATGTTAAAGTCTCATTTTTCTGCAATATGAGAGGCTGCTAGCTTTTTTCGAAAATTATCCATGTCTACCTGAAAAAATCCTTGTTTGTGAAAGGAGCATCAGAGTCTTAGGTTCTGAATCACCAAAAACATGAGGTAGCATGAGAATCTTGTTACATATTTATATGCGATATTCATAAAGAACAACTTGGCTTAAAAAAAACATTAACACACACATAAAACTCAGAAAACAAATGGGCCAAACATTATCACACACATGAAACTCATATTGGAAAGGAAACTTTTTAGGGGGACATAAAGGAGTGCAAGACAACATGGACATT
The DNA here is from genome assembly GCA_030737835.1 of Acorus gramineus. Classification (NCBI taxonomy): domain Eukaryota; kingdom Viridiplantae; phylum Streptophyta; class Magnoliopsida; order Acorales; family Acoraceae; genus Acorus; species Acorus gramineus. Next base: position 16,027,298 of record CM060850.1, read on the forward strand.
TTCATATTTAAGACAACATGGACAAAATGCTTTATTATTAGGAAGTAGATGCCGTTTCTTTGGATTTTTAAGATAAAGATTCAATCTACATCATGATTTATGATAGTTTCAAGTTTTCATATATGAAGTTTCACTATAGAAAGTATCTGCATACATGAAATCTATAGAACCAAGTGCCTTCATAATTACCAATACACTACCAGACAATAACAATTGCCAAAGCATGTGGTTGGGGGAACGAACAAAACAAAATAAGATGGTAATCTAAAAAACAATTATTCTATACATTCTTCATTTGCTTGGTTCAAGTTATAATAGGCATTACAAGGACTAAATAGGTTGATGTTGTTTGGTTAGAATAGTTAGATTTAGAGTAAAAACAAGAATAAGATGTTATATTTTTTTAATATTGAAACCAGCTTAGCTAAGCTGGATAATTATACACCAACGCTTTCTTATGTGTTACCATGTTTTGAACTGGCTTAACTAATCCAATTATTCCTGGTCAATAAAACTTTAGGCTTAAGACATGATAGGAAATTTAAGCTCACATATGACAGGAACGGTTGTTGTAAGGTTTGAAATTTTTGATAGGGAAATCATTTAGCTGCAAATGTAGTATTTCCAATTTAACATATTGACACTCCCTCAAAAATTTTCGTTTAACTTAGTCCTGATTAAATGTTGGGAGATAAGACTCTTTCCAACAAAGTAATTGAATAATAAAGATGGCTATCTTCATCTACTCCCTCATATGTAGCCCTTTGTTTGGATATTAGGTTAGGTGGATTTGTCTTTAATAAATATATTGATTTGAGTCACCACATCTGAAGTCACTTTGTTTTGACCCTTCATTATAGTTTATGTATTATCATTTTCTTGAAATTTCCAACCTTTTCAGTTAATATAACAAAATCATCCAATAACCCATCCTTCCCAAATCATCAAATTTCATGAATCTTGAAAAAAAATTCAAAACTTTAAGAAAAACCCTAACCCTGGATTGACTGGAAACTTATTAATTACAGCCAATGCACACTTATTAATTACAGTTATGCAAACATTAAAATAAACTAGCTTGCAAGAATTATGTTATTTGGTAGAGACTAGAGATTTCCAAAACACTTGTACAAATCATCAATCTTCAATCAATTAACATGTAGCAGCTACAAAAAAATAATATTACAATACAGATGGGCCCCCCCAACCTGCTCAGCAGATGGCATCACAACTTGGAGTTGGGAAGGCTCCATGTTAGAGCAGCCAAATAACCAGGAAATTTATCAGATATTACAACCAAGTCAAAGAAATACGGAGTCCCCAACTTGGAAGGTGCTTTGGAAAGTCCCCTTAATTCCAAAGATTAAGATGTTTGTTTGGAGATGGATGTGGAATAGACTTCCAACAAGGGTCTATCTTGACTCGAGTGGCCTTATGATGGACACTAGTTGTCCTCTCTGTAATGCAGCACCTGAGACAACATCTCATCTTTTTATAGAATGTCTCTTTGCAGCTAATGTGTGGCAATGCATTCCAGTAAGTCTAAAACCTGCACAAATATGGATTACATCCAATTGGTTACAAATGATGGCTCATAGGCTATGGAAGAGTGATGAGAAAGGTACATTAAAACAGGTGGTTTTCATATGTGTGGCATGGGTAATTTGGAAGTATAGAAACTCAAATGTCTTCCGAAATACCAAGTTGAGCCCGGGTATTATAGCTGGTAGAGCCTTAGCTCTCACACTAGAATGTCTTTCACACTTAAAAAAAGATTCAATCTTCAGGAGGTTCTTTATATACAAGGCTCAAGTTGGTTCAAGGGAATGCAAGTCATTATAGACAGGGGGCATGGGTATACTATATACTGTTATGTTTTTTCCAAAAACACATAAACTTTAATAAACAAAAAATGAGGAACAATGTATAATCAACCCCTCCAATCAAAAAATAATGAAGACCCACAAAAGTAACCATTTTAATACACCGACAAAGCACAGGATGTGTTATATCACAAAAAAAAAACAAAAAAACAAAAGCCCAAGAAGTGAAGAAAAAAAAACCCAAATTTTTATTTCTTAAAAAAATAAAACCTATCTTTAATGGAAAAATAAACCCTAATCAGGTCTCTACCCTCTCTTTAACTAATCATCTTATAGATCACAATCAAACCTTGTAAAACAAAAACAAAAACAAAACTTACTTTGAATGGAGCAATCGGTGAAAGAAGGGTCGAGGGTCGCCGGTGTCGAGGGTTCCGGGGTAAGAGGAGGCCGCCTGTGTCGGGGGGTCGCGCCGGGGTTCGCTGGAGTCAAGTCGGGATGAGAGAGTGAAAGAGGAGATTTAGGGCTTTGAATTTTTTTTCTCTGTTAAAACTAGAGACAGTGAGGAATGAAAGGGAAAAAATGGGGAGAGAGAGAGAGTCTCATCGAGAGGGATGAAGTGGAACCGGTTGACCAGGTTACAACTTATCAAACAAATAACAACTTCATCAAACGTACACCACTTGATCAATGAAAATCAGATCATACGACCCAGATTCTTTCCCGCACTGTGGACCCGCATCCGCACCAACCGCATAAAATCACTTTTGTATATATATATATATATATATATATATATATATATATATATATATATATATATATATATATATAGAACCGATTACATATGCAGTCGTGCGGTTTTGGAGTCCATTGTGCGGAAAAAAATCTCGGGCGTCCATTTTGTGTTCCTCCAATCAAACGACTATGCATTAGTTGTTTAAAAAAAAACAAACAACCGAACAACTTCACCGAGTGAACCGGTCTCCCAAACTAAACCCCCTCCACATCACATTCTCTCTTTTCATCATCATTTCTCATCCGAAAACTAAAACCCAAAATCAAAACCCACTCTCATTTTACTTTTTCAAATCTCTCACCACCCCCAATCATCACTCCCTCTCATCACCCCAACTCGGTGACCGCTCCAACAACCACCCCGGTGACCACCCGACGACCCCTCCGATAAAGTTTTTTTTTTCATTTTTTGTAAAGAAATCTTCTTTTTTGTTGTTGATCAATGACACTTGGTGAATGTGATAAAAGGGGTTTTTTTTTTTTTTTTATTTTGTTGATTAGTTGCTAGATTTGTATTTGTGGAATGTGATAAAAAAAGGTTTTTTTTGTTTGAATATTAGTTGATGGATATGTATTAAAGATGTGTGTGAATATGTTAATTCAATGTATATAACTGGGATGAATGTATGTTCTTATTGCGTTTTAATACTGGGCTGAATGTATGTGGGTTGTTCTAATGATACTAAAAAAACTTAATTTGTATTTGTTAGGAAGACTTCAAGTTATAGATGAGAGGTTAACTAAAGTTAAAGTTGTACAAGAACGCATTGAAGAACAGTTGGCAATGTTAGAGCATTGAAATCATCCATCCGCCTTCATCACTAAAGTTACTTGTTGTCATGTTCATGTTCATGGTTTTTGTAGTTTTAAAGTTAAGTGTTGTGTATTTGGAGTTGTGAATGTTGTTCTACTAGTGTCAAAGGTGCATGGAAGAATAATGTGAATGTAGGTTCATGGTTATTATAGTTCCATGATTGTTGATACTCTGTTTATATATATATATATATATATATATAGAGAGAGAGAGAGAGAGAGAGAAGTGATGGGGTGCGACCATGCGGTCGTGCACCCCATCTGCGGCTGCAAAGACAGACCGTCTGATCGGTGGGATCAAATCTGACAGTCGATGTTATTTATAAAAACTATTATCACCGGTTACCACCTGCTCACCCGGTCACAAGTTAACACATATAAAAACTATTTTTTTTCACTTTCACACACTCTCTCTCTTCATTTCAACTCACACAGGCAACTAAAAACAAGGAAGAAAAACACAGAGCAGCACCGAGCCCTCCCTCTGCGAACCTCCTCCGCCACCGCCTCTGCTGCTACACCCCCATCCCCTCCCCGTGCTCGACCACCTGCTGCGGCCACCCCCACCCCTCTACTGCGACCACCCCCTCCTCCTCCACACCATCAGCCCCTACGACCCCCCCAATGAGTTCCTTCGGAGGGATCCGAAGCAGAGGCCAACGGCGGAGGAGCTGATGAAGCACGCGTTCGTCAATCCATGTCGGAATTCGGCGGCGGCGGCGGTGGTCGATGAGTCGCCGAAGTGCGTCCTCGATCAGGGTTTCTGGGACGCGGTAGAGGACGAAGAGATGCCAACCACTAGCGGCGGCGGCGGTGATTGTTGGGGGTCTCCGGCCCACAGGATCAAACCGTTGTGCTTCGGTGTGCCGCGGCCGCAGCCCGCCAATGATGATGATTATGATGACTGGATAAATGTGAGATCGGCGGATGACAATAATGGCGATGAAGTGGTGGAACGTGATGAAGGGGACCAGTTAATAATTGGTGAGTGTACTTTGAAAATTAGAGTTGATGTTGATTATGATTATGATAATGAAGAGTTGTTATTAGATGGTGAGGATGATTTATTAGGAGAGTTTGTATAGTTGGAATTGAATTGAAAGACAGAGAGTGTTATTGACTTCCAATTTTGGCTTTGCAATCTGAATATGTGTTTGGTTGTGTTTTGTCATGTTCTCTGTTTCTACTGAATAGGTGTGGTGTTACGGTACCATCAACCATACAGGTCCTTGAGTCCAGTGATTGTGCTTCTGCTTAAGTTATTTGTTATGTAGTTGCTATACGGTTCAATTTATGGTTGTGTTAAACATATATTATATAGTTGCTATGCAGTTCACTTCAGTGTGACTTGACTCGGGTTGGACATTATCTGTCTTTAAATTCTGAGATAAACATTGAATAATTTATTTGACATGTTCATTGTGACAATGAAGAAACAAATCAACTTATGTTTCTAAGCATCAACAAGCAAATCATGACATATTCAGTTGCCAAGTTGAACGAGTGAGGGCCTTATTTCAAGAAAGAGAATATGCTATTATGTCCAAGTTGAATGAAACTACAAGGATGCACCTTCTCGAAAAGAATGAAACTATGTCTATATGCAGTTTGTATATCAACTTCATTTACATATAAACTTTGATGTATCTCCTCACCAGTGCAACATTCAATGATTCATGATATATCAAATTCTGGCTACAAATAAAATCGAGCAGCTTGCTTGGTATTTCATGGGTGTATTTATTTGATGATTTGGCTGCTCTTCTGCATTCTCTCTTGTCTCCTGAAATAAAAAAAAAAAACAAATCATAGTCGGATTTTGCTCTAGGTTTGGTTTGGTGAGACAAATGAGTGCACTTTCCAATCTTCTCTTCTTTTCCACTTCTCCTGGTTTAGATTAGTATTATTTGAATTTGAACCTTGAGCTTATTAAGCAAAGGCAGAAGAAATTAAAATGATGTTGTTCATTGTCAGAAATTAAAATTAAAATTGATACCAAAATTTTATACCCCTGTTAAATATGGTATTTTGCGTTATACTCCGCTTAAAAAACTAATTGCATCTATACCCCTAAAAAACTCTTTCGTGTTGTAACTGTGCCCCTCCGTTTGTCTCCGTTACCAAGGCTGAACCAACCATGGTTACGAACCTAACTCTACCCCACGAAATGTCTCTTTTACCCCATGGAATTTTGCATTTATACCCCTGTTAAATATGATATTTTGTGTTATACCCCCATTGAAAAGCTAATTGCCTCTATACCCCTGGAAACTTCTTTTGTGTTACAACTGTGCCCCTCCGTCCATCTCCGTTACCAAGGGTGAACATATAATTTATGTTGTTTTATATTGCAATTAGAATAGGACACTCATGTTGATCTAATTTTTAGGTATTAAAGGTTTTTAAAGATTGATAAAGGCTCAGGAAAAGGAACATATAAGAACATATAAGAGAATATATGTCTTGTATTTTTTAATGCTTATACATTTCACATATCATTGTGATCTTGTTTATTAAACAACAAAAATAAGTAGCTGAATAGACAAATATACATAGATCCATTTTTTTTCTTGAAATATTTGTAATATCAACTTTAAAATCAAAACAATTATTTAAACAGTTTATCTAAAAAGTATCAAATTTCTACTTGGTTCTTCTATGCTTGAAATGGATCATTGTTGAGTTCCATATGGTTCTCATTATGCTAATAGAGATTCTATTGTCTTTTGATTTTTGTTCATGAAATCTCAACATTGAAATAAAATTGTGATTTTTTACTTTTGTTCATCCTACAATCAATCGGTGTTTTTTTGTCCCTATGTGGTGTATTATGCTAATTGATGCTTATTCTACATGTTGAGGATCATCTGACATGAAAATTTTGCCAATCAATATTTTTATATTTTTTTTACTGTGATAGTTAGGATGATAATGCCTTATTTTCTAGAATGGTTATATGATTGAAATAGTATTTGTTGATATTTTCTATTATGAAAAATAATATCTATCAATGAAACCCAAATAAACACTATTTATCTTAGTCTTTTGAATAATTGTAAGGTTTTCAACATGAAGAATTTAGCTAGATCCTGGTATATTTGTTTTTATGTTGAAGAAGGTGAAAAAAAAGAGTTTCAATAGGTCTGGAGGATGCAAAACTCACTCTTGACATGATGTTCACATACAATGAACAACCATAACAAAAAAAAATTATTTCAGTAATTTTTTTTATTCTATTTTTCACTTTAGAATGAAATACCTAACTTCTGGTTTCAAAAAGAATAAAAGGAACTGGAGTTATCACTTCATAATTTTTTAAGGGAAATTAGTCATTGTCTTTTTATTTCAAAATAAATTTTGTGATTATTTTCTGGTATGGTTATATGATTAAAATAGTGTTTGTTGATAGATTTTCTATTATGGAAAATAAAATCTGTCAATGAAACCCAAATAAACACTATCTATCTTAGTCTTTTGAATAATTATAAGGTTTTCAATCAATCATTGAAGAAGATGAGAAAAAAAAGGGTTTCAACAGGTTTGGAGGTTGAAGAAAAGAGGTTTTATAAGCATCAGGCAAACACAGGGACATAGATGAAATTTCAGACAGACATAGGGGTATAAATGCAATTTTTCAAGCCCCTACGGTCCAAAGGGTAGTTTGGTCAATTCATTTTGCATTTAACGCCGTTAATGGAATATTCCTGGTATATTCCACTCTCATCCGACCGAACTTAACTTCTAGGGCACAGTTGCAATACGAAAGATTTTTTCAGGGGTATAGATGCAATTAGCTTTTTAATGGGGGTATAACACAAAATATCATATTTAATAGAGGTATACATGCAAAATTCCCATATATATATATATATATATATATATATATATATATATATATATCAAAATTTAGATACCAATAATAGTGCCATTTAAAACACCATATCAAAACAATCCTAAAATAGCCCATATTATATTTAAATAAAATTTTAAATTTGTTCCCAGAGTCATTTTATAATTATAACTAATTATACATCCGTAAAATATGCTCCTAAAAATTTACATCTATGTGAATATAATTATCTTAATTATTGTCCAAATTTTTATGGACTCTCAAAGTCACAATAAACTATAACTACTTACTTTATTCTTCTAACTTTCCTTTCTAAGCAATGGTAGAAATCTTCTCTTCTGATTCACAACTTTCCAACAAATCCTTATAAAAGGGACCTCAAAATCAAACTCTCCCCCACTCATTGAAACACAAAACAAACAAGAAGGAAAGAAAGAAAAACATCGGAGAAAGAAAGTCATTGAGACGTTCTTGGAGAGAGAGAACCTCGTCAGGTAAATAAATGGCTTCACTCAGTCTCTCAACGATGAATCAACCACCGATCTACGTTGAAGAAATCTACTACTCGGAGACCGATTTCATAGTCCATCTGTTTGACACGGAACACATCGCCACCGTCGTCACGGCCTCCTCCGTCCAGGCATCCTTGTGGGTCAACAAATTCCTCTATGCCTACAAAGACAACGACAACAACGATGATGACCCCACCCGATTCTTGGTCGGCTTCGACGTGAAATTGAGGTTTGAAAATGGCCACTTTTATTTTACATATTAGTTTGTTAGCATGTTATACGTGTAACGCTATCATATTTTATTATATAAAGGATTTTAAAACTTTTCTAATAGAATAAAAGTTTCATTATTATTTTTTATCTCTTATTCTAGCAAACACAAAGACAACCCCATCGCCATCCTCCAGCTCTGCGTGGACCAGCGCTGCCTCATCTTCCAAATCCGCCGCTGCGACGCCATCCCTAACGCCCTCTCCAACTTCCTCTCGGACACGCGTTTCACTTTCACAGGCATCAACATCAATGAGAGCGTTCGGAGGCTGAAATCGGACTACAATGTCAGGGTTGGGAACATAAAGGACCTACAGACGTTGCTCAAAGAAGAGAGGGAGCAGGTTCGGCTGAGGCTGGAGGAGCTGCGGTTGGCGCAAGATATTGTTAAATGGAAGGTGCAGAATCAGAGGAGCGTTCAATTGGGAAATTGGGATGAGAAGCGTCTGAGTTTGGAACAGATCTGGTGTGCTTGCATTGATGCTTTCATCTCTTTTGAGATGATGAGGAGGGTCCTCGGTTGAATCTGCATTTGCATAGTACGAAATGGTGTGAAACATTGAGATTGGGAAAGGGGATTTTTTTTTTAACGGAGAATGGGTTTTGTTGAATCAGTTCTGGATTATTGGTTTAGTTTTTATTTTGTTCTGCATATTTTTTAATGTTGGGTTTTGGTTTGATTTTCTTGTTGAAACTGGAAGGGGTAGATTTGAAACTTTTTGTAACCTACTGTAACTATTCACTCAGTAATACAAACTTTTACCCACAAAAAAAAATGTTTACAATAAGTGTGGATGGGGTCTTTGAGTCTTCAATTGTTTATGATCTTCATTCCGTGATCTTCAATGACTCTTTAATTAGTTGCTATTGAAATACAATTTCTGTATTGTTGGCATTGTTGGTGAAAAGCAAATTTTGTATGAGTCATTGAGTTGTAATTATTTAATAGGTGTCCATTGAAGATGGAAGATGAATTGCTAATTGATGGGATTCTATAATGTGCTACAAGTTCCTCCCAGTAACAATCAATCCATTATTATCACGTGTAAATTCTTATCGATTGTCACCATGTGTATAACTCTTACCGGTACCAGTAAGAGTTTACATGTGACGATATGATATAGAACGGACGATCGATATGTTATTGGAGAGATCAGACCATCAAAAGAGATCTAAAAAGAAAACTGTGATAATAGCATATGACAAGAATAATTGAGATCATCTCAGAATCTCACAAAATTTGATACGCTGAATTATTTTGTGGAGATATTTAATTTTACTATATTTTATCATTAAAGCCATTAAATAAATAAATTTATCATTTATGGTAATAATTTGCATGGTTATTTTTTTTTCACAAATATCAGAATTATTGCCATTGATTCTGATTGATTTGTATGATCTTAGAATAAATAGCTATTATATTTATTTAATATTTTCTATTTTTAGTAAGTTTGTAATTAGGTTTAATGAGGTTTCTCATTGATCCTTATTGAGTCTATATAATAAAGACTTGTAGCCTAATAGCATATTCAACTTTTATCTATCAATAATATTATGTTATTTTAATTTTCTTTCTTTTTGAGAACAGTTGTCTAAGATCTTGACATAGATCAGATCTTTTATCATTCTTCTGCTGAGTTAAGTGATATCAAAGCGAGGATTCGCCTGGCTCAATGGCATATGACGACGTAGAGAACAATCACTCTATTGACAGTGATCGTGGGGTGCAGGAGCTGTGTCGAAAATTACAAAATGGACAACAACAACATCAACAACAATTTCTTGACGTTCAATGACAACTGCAAGAGATTCGTGAGATGTTGGTTGGTGTAAATCTTCACACCAACATCAGACGACCTGGAAGGGACGAGGTGCGAACCGAGGGATTCGCCCAAAGCCAACCTATTGTCCACAACGTTGTCCGACAACCTCTTCGTTTTCAACCTGACAACGAGGATGATTCGGATGATGAAGTTAATGGAATAAACGACTATCAGCTGAAGCGGCGACAACAAGAGAGTAGTGATTATCATTTGAAGGTGGATATCTCCTTCTTCAATGGTAATCTGCACATCGAGGATTTTCTCGACGGGATCTGTGAGATCGAGCGCTTCTTCAAGATGATGGAGATCCCCGAGGAGATGATGGTCAATTTGATGGCTTTCGTTTGAAGAATGGCGCCGCCGTTTGGTGGGACAACATTCAAAGGACCAGACAATGCCAAGGAAAAACTCTTATCCGTACATGGAGGAGGATGAAGCAAATCCTCATGGGTCGATTCCTTCCACCAGACTACGAGCAGTACATGTTCCAACCATAAAACTGCCATCAAGGTAATCAATCAGTTTCTGATTACACTGCTGAATTTTTTAGACTTTTCGATCGAAATAATATTGCAAAGATTGAATCACAACGGGTTGCCCGATACCTTAACGAGTTGAGGCCATCTATTCGAGATCGGATTGGTCTACAGATGGTGTGGAGCGTAGACAAGGCCCATAATATGGCGTTAAAAACAGAATTAATGGATCAAAGGACATGAAATTCCTCAATCTTCCGTAGGAGTACCCCAGATACATCTTTTCCTCATAAGGGGAAGGATGTTGCATCTCTAAATCTTCCCTACCAATCCAAAGGGGCAATGGACGTAAACGGCGAACAAGGAGGAACCAATCCTACAACAGCCCCAACGAAACATAACGCCTCAAGGTCTCAAAATATGTATGCGAGACCAACACCCAACACCTATTTTCGATGCAGAAAGCCAGGACATCACTCTTACGAATGTCTTGATCAAAGGTCGATGAACCTCGTGGAGGAGGATGATAACGGTGTCGTGGGGAACAACACGACTGATGATGATGATCTATATCATGGCACCGAGTTCGCAGAAAAAGAAGGGGAGCTAGTCAACCTCCTCGTACATCGAGTGTTGTACTCGCCAAAGGAGTTCTCTAGTCAGCATCACAATATCTTCCGATCCCGTTGCACGATCAACAAGAAAGTCTGCGATTTAATTGTGAATAGTGGGAGCTTCGAAAACTTCGTTTCAAAAAAATTGGTGGACCACTTAAAGCTATCAACGGAGATGCATCACACACCTTACTCTATAGGTTGGATCAAAAAAGGCCCATCCGCGAAGGTGACAAAAGTTTGTAGGATACCTATCTCTATCTATAAATACTATAGAGATGAAATGCTTGGAATGCCCAATAATCAAAGCTCCATATAAGATGGGATATAGAAGGGCAATAACTCAAGTATGATCAATATTAAATAAGGAAGGCCCAAAAGGATCAACACATCAAGAATGTGACCAAATGAATATCAACAACGCTCTGATAGCAATGAAGAAGTATAAAATCCGTTGGAGAATTCAACCTTCGAATATTTGGAATGCAAATGGAATGACTACCTCGTGACCCCACTCCGGCCCTCAAAATGTTCGTGGCATTATAATCCTCGCAGGTGACCTTCAGAACATCCACCACGAAAATGCTACATGGCCCTCGAAACGTCTAAGTACTGCAAGATATTCTCAAGTCCCCCTCACTAGGCCGTACATACTTGTGCGTGTTGGAGAGCAGATCCCCAACCCATGCTCTTAAGGTCTATGGTCATCCTTAAGCAGTCTAATTAAATAGCGACTTGAAAGCAAAGTCATGCACCTCACAAATTCATGGTTTGACAACACAACCATGTATTTGCAATCACAAATTCATGGTTGAAGGAGACGATTGAATTTTTGTGCAAGTTGCAATCATAAGTGATACTCATAATCAATTCAAATGCACATACAGAGACCAAACTGATTAGGAGACACAAAATCCAACAAACATTACAGCATACTAATTTCTTGAATTAGTATTTTAAAGGATCATAAATGCACTCCCCGTTTTATGGGATACTAATTTCTTGAATTCAATAATCCCCAACAAAAAAAAAATGGCTCATCAGCATTATAAGGGCTTTCAAAATGTGGCACAACCTAGCAGACTGCATTTTCAGTATTCATGAATATTTCTCAAGGTCTCACCCATTAATGCATGTTGCTTATGATTGTGAAAGACTTGAGAGAAGGATGGACAAGGATGAAATTGAATGTCTCATGCCTTCAAAGTCAAATAAAAGCAATTCAATCCAGAAAAAAGGGGGTCATTGCCAAAAATTATTCCCACAAATTTTTATATGGAAAATGTTATTAAGAGGTTACTAAAGGTTCTATAAAAAAAAAATATAAAAGGCTGGATGAAGCAGAACTGTCTATAAATTTTTTAGTTAAGTGAATTTTAAGTACCAGCGGAACTAAAAGGGTCCAATAAGCAAAAATGGGTGAGATTCCTGATAATAAACTAAAATACTTCGATCACGTGAAAAAGGAATGTACTCATATAAGTGCAGGGTCTATAAAACTGATAGAAGGGAAAAATGACTGCAAAAATTAATGATTTTACATACTCTAGGACTGCAAAGGCAATTAATTCACAATTATAAACTACACTTACATAGAATTCTTAAAAGAGAAGTCACAAAAACTGAATCCAAATAGTTGGGACAAACCAAAAAAAAATATTAAATCCAAATAGTTGGGAGAAGCATCAAGTTAGTGTTTTCTTTAATATAACAAACAAATGTCCTTAATGCCACCATGAAAATTAAATTAAGTACACAATGGTTCAAATAAAATTAATATGTTTGATTCACTATTGTTTCAATACTAGGTGATCGGGTTAAGTCCAACGAGTGTTGGACAATTTGATCGTGACCGTCCGATCTACTTACTTTGTTTTGATTGAGATATTTTGTAAGATTTTAAAACTAAACTTAAAATGCAATTAAATTCTAAACCTTTTTTAAGGATTCAATTAATTTGTGTATCTAAAACTTATAAGATCGGATGGTCCCAAACGCATTGGACAATCAAATTGTCCAATTGACCTAACCACATCCGCAATACTAGGCCTATGCCTGCCCTTTTGTAAAGCATCAAAGTTGCAAGTGTTTAACATCAAAATACAATACATATGAAAAAAATTCAATTAGAATTTTCAAAATATTTATTTCATGACACATTTCAATAGTCTCCTTCAACCTGGAAACAAAAAACGTATATGTTCGGACAAAACGGAACAAGGAAGTAGCGTATTGAATTAGCAATCAGAATCCCTCAATAGTTGAATAGAATAACCAGAATCCCTCTTTTGCTCCCTTCCAATCAGAATTCTAGAAATCATAACACGCGCATCAAACAAGAACCAAAGAACAGATTAACAAAAAAAACACACAAACTATCTATTATTTTCACCATTCCACAATCCAAAACACTTCACAACTCAAACACTATGCCCTGCCCTGTACATCAACAAAAGAACCTCCAATGCAGGGGAAACAAAAGAAATTCACATCACATACCGTATAATCCAGATTCAACCGATGAGGTCCCTCGCGATCTCGAACGAAACGAACGCATCGACGCACGCGTACTTGATCTGGTCCATGTTCAGACTCTCTCTGTCCCACCTCCCCAACCGAACCCTCCTCGGCTTCTCCACGACCCTCCCAAGAACCTCCCTCGCCAGCCCCTTCAGCCCCTCCCGCCTCAGCTCACCCCGCCCCGTCTCCTCCGCCGCTATCTCACTCAGATCCTTCGCATTCGCCACCGACAGATCATGATCCGCGACCAGCTTCTCAACGTCCTCGTCGACGCCGACGCCAGTGAAAGTGAATCGATCGTCGGAGAGGAAGTCGGAGAGGGCGTCGGGGATGTAGTCGCAGTGGAGGAGCTGGAAGACGAGGCATCTCTGGCCCACGCAGAGCTGGAGGACGGCGGCGGGGTTGTTGTAACGGCGGCTGAAGTTGGGCCTCCACTCGACGTCGAGGCCGACGATGAGGCGGGAGAGGCGGCGGCGGTGGACCCAGAGGACCTCCTCGATCCAGTCCTCCGCCTCCTCGCCGGAGGCCGTGACGACGGTGGTGATGTGTGCGTCGTTGAAGTGGACGATGAACCTGGAATCCGAGTCGGCGAGAGCGTCGATGGTGATCCGAGACGGATTCATCACTGATGAAAGACGAAGGGACGCCTCGATTTGTGTTTCGAATGGACGTTTGAAAAGAAACAACAATGCAGCGAGGGATGAATGAGAGTGACACTGATTTTCTCTCTCCAGAATTAAAAAAACAGAGAGGAGGTGAAGTTTTGATTGGACGTGCCTTTTCAAGTTCTTGAATGTCCATACTGGATGGGAGTGACGGTTTTTGTGATCATTAGTGGGTCACGTTTTCCCCCGCCACGTTGTTTGTTTTTTCTTTTTTTTAACATCCACATAACCACTTAAGTGTCAGAAATCCATATATACATGTGGTTTTACCTAAAATTTCATCTCACTCTTGAAAATACTCATGTAAATTTAAATAACTCTCTAAATTAAATTTTTATTAATAGATAATGAATATTATGTGGATGTCTCATTTTGTTTATCCTGATCGAAAACACAGTATATCAAAAACTTCCTGTAATTTGTTAAAAATATAAAAAATCTTATGTACATAATTATTTTACTCCACCGATCGATAGATTATAAAACAATATCCAGAGGGACAAAATCATTACTTACAAATAATTTTTCATATTTTTAATACATTTTAGGGGATTTTTGGTATATTATATTTTTAATCAGGATTAACCAAACATAATATTCGCTTAATGATTCTAATTTATCAACAAAAATTTAACTCAATGGGCTATGTGAATTTACTTAAGCGTTTTCATGGGGTTATATGGAGTTTAAAAAAAATCAAAGGGTTATATAGATTTCAGACAGTTTATAGGGGGTTATTTGGATTTTTTTCTTTTTTACTTCATACTTAATCATTTGAAATTTAAAATATGATCTTATGCACCTTCTTTTTTTTTTAACCTTATTTTTGTAATTCACCTCATATGCATTTATTTAGAAGTTATACTGTTACAAATGAATATCAGTATAAATGAATATGAACTCAAACAAAAAAAAACTAAAAATTTATCTCAAATTATAATGGATGTAACAATTTTTTATCTTCACTGTTCATTTGTTTGTGATAGAAATATAAAAATATGTCATTGCTACGCTCATGGTTCATTTGTTTTGTGATAGAAATATAAAAATACGTGATTGCTACACTCATGTGTTGATTGATATTTTAAAATAATTCAATATAACTCAGGTAGCGTTTGATAACGCAATTTTAAAATTGATTTTCTGCAATCGCTGAGTTTAAAACTAATTCTGCAGGAAACTGCTCCCCTCCAGCTTTATCAAATCACAGCTTTTGGGCACTATTTATCTAAAATCTGTTTGTAGAAAGTTGTGATCGTAAAACTGTTTGATTGCACGATTGCAGAACCAGCGTCCTACAATCGCAAAAACTACACAATCGCACAACCAAACGCTGCCTAAACGTCTTACACAAAATTTTAAAGTTAAGCCCAAAATCATGCGTTCTCATGAAGGCACTGAAGGTTCATCGCTACCATAACACTGAAAATATTTTACACAAAGTTTCATGACTCGCTACTATGATGAGGTACATATTCTCCAACTCTGTCATTTCTATCCATTAAAGAGACTAAGGGATCGTTTGAGTATGTGGTTTAGGACACTGTCTTCAAAAATTCAACATCGTAGTTGAAAAGCAGTATTTTCATGTGTTTTGAAACATAAAAAAAAGATTGTGTACCTGTTATATTTGTGTAATTTTTGAGTTATTAAATATCATGTTTTGATTTCTTTTTAGAGTTCAGGCGCTTAATTTAAAAATGTAACCGCATATCGATGATCCTAGTATCTGCTTTAACTTACCTGTAAATTTTCATCGCGTTCTGACATCGTTTTAAAAATTATACAGTTCCAAATGGTATCCGTGTTTAGCTGTTACTGGGTTTTGGTTGGTTCTTTGATTGGGTGGGTGGTGACTCTGAGCAAGTATCACCCCATTCTCCAACCCTTGGTTCCTAATGTCTCTATTAGAGGTGAGTGTAAGCCTAAGTATACCACCCACCTTACCTCATCACACCAAACACATTTATACCTCTTTTGCCCCCATCTCACACTCAAAACCCAAAATTGAGTTTAATCTCTCTCTCTCTCCCCCCTTTCATTCTCTCTAGGGCAGCCCCTTTTGTGTGTGATTTTTTATGGTGCAAGTGAAGATGACGAGAAGAAAATGAAGGAAGAGTGAAAAGGGTGGTGAGTATGTGTGTGAACCTTGTATTTCTCCCCACCTCCCTCTTCTTCTCCATGGCATTCTTTTAACCTCATTGTTTGTTTTGGCTTATGTGAGGGTGTTGATCTAGTGGTGGTTATGGCTATGCATGTGTGATGGATTGATTGTTTGTGGTGGTGGTGGAATCCCTTGTATGCATCCTTTTCCCCACTTCTTGTCATGGTATGTTTGTTTCCCCTTTGTGTCATGTAGGTGTTTATGTTTATGCTTCAATGAAATATGAGTGTTGTTATCTAATGCTTTGGATGGTCAGCAAAGATGCATAGGTGCTGTTGTATGTGTTTTCCCTTTTTCTTGTTGTTGAGAGTTTTGTGTTGTAGTGAGGAAGATTTCTGTCTTATAACAATCCTTGTAAAACTAGTACTTAGAGACATAGTTTTAGGATTGTGTCTTCATATGATATGATCACCCATATGTCTAGATTCTATATATGAAATTTGGTATCATAATATTATCTGTGTTGTAAGTTAGAACCTGATTTGCATGGACTGTTCAGATTCGCGTAGGAAATGACCAGTTTCTGGAAATATTTTATTTCGGCCATGTAGAGGCCAAATCAGATTATGATGTCTTCACGGATTATGATCCTAACATGTCAGAGAATGTGTATAATTTATTTTAGAATTAATGGAAGTGTATTTGGTGATGTGGAGATTAAAGTTTAGTGCTGGTTTTAGTAGATGTACCAGTTTTACTTGATTGTGTGTCAAAGAGCTATTATGCATGATGTAAGAACCATCAAGAATTAGTGTCTTCATGAAGTTGGCTTGTATGTGTGTCAGGAGACTTCATATTTTAATTGAGCATCATTGGTTGTGTTTTGCAGCTTTCGTTGGCGCGCGACGATCCGGGGTAACGGTGAGTGGTTCGATCCACCCACTTAAGAAGTGCGTTATATACATAGCCGTGCTCCGTGTATTCTAAGAGCGCCGTAGTTATGTAGTATTCGTATAATGGACGTATTATTAGGATTATAACTTACCATGTTAGATAACGCATACCATATATATTAATAATTTGTATTTTGCGTAGACAATTTATATCCGTACCCATTACTTGTTTGTCCATCATAATACATGCATAAATAACCATATTTTTGTACATTTAATGCTAGCATGATATTGTATCTTTTGTATTTAATATCATTGAATATGGTATGCCATGGGAGATTCGTATATTGAATTTGCTCCATGATTAGTTAAATATGTGGTATGCTATTTATCATTAAGTTTGTTTGGTTCCATACTTAGCTTTGATATATTATGGAATGTTAAAACTAAATACTTGAATACTAAACTTTATCTATCAGTTATAGGAGTGTGTAGGAACCGCCTTTAGGTCATGCTAGGACATTATTCAATTGTGAATATAGTTAATCTCCCTACATCCGAAGGATGCAATTTTATGAAATTCATGAGAATTTGATTACGTATCAGTGATGGCTAACCGATGGTGGATGATTTATAAGGGTTATATTGTAAGTGTAGAGTGTTTACTTTACACATCATCGTGCGTTGAAGCTGTCTAGCGTCGAAGCTTTCCTGCGTGGTGCCGCCATGATGTTGGAAGGCCGCCAGGAAGAGGGCTACCGGATGATGTAGGGCGTTAGCGTATTGATTTCTCCCAAAAGTCTCTTGTCATCCCTATGGGCAAGAGTGAGGGCGTAGTGAGAGCACAGTGATAGCACGCCATTGCGTGATGTTCTGTTATTATAGGTTATTCCATGT
Organism: Acorus gramineus; assembly: GCA_030737835.1. Classification (NCBI taxonomy): domain Eukaryota; kingdom Viridiplantae; phylum Streptophyta; class Magnoliopsida; order Acorales; family Acoraceae; genus Acorus; species Acorus gramineus. The sequence goes on from CM060850.1 coordinate 16,045,359, forward strand.
CTTGGTTGGAACTATTATTATATTATTGATGTGATATAGATGCGGTGTGTGGCTTCTTACCATTCACTGAGCTTGTAACTCACCCCTCGTGTATTGTTCCTCCACCAGGGGCTGAGTTGATCTTGAAGGAGGAGCTCCGTGAGGTGGGATTCCAGTAGTTATTGTAGCGTCTGGTCTTTTGGTTCTGCGAGCGTGAGGCCATCAGCATTCCTCTTACCTGTATGTTATGGTATTCGTGCTTGAGGCACATGTCGTTATTTTTAGTTGATTTTGACTAGACTTGGCTCTCACAGGACAGTAATTGTGTTAATTGGATCTGTAATATTACTTTGGATTATAGATTTATGTCATATTACGCTTCCGCACTTTCTGATAAGCTATCTATTATTATTGATTTGTTAAACTAGATATGTCATATGTTGGATCATCGATGTATTCCTTGAAGTTATTATTGACCTCTTATATTGATTACCTGATATTTATATATTGCTACGAGTCGGGGACGACCGCTTTAGGGCGTAACGGTGCCACCACCGCCCCTCGTCAAATGTCAATGCTCAAATCTTGTTTGGATCCGCGGTGGCAATAGATTCTTCAGCACAGAATTCAAGGCACCATAGATCCAAATGGGCCCTAGAGAGATACAATTGCAAATCTCATCATTTGTCTTGGAGTGCTGCTACACTCAGTTTTTTTTTCAGTCCAAAAAACAGACTTATATACCTCGTTACAGTTTCAATGAAGCATATACCTCATTAGATAATGTATATACCTCACTAAATTTTTTCTTACACTTATTAAAAATGGATTCATTCAACTCGAAATGGAGCGATATTCACTTTTTATCAAAGCATATACCTCATTAGATGATGTTTACTATTTTTTTTTTTTTAAAAAAAAAACATGTAAAGTCTGAGTTTTAGTTGGTGAATGTGACTTGGTGTATCATTTTCTTCCATTGTCTTTTGTCATGCTAATATTTTATTCAAATCACTGTCATGAAATATAGATATATTTTTTTGTCAAAGAAGAAAATAAATAGCATAATGAAGTTCTATTATATTACATGCCAAGCATGTGAAATAAATTAAAGGGAAAAATCCATATAACTCCATGAAATCTGGCCTAAATCCATATAACCCCCTACAATCTTCATATATCCATATAACCCCCTGTAATCAGACCCTAAAATCCATATAACCCCCTCCGTCCGCCTTCCATCAGTCGACTTAACGGCGATGAATTTATGCAGGGGGTTATATGGATTTAAGCCAGATTACAAGGGGTTATATGGATTTTTCCCAAAAAAAAAAATTTATTTATGCTTTTTTTTTAAATTATAAATGACATGTGATTTCATAACCAATACCCTAACACATTAATAATAGAGTAAATTAACATTTACATGCATTAACATCTAATGGATTGTAAATCTTTGTTTTGTTGTCTTTTCTGTTATTCTCATTGGGAAACGTAAAATTGATATTTTTGTTGTTTGATTCACCTTGGATAAAATAAGGATAAATGGTAGATAAGAGATGGATAAGAGTTTATGAATTTTTAAATGACAACTATACCCCTACATAAATTATTTGTGTTGGGAATAAGTATGAGAGATGTGTGTGTGATATAATAGATGTGACAGTTTTTGAAAAAAAAAATTCTAAAAATTCAAAAATGCCAAGAGGATGAATTTTATTTTTTTATTAAATCTTAGGACACATCTTGTGTTGGTGTCAGGAGAGTGATTTTTGTTAGGGATAAACTGTATGTGGATGAGTAATTTTGAGTTCTTTTTTAAAATACCAAGAGATAGAATATATATCTTTTTTTACTTATATCTCTTTGGTGGGTGATCTTGTATGTGTTTATAATTTAAATAACCATTTTTTTTTATTAAATTAAAGGTGCATGGTATTTTTAAAAAAAATTCAAAAGTAAATGTTAAACAGCTCAATTTTTAAACCACATGTAAAGAAAAAAATTAAAAAATTTTTTTGAAAAAAATCCATATAACCCCTTGTAATCTGGCTTAAATCCATATAACCCCCTGCATGAATTCATCGCCATTAGCTTGACTGGCGGAAGGCGGATGGAGGGGGGTTATATGAATTTTGGGGTCTGATTACAGGGGGTTATATGGATATATGAAGATTGCAAGGGGTTATATGGATTTAGACCAGATTTAAGGGGGTTATATGGATTTTTCCCTATAATAAAACGTGCCTATTTATTGTGCATAAAAACATGATTAAAAGATAAAGGTGAGAGTCATCAATTTTTCTGTTCATTTTTAAAATCCCAACGATCTTTAATGCATTCCTGAATATCATCATATATTAGATGCATAAAATGAATAATGAATCAAATGCATACATTTTGTATTAATTTAACTTAGTTCTGTTCCTCCACGGGCTGCTTTTGTTGGTGATTTTTTTTAATTCTTCAATATGTTTTGACTTAAAATAGCACTTATTTAAATAAATACCTTCACAAAAGAAATGGAACATATACCTGAATTAATTAATTGAATGCATACCTAGTGTTACTATAGAAGAACCAACAGTAACCTATAGTTGGGCCCGCTTAATGTCACTCTAGAAGACTAACAAAACAGATAACCAAAATCACATCTTTAAAGGAAAAAGTCCCAATAAATTTAATACGTATATTTTTATATTTTAAATCTATCATAAATAATGTACAATAATAAAAAAAAAAGATTCAAATGCTCTAAAGTTTCTAAACCTATAACACACCCTCCGTAATTCAAAAACATGCAATTATTGTTGTTAGATTTTTCATTAAGATGAAACAAATGTATGATTATATCATTTTAATTAAGATATTTTTATTTTTAAGTCCCTATAAACATGGTTATTTAGAGATCGATCCTTCTATTCTTCATATTTCTTGTCAAGTCCCTATATTCAATCGCCTATTTGGTTTTTAGTCCCTCCGTCAAACATCTGTCCATACACCGTTAATTTGTGAAATGTGGTTTATTTTTAAGTCCCTGTAAACTTATTTTATTTAGTTATTAATCCCTCCCTTCTTCATATTTTACAGGGACTGATCACTAAATAACATAATTTACAGGGACTTAACACTAAATAACATAGTTTACAATGACTTAAAAATAAAATCACATTTCACAAATTATCGGTGTATGGACGGACGTTTGACTGAGGGACTAAAAACCAAATAGGCGGTTGAATACGAGGACTTAAAAAGAAATATGAAGAAGTGAGAAACTAATCCCTAAATAGGCATGTTTACAGAGACTTAAAACTAAAAATCCCTTTAATTAAATATTTGTCTTGTTTCACTTTTTAATTAATTGTTGTGAGAATTGATTCTTACAAAAAAGACATCCAGATGCATTTGAAGAGTTAATTGTTGTTTGAGTTAATCATAAAGAATATCCGTAATTAGTTATTTGTTTTATTGTGGATATTTAAGAGAATTAAAGATAAAATAGTAATTTTAAATTACCTTTGTCCTATATTAACGAAAAAAATATAACAATAGGGGGGGTGTAATTAAGTTCATGTTTTTAAACTTCAAAGGATATTTCTATATATTTAGAAACTTGAAGTCCAAATACATTTTACCCAAAGAAAAATATGTTGTGCATGACATATAAAATAATTAGGATATACACAAATTCTTACATATAACCACCGTACATACATGATGATCAAAACTCAATTATAATGAGAATATCGAATGCATCAAATAACAATATGCATCAATAAAAAAAGGATTAAGGATATCTACATCCCTGCAAACTTATATAATCTCATATAAGTCCTTATCGAAGTTGGAGTAGACATATAAGTCATTAAAAACTCTTTAGAAACCCAAATACATCCCTATTGTCAATAGACATCTACATCTCAGCAAATGTATGTAATCCCATATAAGTCCTTATCAAAGTTGGGACATATATACAAGTCTTTAAAAATTCTTAAAAACCTAAATACATCCCTATTGTCAACAGATGTTAATCTTGAGTGCTTCTACCCTAATTAACTCTAACCTGGATAATGAAATGGCTAGATTACCCCTAGTTTTTCTAAATATTCTACGACAACACCTCTCTTCTCTCCCAAATATATTTCACTTCCATTCGGCCCCCCCCCCCCCCCCCACCCCCCCCCCCCCCCAACGCCTCCACGACAGCGACCGCTCCACCACAGGACTCCTCCATGAAATCTTAAATATAGGACATCAACACCCCCTCCTAGGGATGGCAACCGGTTGGATTGGAACGGGTTTTGTGAATCCCAAACCAAAATTCGTCCACAAAATCTTATCCTAAATCTGTGACAGGTTTAGCTTTTTCATTCCAAACCCGTCTCATTTAGGTTAGGTTGGGTTGAGTCGGGTCAGATTGGGTCGAGACATGTTTAGGAAAAAATATTAAAACAAATTTTTATGTAATATTTAATATAAATTGAAATTTTAAATAAAAATAAATATTTATTCGAATAAACCCTACAAAATAAGAAATAAAATAAGAAATATAAACTTTCAATCTCCATAACAAGTGACAAATATAATGTTTCAATTTTTTTTTTTTTTTGAATACCAAAAGAGATCCTTGTCAATGTTTATATGATTTCAAATTTCAATTAACGTTTGAGTTTATTCATTCTTATTCTTTTGATATTTTTTTTAGAACACCAAATGAATAATATAAATTATGTAACTACTATAACAAATATTTAATCTTAATATTAATTGCAATCTTAAAATAAAACCTACCGGGTTTCATTTTATCTATCACAAACCTGTCCCAAATCCAAACCCGACCCGTCCCAACCGGGTTGTTCGGGTCGGATACCCTATTAGGGTTGTCCTACTGCCATCCCTACCCCCTCCTCTCCTCCTTTAATCTGTTCTCCTCATCCACACAAATTTGCTCTTCCAGAAACCTTCAATTGCTTTGCCTCTTCAGTAGAATACCCCATCCGGTCCTCTGCATAGCCTCCGTAAAGCTCTACTAAAAAGCTTCCATTGCTATAATATTGCTGAGTTAGAATAGGAAGCGACCTAGACTCTATCCCCAATGAATAATGTCCCCCTCACAGATATGGTTGTACGGCTCCTACCACAGAAAGATATGACCACTTGCTTTTGTTTTTTCAATGTGAGTTATAAAAAAATCACAATGAACATTCTATATTCCCTTCGAAGCTTCAAATTAAATGAAAGGCGCAGAGACAAAAAGAACTACGAAGATGGGATAATATTAGCCAAATCTTTCACACCTTTTTTTGGAAGGACACAAGAAGAAAAAGTGACTGATATTTTTTCTCTGAGTATATGTTCTAAAGGGTGGGATGTTCTTATTATTACATAGTAAATAATTATTAGAAACTGCTCCCTCCGAGTTGAGGCAGAAGCAATTAGGCTTGGCATCACTGTGACATGTCAACTGGTGCTAAAGAAAATCGAGGTATGTTCTGACGCACATAATTTCATCTAGTTACTGAAAGGGTCTATGTCCGGTTCTCCACAACTATTTGAGATTATTTCAGAAATTCAGGTCTCTTTAAATACAGTAGAGAGTGTGGAGTTTTTGAAGGTGGTAATGCTACTCAGTTTATAGAGTAGAAGAACTAATCCACTGTGCTAGAAGATTCAAGTCTTCAACTCACTATCTGCAACCACAAAATCCACGTATCCGGTCGATTGTATTTTCTTGTTTTTAGTCGTTTGATGCTTATGTAAATGAGGTAAAGCAGCAGGTTTTCAATGACGTTATGCCTCGTATAAGTATTATTAATATATAGTATGTTATAATATTAATATATAAACCCTTAGGGTCTTGACAAAAAAAAAAAAAAAAAAATTAGAAACTGCCTTCCACCCACCCAGTAAAGAAAATAAAACGTTGCACCTTTGTTGCAAACGTTTTTCAATCAACAGAAACGCACAAATATTTGATTTGAAATGAATGCAGCCACAGAGGATTTTTTTTTTGAAGGAATTGAAAATAGGATGACCAACTCAAGATTTGATCCCCTCTCCAGTCGTATGGATATATTTTCAGAAGCTAAAACAAACAAAAAGGGTCCGTCGATTCAAAACACTTTTCGCCTTTTTTTTTTAAGGAGATTTCAGGGAGATTCAAACAGAAAAAATCAAGGTCTCTCTCTCTATTCTTCATCTCCAGTGATGGAGGATCCATCGACGATCACCATTGAAGACCTCCCTTACTCGGACTCCAGGTTCATGGTCCACTTCTTCGACGACGCACACATCGCCACCGTCGTCACCGCCTCCGCCGAAGAGGCCTCCGAGTGGGTCGAGGCGATCCTCTGGGTCCACCGCCGCCGCCTCTCCCGCCTCATCGTCGGCCTCGACGTCGAGTGGAGGCCCAACCTCAGCCGCGGCGAGAACAACCCGGTCGCTGTGCTCCAGCTCTGCGTGGGCCAGCGATGCCTCGTGTTCCAGCTCCTCCACTGCCGCGACATCCCATACAGACTCTCCAACTTCCTCTCCAACCGGAAATTCAAATTCATGGTTGTCGGCATCGATAAGGACTTCGAGAAGCTGTCGTCGGACTATAATCTCGAGGTGGCGAACACGATCGATTTAAGGGTCTTTGCGGCGGAAGTGACGGGGCGGAGGGAGCTGAGGTAGGAGGGGCTGAAGGGGCTGGCGATGGAGGTTCTTGGGAGGGAAATGGAGAAGCCGAGGTGGGTTCAGATGGGGAGGTGGGACAGTGAGTGTCTGAACATGGATCAGATCAAGTACGCGTGCGTCGATGCTTTTCTCTCCTTCCACATCGCGAGGCGGCTCATGTGTTGAACACCAGCATTGGATGAATGGATGGTATGTGATTTGTTGTTTTTTGGGGTCTTTTGTTTGATACACAGGGCATATTTGGGGGTTCTGATTTTTTGGGTTATGAAAGGTTTATTTTGAGAATGGTTTGTTGAATGAGTTTTTGATGGTTTGGTTTGTGTTCATGATTCTGTTGTTTGGTTGCTTGTTCTTGTTTGATACAATCCTTATGATTTGGTTTTCTTGATGAAATCTGGAATGGACAGAAGAGGAAAATAGGGGTTTTGATTATTCAGAGATTATCATATAGTTGAGAGATTCGGATTGCTCTTCCGATGTGCTTGTTCTCTGCTATGTTTTGGTAGAATACAGAGGTTTTTTTTTCTTCTAATTGAAGCAGATTATTGAAAATGTTTCATGAAATAAAATTTATTGAAAATCTAATTGTAATCTCTCATACTAAGTAATGCATTTTGATATTAAACAGTTGAGCCTTTTATTCTACACACAATTTGAAGTACAGACATGACTGTAACTTTACTAGTATTGGAATGGAATTCTTGGACTTTGCCTGTTTGGATAGGATATTAAGACTGGTATAACATGGAATAGCTCGGTAGAAGCCCATTTTAGGCGTTTGGTTTGACGGAATAACCTGGTATCTGAAACCCGGAATAGCTTGGAATAGATGGGTATTTGTATTCCACCTCCCCCTATGGAATTAGCCTATTCCAACAACAATCATAAGTGGACCCACATTTATATTTTTTTTTCATTTTAAATCACATGTCATCACCTCTAATACATCAATGGAGCCCACATGTCAAATCAATATTTTACACTTTATTGACATTTTATTTTTCATCAATCAAACACTCCAACCTTTATTATTACGTTTTTCAACGAGAATAACCGAAAACACAACCAAATAGAAAATCATTATTCCATTGATAAAGTCAACAATTCATGGAATATGTATAAACTCTAGAATAGCTTATACCTCTATCCAAACGGGTTAAAAGTCGAAGGACAAAAGTTAAGAGTCAAAACATTGGGAAGTAATGAATGGCATTTGTTTCTTTCTTGATTATGAATGCATGTGAATAACATGACAATTCTCCCAAATTTTTGGATCTTAGTTTTTGTGACTGCTGTTTCATATATTCCATTAAGGTTGGCCATTAAGAGAACTTTATATAACATTATTTTTCCATGATACAATGCCAGTCGAATCTCACACTCTTGCATATCATATCCTTCTAGTTCTGCTGGTACTTAATATTCATGTTAAATATTGTACATATATGGCTCATCTTCAACCAGACCATCTAAATTTTTATAGATGACCTCATTTCCTCATATGATCTTCCATTTTTGTGTTGAATTGAATTTCTTTGATATGCATTCATGAATATCATCATATTCAACTTTTGAAAAAAATGTTTCAAAATCATTTTTACTTCTCCAATATATATGATTGAGAGAATACTTGGTTTCTGAATCTTGTCAAGCAGGTTAGATGTCTTCACAAGCTTAATTGCTTTCACTATTTCGTTGAACTAATTAAGGTTCTACATGCACAACAAAAGCCACTATTCAGGGTAAAAGAGCCCCAGGCATGGCCACCATGACCAAAATAAAATGGAATCCATATCTGTTCTGATGTCTTATCCATATTTTTATTGTCATTTTTATGTATCCTGAATAAGGGGTCTGTAGCTCAATTGCATTATATTCATTGTATGAAAAAGGAAATATATGAACTATGCTTGCTTTTACTGTTTGCAATATTAACCTCATACTACAGGGAATGGCACAAAACTTTTCTTTTCTGTTCATACACATCTAAATTGTGTATATCAGGGTATTATTAGTAAGGGAAAGATTGGCTGTAATTTTAACATTTGAAATTTTTTTGTACAAACTACAAAGTGACTGTCTCTGGGACTCTAATCCAAGCCTTTGTCCTGTTAGCCTAGTACATTTTTTTTGTAATAGAATTTGATTTTGGATCCAAAAGTTACAAAAAAAATTGGATTATGTATAATAGATATAGTCCCCTGTTTGCAAAAGCAATGTGTTGGTCTGTATCACTCGAAATCTGTTGAAAACAAAATGAGGACTTACAGATTGAGCACAACACTGACAACCAAAGAAAAAAAAAAAGAATGTAGAAAAGAAAAAACCCCTTTCAGCGTTCGTCACCATCCGATTTTATAATTTTGTTGTGATTAAGATAATTTAGAAGATTTTAAAACTAAACTTAGAATACAATTAAATTCTAAATCTTATTTTTTAGGATTCAATTAATTTGTGTATCTCAAAATTATATGATTGAACGGTCACTAATGCGTTAGACAATCAAATTGTTCAACACCTGTTGGACCTAACCCGATCCCTCTAGTGAAATATATGTCTCATTAAATTTTTTCTTACACTTATTAAAAATGGATTAATTTAATTAAGTGATATACACTTTTTATCAAAGCATATATTGTTTTTAAACTGTAAAAAACGATGTTTATAATTTTTTCAAAAAAATAAAACATGAGTAGTCTGCATTTAAACTGTAAAAAAAAAAAAAAAAGATAAAAAGTAATTATTTAACAAAAATCAAGAAAACATGTGCGCAGCATTTTTCTTTACAGTTAGATAAAAGTAATTAGGCAGCATTTTTCTTTACAATTAGATAAAAGTAATTATTAAGGGGGTTCCCAATTTGCGGGGTTGTGGGGGTTGGTTAATATGTTTAATTTTTTTATCCACTCAATTCATTGGAATAATATGTTTTTTGAATAATGTTATATCTAACTTATTTTTCATCTTTAAATTCAGTTTACAAGTATTTTGAATTTTTTAAAAATAGTATACCTTATTTAATGAGTTACAAGTTTTTTAAAAATGAAGCTGAAAATATGAAAAAAAAATTATTTGATGCATATACCTGACTAAAGTGAATATATGCTCTGACAATTTCTAATTGACGTAAATAGGACTAGAAGTGGGACTGAAATAAAAACTGTGTATAACAATACCTTTCTTTATACACACACACTCACGTACATATAAAGCATGACTTTTATTAAATGAACTATAATATTTATAAAAAAAATTAAAACACATAAAAAAGATTGGAAAATGATTGTATGTAACATTGTATCATCTTTTGCATATGGTTAAGACTCGGGACAATTTTGTGTGTACTATACATACAGTCTTACAACTTTGTCAAAGATATTAGATTATAAGGTTTATATTCAGTGGCGGAGCTAGGATTTTTTTTAAGAGGGAGTCTAACGTGACTTATGTAAGTATTTTTTAAAGTTATATCATTATGTTTTTTTTTTTTTCAATTTCAATAGCATAGCTTAAAAGTGAATATGTATAAAATAAAATAAAAATACTCACATAAAACATATGTCTGAATAAGTTTTAAAGATATTTATCAAATTTTAAAACGATTTGTCAAATTTCATATCGATGATTTACACAAAAAAAGATGTCAAAATCTAAATTTAGAAAACAATACATACCTTTAAATATAACCTCAACAAAGTTTCATATTTTGAAAATGTTGAATGGTTTGATTAGTTTAGATATTTACACAAATATTTTAAACTTTAAATAAATTAATAACAATACAATAAGTTAAAAGGAAAAATTATATACCTTTGAAATGTTGATGGATGAGAGGAGATGATTATTGATTGCTGATTCCCAATTGTAAGATGGTTAATGGAACCAAAAGTAAAAATTAAGGATTTTTTTAGAGATGAAGATTGATATTAAGAACAATTGAGATACAAAAAAAAAAGAGATTAAAAAATTTATTTTTTCAAGATGGGCACCTGGGTGGGACTCCGAGGAGCGGGGTCCATGCCTCCATGACTGTGTGTAGAATATGGATATTGAAGGAGGCTTGAGGGTCAATGAAAAGGTATAATCAAAATAGACTTTTGTTTTATATGGAGGGGATGGTTAATTAAAAGAAGGGGTGAGGATACAAGGTATACGTGGATGTTCCAAATGGATGTATTGAGTTATTTTTGTTCAGGGAATTATATATGTTGATGGGGTCCATGACCTTTAGGTCTAATTAAAATCATTCTATCACCCAAAAATATTTAACACCCCTCCTCCTCCTCCACCCCCCCTCCCCCCCCCCCCCCCCCCCCATATCATATTATGTAATAAATATAAAAGAAAGATTCACTAATTGTCGAAGTAAGGGTCCATTTGTTTCGACGTAAAAGTCCCTGAAAACTCTAGTTTTCAGGAAAAGTAGTTACATAGGGATGTTTGATAGCTTAAAAAAAAAAACGATTATGAAAAATTATTTCTTTAACCGCTTTCAAATCCAGATTTTGGCATCCACCTTGAGGGGTTGTACGTCGTTTTCCAGGGATTCAGAACTCCATATATCAGAACTTCTCAAAAGTATCATTAACCTTCCTTTTATTTTTAAATTGTAAATAATAATTTTAAATTTTAGAAAATATCATCTAATTAAATGAAATGTATTTTTACATCTTTTAAATAAAAAAAAATTGTTTCTAAAATATTTAAAATTTTTAGATTTAATTAAATCTTAATAGTTTTTTATTTATGATAAATATTCAATACAAATAGTTTTTGTAACTAAAAATCAAATTTCAAAGAATTTTAAAATATGTTCGATGTAAATTTAATTGATCAAATTTATCTCAGAATATCCTAAAATAACTATAGGATATCTAAATATCTCATATATTTTCTAGTTTGATCTCACTTTGAAATTTAAATTCAAATTTTAAATTTAAATTTAAAATTTGGATTTACATGGTATTTGAACTTTTTTGTGCTAAACATTTTCCATAAGTAAGGTAAACGTAGCAGATATCTTTATTCTGCACAAAATATAATGCAATACTAATTTTTTAAGAATATTTTTCAATGATTTTGATCTGTTTATAGTTATTATATTTTTTATTCATAATTTGATATTAATGCTTATAGATGAAAAATAAGATTTCACATATATATAGAACAAAACACTAGAAGACTAATATTTTACGTGAAAACAAACAGCATAAATCATTTTCTATAAAATAATTTCAATACAACCAAATGCTAAAAAAAAATATCATTTTCCGGGAAAACCTTTTCCTTGTAAAAAGAAATCCTTAAAAAATCAAACTACATGAAACCAAACGGACCCTAAGCGAAAAATCAAAATAGATTTGAAATAACGGTAACAATCCAATCAACCCAACACGAACCCACGATTTTATGTTAACAAATCGACGAACCCAACTTAATAACCAAATGAATGTTTGTATAAACGACCAGATGAATGAATTCAGTGCCCTTTTTGTAAGGAGTCTATTTAACTCAATTTTTTTTTCTTAGTCCAAAACACAGTCTTATATATCACGTCAGAAATTCAGTGAAACACACATCTCGTTAGATGTTGTATATACCTCATTAAATATTTTTTTATACTTATTAAAAATGGAGTCATTCAATTCGAAATAGAAAAATATACACTTTTTTATCAAAACATATACTTCATTAGATGTGTTTACTATTTAAAAAAAAATATGAAAACACGTGATGTCTGATTTTTTGTTGGTGAATATGATTGAGTCTAACATTTTCCTTTTTTAAGTTGTTTTCGAAAACGAATGTGGAATATTTTTAGAGTGTTTTTTTTTTTACAAAAATCATATTTAATTTAAATAATCGGCTCAACGCGGGGATCAAGAAACGGCTCAACGCGGCCAAAGACAACTAGGTGGATGAGCTTCCCTCGGTGTTACGCGAAGGGCCACAGAGGAGACTCCCTTTTCCTTGGCTTTTGGCTTCGAGACTATAATCCCCATAGAGCTCGGGTCCCTACATTTCGGACTGAGAACTTTGAGCCACAGATCAACGAAGAAAATCTCACGTCTGATCTCGACCTGAGGGACGAGCGGAGGGAAACAGCTTCCATCAGAATGGTGAACTACCGGAACCAGATCGCACGAAGCTACAACAAGAGGGTGTCGCGACGAAGCTTCCGAGTAGGGGACTTGGTCCTTCAAGAGGTATTCCTCGAATCCCGAAAAAGATCCGATGGTAAGCTCGGGCCCAGTTGAGAAGGCTTGTACAAGGTCATCGGACTGGGCCCCAAAGGAGCTTATTATCTGGAACGAATGAATGGAGAGGCACTCATGAGACCTCGCAATGTAATGCATTTGAAAAAGTACCACTTCTGAAATAAAAAAGTTTTTATTTATTCGTGAGAAATATTTCATGTGAATAAGAGCCCGTTCGAGGTCGTGCGTGAACTTGGTTTCAAATATAGCACTCCAAGGAGGTTGCGAGTATAGCACTCCACGGAGGTCACGCGTTGATCCAGTTCAGGTCGATTGGATAAGCACTCTTTATAAGAGGTCGCGTGGGGGACACCCCATCCATCGATAAGCACTCGAGTAAAAGGTTTGCAAAAGTGAGACACATAGATTACACTCAAACGATGAGATCGTTCGGAAGTACAAGCTTTCCCTTATGCTCACACGGTTGCTTAGAGCCCAGGCTCTACGACCAACCCTTGGAGGTCGCTAGGAAAGGACGAGCAGGATTAGTCCCAGGACTTAATTCTTAAAGGGTACCTCCCTCTCGTCCAAAGCACTCCATCTACAAAATCCGCAAGCAGGAGCTGAAGAAACGCACAAGACTAACTCACACGACGAGGACGAAAAGAGGGATAACCTTCCCCTGCCATTCTAGGGGCTCCGGCCTTACGGAGGTTGCGATGACGGGATAAGTCAGAGTTAGTCTAGTGAGTGGACGCAAAACTCTATTATCACGACAATAAACACTTCAAAAATTCAGATCATATGAAAGCAAGCAGACATGTAAAAGACAAGTTTATGAAAACATTGTTTATTTTACAAAATGTCTAGGTCTGAGACCCGTCACTAGGGCTAGAATCACGAACAGAAGGGGGATCAGCGGCGATACGAGGAGAGACGTTGTTGGATCTATCTTCATCACCTTGACGATATCCACAATTGTAGTTCTTCTCAGCACAAGTCGTCAAGAAATCCAAAAGTTCCTTCATCTGGTCCCACATAGTCGCGAAGGCTTCTGCTCGACCCTTCGACAGACCGTCCTCGTAAGCGACTGCACAGTCGGCTCAAAGTTCGTGGAGCTTGACTTGCTGCTCTTGCGACTCACGCATCATGGCCTCGACTCGCTTTTCCGCATTGTGCGCCCGCAAGGAAAAGGAAGCTTGATCGAATGACTAAGAGACCTTCAGCTCAAGGGCTCTCTCATGCGATCTTCAGTAGCAACAGCCCGAACCTGAGCAGCAGACAAGTCCCAACGAGCGGAGGATTCGGCGAGTTCCGCAGCAAGACGCGCTTGCTTCGCGATCACAGTCAGTTCCTCAGCCGACTTAAGCTGTGCTTCTCTACGGTGAGCGAGCTCCTGGGCCGACTTCAGGAGGTCTTCAAACCTCATCGCATCCAGGCTTCGCTCGTTGAGTACCTGCCAGATGACAGAATTCTGAAAAGCAAATGGTTAAAGGCTTGAAGAAGAAACTTTGAAGATAGGAGTCGAACACGTACGTTGTAAAAACTCCAGCCAAGCCAGGTGAAAAGCGCTTCCGTCGTAGCCCGACGAGCACAATTCAAGTCGCCCTCAAAGAGACAGCCCCTGAGCTATGCACTGGCTAACTCTTGCTAGCGCGATCTGCAAAGGGTCCTCCTGAATGGGTGCCAGCTGCAGCTGTGGAAGCAGAGGCCGAGGGGGTGTCTGAGGGAGCAGAGCGTGGAGCCTCAGCCTCCATGGCAGCGCTAGGTGAAACCGCGAACGTCGTGACAGGAGGAGCGTCCACCACGGCCAAAGCGACTGGGGGCATCCCAGCAGGAGCCGGGACGATTGGTGGCACTCCGAAGGAGTAGTCATGTTGAAAGTACCCTCCGGCATCTCGGCTGGGGGCACCTCCGACGAAGCAGCGACCGCAGGCACTAAGCCTGCCGCGGTAACTGGGACAACCCCATGCAAAGGAGCTGATGAAGCCGTGGCCACTACCTCCTCGACAAAGGAGGGATCGACTTCCAGAGAAGAGGGAACCTCTACCGTCTCTGGTACCTGAATGACTAGAGAGCTTGGTGGGCATCCCTCTTCGGTGGAGGGCAAAGAAAGCTCGACGGTAGCCACACCGGCAGCACTCGAAGGTAGTTCGCTCCCTGCGGGGGATACAGGGGAAACATCCGGTAGGGCTTTGACTCTGCTTTCAAAGTCTGCCCCCTCAACCAATGAAGTCGAGCGAGCAGCTTTGGTCCGCCGTTTCGAATGGAGTGGCAGTCTAGGCCTCTTCTTCAAAGCCAACTTGCCTCTAGAGGCAGTGGACCATTCGCCCACTTCTTCGGAAGCGGCAGCCTCAACAAGGGCAGGAGATGCGTCGAAACCCGAAAATGAGCCGGCTACCATCAAAGAAGATCCGGCAGCCTTGGATGTGGGGAGGCTAAGGATTTTGCGAAAATCCTTTTCCTCCAGGTTTTGCGCCCTGGCAATCTGATCAAGCTTCACCACCGATGGGTCTGGGGGCGCGCGCTCCGAATCATCTGCAAGAAGCATAAGAAGGCCTACTGGCTAAAGAGAGAAGGCAAGGGCAGATAAGGTGTATAAGATCCAATAATTTGTGCTCGCCCAATTTCGCCTGGCGAAGGTGACATGGCACCCACGACGCGTCACCCGAAGCAGTGGCAGGAAGCGCCCACGGGCCGGTTAGTTGCACAAGGTATTCATCCCTCCATCCGCCGTCGGATGAGGGAAGCTTTTTCACGAGAGGGACCGCGCCAGGTCTTGCCCGAAGATAGTAGCTGTGCTCTGACTTCCTCAAATCATACAGTTGGTGGGTGTCGTCCACCCCGAGCTGAAGCTGCAGCTTGTGGTTAACCGTGACGACGCACATCAACACCCGAAACAGATTAGGGGAGCATTGCACCGGGTGAAGATTGAATTGGCGAATGAAGTCCCTCACCAGCTCAAGGAAAAGAAAAGAAAGGGAGCTCCTCAGCATCTGAGAAGGATACATGAAGAGCTTCTCAGAGCTGCTGCCTTTAAGATTATATATGGATCTGAAGGGAGTAGGTGTGATGGCGATGAAATCAGGAATCGACAGGGAGGACCTTAGTTTCTCGACAACGTTTATCGACATGGTGGCGTGAGGAGAAATTCGAGAAGAGGTAAAGTTTGAAAACGAGCAGGGGATTCGATTTTTGAATTCTCTCTCCTCTTCTCGTCAAATGATGAAAACTTATAGAACGGTCCTCCCTCGAAGAATCTCCGCAATCATGACAGAAGCGCAAAAATTGAAATCATGGAAGATTTGCCGTTGAAATCTTCTACAAATATCGAGGGACAGCTAACGGAAGAAACAAGGTGCCAGTTTCGATAAACGTGCAGCCTACGTGGTGAATTTATTATCACGAATTTACCATGTGGCATGAAGAAGAGACGGAACGACAATAAAGCCCCTACAAACACGTGAGCACGACCAGAGAAATCCTGTTCGTGAACCTGGTTCGTAGATCCTGTTCGAGGGTGATCGCAGGTATGACAAGTTTTTGGGACTGCACGACCCACCAATAGAATTGTATAGCGAGCAAATAAAAGACAATCAAGGTTGAGCAAAGAAAGTAATTTTTTATTCATTAATTGGATAAAGGTTACAAAAAAAAGAGTTTCAACCCTCTGCTCGGTCTTCTACTCATCTCTTCCCACGAAGTCTTCTCTCCCTCACAGCTTGGTGCAGTCCGGGATGCTCTTCGTTGCTCATCTCTCGAAAACCACGAGAATGGTCAGCATAGCCCAAGCGGTATTTGCTGATGAAGTCCAAAAGGCGATCTTCCTCATCACCCTCACAGGCTTCGCGGAGCGACCGCAACTAATGAGTTATGGAGAGCGAGGCGGCATGAACAGAGGCTTACAAATTCCTTTAAGAACCGCCAGAGGGGAGGAGGACACTCTGTAGATGGTCTCCTGGAGTAGGAGCAACATCAGCCCCAGTGCCCGATGTCACTGGGGGCACCGCTGGCAGGGCGTCAGCATCCATGTCACAGGTGGGAGGAAAAGGTTCCTCAAGAGGAACAGACGATGAAGAAAAAGAAGAGGAAGATGATCGAACGGCAGGTGGAAATGGTGGAACAGAATGCGAAGGTGACAAGGTTAAGTCCACCGACAGGGAAATAGAATTTGATCCAGAACCCAGTTGGAGAGCCTCAAGGAGCGCCGCCTCACCCCGTTGTGCAGAGCGGTGGTAGGAGGAACAAGACAAGAGCCACCCACTGACTCAACCACACCGGCAAGAAAAGTTGCAACAGGTGGAGCGCGTCGCGGTTCCTCCAATTCAGGGAGCTCCCACCACGATCGGTTCGGATAGTCCATCACCCGAGAGATGTCGCTCATCTTCACCTTTTCGACCTCCGGCCTGGGGGCATCCACCATCGGCCTTCGGGGGCGACACAAATGGCGATGGAACGAATCCCAACCGTCTGGCATCCAGGAACCCTGGACCCCAATTTGGCGACTCTCCCAGTCATGGATGTCGCCCCGTGCCATGTCGAGGACCAACTCTGGCGCTCTGGCCCGACGAGAGACGTAGAAGGGCGGGGATCGCCCGGAGGATAAGGCCTTGATCTGATAGATCCAACGGACCTCGATCAGGCCCAGCTCAACTCCTGTCTTCTTCCCCAACGTGACCACGCACATCAAGATGCAGTATACGTTGGGAATGACCAGGATGGGATGGAGGCCAAAGAAATAAAAAAACTCTGCCACCAGGCGTGGTAGAGGGAGAGAAAGACCCCCATATGTGAAATAGCTGGGATGGAGGAGAATGGAATCAAAGTAAAGGGTGGGGACCTCATCTTCGGCCAACTCGTCAACCACGAAGGCAAACGAGAGGCCCAACTCTCTGTGGAGGGCTGCGGTAGTGGCAATTTCCTCCATGATAATGAAGGAAGGCGTGAGATGGGATGAGGGGCTCATCCCTTTCACCCCGCCCCCTTTTTTTATATCCATTGAAGTGGCGCCTCGAGAAGACAGCTGCACTTATTTCGCTGCGAGTATCAAGGAGTAATCATCAATGCCAATAAAAAGGGGATTTACAGAATCTGAAGGGATGTTGACGTTTGGATTTCTCATACGCCATTTAGAGGCCACGCTCCATTAAGGCTGACAAAGCAAAATCCACCGTCAAATCTTGGGCAATCAAAGAATCCTGAGAAGGCAGACGACCGAATCTTTGACCCTCAAAGAGGAATGGGGGCGAGGTGATTTATCATGATCTTCTGCTCTCTCGACAAGCCAAAAGAGCAGAAGAGGAGGCATATGTGGAGGTAAAAATCATCACCGCGACACGTGTCATCTCAAGAGGTAATGTGTCACACCAAGACGAACGTGGGCTTACCGTGGGACTCGCGCATCCGAGTTCCAATCCTTATACTTGGTCATGATGACTCTCCCAGATGTGCTGACACGACTAAATCCAGTGCCTAGTTGAGCGGTTGGGCACTCAAAGGCGAGTAGTATAAAACACGATTAGACATGAGGTCCGGTCGGTCGACCTTACTCCTCGAAGGCGAGTAGTCTAAGGCACGACAAGACATGAGGTCTGGTCGATCAACCTTACTCCTCGAAGGCGAGTATTCTAAGGCACGACCAGACATGAGGTCTGGTCGGTCGACCTTACTCCTCGAAAACGAGTAGTATAAGGCACGACCAGACACGAGGTGTGGTCGATCGACCTTACTCCTCGAAAGCGAGCAGTCTAAGGCACGACCAGACACAAGGTCTGGTTGGTCGACCTTACTCCTCGAAAGCAAGCAGTCTAAGGCACGACCAGACACAAGGTCTGGTCGGTCGACCTTATTCCTCACAGACATGCTATGAAACGTACGGGCGAGCACGTCAAGAGACCCTGAGCAAGAAGAAGAAACAGTCAGAAGACAACTAATGTCTGTAACTGTTGAGGTAGCATTTAAGGCCCATTATCAACAGAATGTGGGTAGTCAAGGACCGACGTAGAATATAAATACCGGGGGTGTTTCCCTGGAAAAAGGCCTACTAAGCACTTAGTGACAAGACGGTTACAAGTGCATTGAAGGAACTACGTGTGACTTCATCCCCGGGATACGTAGGCAGCCTATAAAGAGATCGCGCACTCAACACTCTAGAGACACAGTCGAGAAAGGTTAAGAGAGTTACCCATTGAGTCAAGCCCAATCATTGAGCTTTGTTTGTGTTATTTCCTATTCAGTCATGGAGAGAATCGAAGCATAGCTGCGAGAATTTGTATTGCTTGAGTTCTTTTTCCCAGTAAACTTACAAATCTAATTGAAGGGGGAAAATATCCTTCTCAGCCTTCAATTGTGATTAAAACAAACCAAGATCCACACCCAAGTACTTGTGCATCCATTCCTGTACTACAGAATAAAAGCATTGAACTCTATCTATAATGTTGAAAAGAATGTACATAGGCATTTGAAAAATGTGAAGTTGTAATCTAAATAAAGAATATAATTAACAATTGAAAATATGGCAAACAAATCAAAACACTAAAAAATGAATAAATTGTCCTCATAAATAATCTAGCATACTACCTGGACTAGTTTTACATTCTGCTAGGTAGCAAATAACATATTTCAGCCTAACCATCAGTTAGGAGATGTCCCCCCTATTTTCTCTACACCCCCTTTCTCTTAATGTCATTGGGCATGCTTAAAAAAGCACTGAAACACCACCTTTTGATATTTAAGTGGAACAAGAGTTATGAAAAAGCCTGTGCTTTACTCCAAAAAAAAAAAAAACTCCAGTACTTGTCAAACAGGCATTTAGACAGCTATTCTATAAAATATAGTAAACTATATATCAAAATCTTCTCCCAACAGATAAACATCTATCCTTCAAATAAATTTGACTACATTCATGGTTTAAGAGCTTTTCCTACAAGGCGCATCTACATATATAGGCTGAATATAAAACCAAGCATCTGGAAAAACAAAAAACAATAAATGTGTGATAACATGAAGGGGGGGGGGGGGGGGCGCAGGGCAGCATCATATTAAAACCAAGCAAATCAAGTCAATTTTAAAACTGCACCAAAAGCTGTGTACATAATAACACTTCACAAATATTCAGAGCATGAATAGATCACACATGATACTTATGTTGGAAGTCTAAGGCTTCATGTTTGAAGTCACAAACAAAGCACATGATTTGGATCTTTACATCTTGATAGGTATGGAAGAAAACAAGAATCCATGATATGGAGAAATACCTTTGGAGTTCAGATTTTTTTAAGTGGTCTTGAAACACCTCTGATCTTGCTTCAATGGTTGAACTTCCCTTGTTTTTCATTCAAGTGAACCTGGAGAAGAAACATCAACAGAAGAACCCCTAGGCACCCTTGCTTCTCCTCCTCTTCTTTGATGAGTTGAGTGTGTGTGTATTTCTTTTTCTATACACACTTAGGAAGGATGCAAGGGTGGACCTTTTGATGGGTTCACCATATCAAGGGCTCATAATATGTCTTCTCATCAAAGACATTGAATTGACCAAAATGCCCTTGCAAACTAAATACACAAATTAAAACTTATATCCTCCCATCAACCATACTCATATACAAATGGGGCAACCTTAATTCATTGCTTAAATCCCAACTTGTTAAACTATGCAAGAGTTAAATGTGATTCTCTTAAAACAAAATTCATTTGAAAAAGCTAAACATTGATTTATTAAGCCACAAATACTAACAACTTAGAAGGCAAATGAAATAAGAAACATTAGGGGACATCATGTCAAAACCAAGTAAATCAAGTCAATTTTAAAACTGCGTGCAAAAGATGAGTACATAATAACACTTCACAAATATTCAGTGCATGAATAGATCACAATATATGTACACATGATACTTAGAAGACAAATGAAATAGGAAACATTAGGGGACATCATGTTAAAACCAAGTAAATCAAGTCAAGTTTAAAACCGCATGCAAAAGATGAGTACATAATAACACTTCACAAATATTCAGAGCATGAATAGATCACAATATATGTACACATGATACTGAGAAAAACGAAATAGGAAACATTACTTATTTACCGCTCTCCAGGAACTGTATTCCTCTTGTGCATTCTGATCATGTCAGTGCTAGAACAAGCTTAGTGAAATGCAAGCTTAAAAAAATAAACCACCTATCCCTTTTAAAAGAAAAGCATTCATATTGATAAAGTTAAATGACACCCCTCAAACAAGAAAATCAACAAAGTGGAATTGAAATGAAAAGTGCTACAAGGTCCAAATTTACACACTTCCATATCCATTAACACCCAAAAACTTTACATCCACCAGGCACAACTGTGGTAAAATAGTCTCCTTTGCGGTGCCATTCAACTTTGGAAATACTCTGCCAGATTCACAAAAAAACAAAGATGCAGAAAAAAATGTACAAGTTAGCAGAGGAGATTCTAAGAAATTATATAATAAAACAGAAGGCATACATGGGAGATTGTAAAGACCACAACAGATACTGTAACTCGCATTAACATGCTTTAATCTAATGCCCTCATGCTTGTCATGTTGAGACCATCTCATAATTGATGTGTTAAGGCCTACACATACAAGGCATGCGGTTAGCACATATCTATAAACTCTAAATCAAAATATGAGGGATAAATATAATGATTGACCACAGTCATCCACTGGGGGAGATTCCTCAACATTCAAGAGCTCTCTCATCCTGGACTGCTCCTCGGCCTTTCTAATTCCGGTTTTCAAAAACAATAAATACTGCCCTCTTCAGACAGATCAATATAAATTTAGAGGAAATCATGAATGGTTCATATAATAAAGAATATGTGCTGAGGAACACCACAGTTTGACTTTACACACAAACAGCCAAGATAGGTAGGTAAGGCTCCGGATTCCATGAGACATGCTTAACAGCTTCATCAACTTCCCGGACTCGAAGGCATCGGCCAGTTTCAACCTCCCAAATTTGCACCGTTCCATCCTTTGATCCTTCAGACGAGAAGTCATAATTCATGGTTTTCACATCATACATCGACCAGTGGAAAATCAGATTTGATAATAAAAATCACAAAAAAACAAACCAGAAGCAATCCATTGTCCTGTCATTGAAACAGAGATTGACACCACTGAACCCGTGTGGCCTTTATAATCAAGATAACAAATTATGGGATACGGCTTTAGATCTTTCCAACTGGGTGGCTTAGGCTTCAAAGATTCAGGATCTATATTAATATTGAAAACAAAAACAAAAACATAAACATAAACAAGATTTTCAATATATATGTTGAACATCTATCTTAAGGAAATCCAAAGATCATATTCTCTAATAGGCCAACAAAAGAAAAGACCATCGACTTCTTCTGGATAAATGGTTCCAACTTACCCATTTCTTTCTAGTTCAAGGACACAAATAAAGGTCTAAGCAACTTTCAAATCCTTCCTTGAGAGCGTTTTCTTATGCAGGAACACTTCTGAGGGACTCAAATCTGTCAAAAATACACAAATAAACAAAAAAAGATTATCTTTTTACTCCAGGGACAAATCAACAAATGAATAGAAACAAGACTGTTTGGGATAAATTTAAGGCGGTAGGCAATCACCCTTAAAATGGAGAGCATGACACATTTCAAGTCTCCTTCAACCCGGAAACAAAAACCTCTGTGTTCTGACAAAACAGAACAAAGAAGTAGCGTATTAAATGAGCAATCAGAATCCCTCAATGTTCAAAAACGACGATAATGAATAATTTTTAGGATAATCAGAATTCCTCATTAGCTTTTTTCCATAATTCCAAATCTCTCCTTCCAAATTCACCAAAATCAAATCAATTACCACCTTTCAATATCCCCCAAACAAAATATATCAAATGAGAACCAAATAACAGATTCTAAAACACACAAATTAATTAGATTCAACAAACCCTGCATATCAACAAAAAAAACTGCTTCAACAAATCCATCTAATGTTCACACCATTCCATCCAGTCAGTACACAATCCCATGTCCCTGTACAATATCACATACCTTAGAATGCAGATTCAACCGAAGAGCTCCCTCGCGATCTCAAACGAGAGGAAAGCATCATTGGTGACCATCTAGTCCAGTCGGGGAGGGCGTCAATGGTGATCATCGATGGATTCATCACTGAAAGAAGAAGAGAGCGGCCTTGATTTGTGTTTGAAATCAATGTTTGAAAAGAGACTACCCATCTATGTTCGTCTTTCCAGAATTAAAAAAAAAAAGAAAAAGGAAGAGATGTTTTGATTCGACATGGAGGTTGTTGTGATCGGTTGGTCACTGTTTTCCCGCCAGAAGACGTTTTTCCCGCCAGAATACTTAATTATTTGAAATTTGAAACCGTTAATAACTCTAATCTTATACACCAGCGGTAACAATTTAATGAACTAACAAAATCACAAACCCACGATTCTCACAAATCCCAACGGTAACAATTAAATCAACTAATGAACCAACCCACGTTTGATAGAATTACAAATCCCCTGAAATCTCACAATATTAATTACTCCCCCTCATCCTCACCCATCTCTATATATATCAAACATAACCCAAACCCCAAACCTCTCTCTATTCAAACAGATGCCAAACCCAAACCCCTCTCTGTTCCACTGTTGAGATGAAGAAAGGCATGGGTCGCAGGAAGGTTGAGATGAAGAAGATCGAAAAAGACAAGGCCCTCCAAGTTTGCTTCTCCAAGCGAAGGCAAGGTGTCTTCAAGAAGGCGAGCGAGCTGTCCCTCCTCTGCGGCGCCCACGTTGCGGTCATCATCTTCTCCCCCGGCGGCAAGCCCTACGTCTACGCCCAGCCCTCCCTCGACTACGTCATCAACACCATCACCTCCTCATCGAACCCAACACCACCATCATCTCTGCCGACCCACCAACAGAGGCGGATAGACGACCTCAACAGGGAACACGCGGAGCTCCTCGCGCGTCTGGAGGCCGAGCGAACCAAGTTACGCGAACTGAATCTCTCTCTGTCCGAGCTCGAGATGCGGAGGTCCAATGCGGAGGGGATGATGTCGAGGCGGACAGAGGAGATCTCTGTTCCGTTGGAGTACGCGAATGTGGGAGACCCGGTCCGATCCGCGGCGGATCGGGCCGGCCCGCTCGCGGGGACGTGGGAGACGCCCATGGAGGAGCTCGAGATGTGGGAGGAGGCCGAGATGGAGGGGGTGAAGGAGGTGATGTCGAGGCCGCCGCTGCCGCCTTTGGAGTACGCGAATGTGGGAGACCCGCTCGCGGTGATGTGGGAGGAGGTCGAGATGGAGGGGATGAAGGAGGTGATGTCGAGGCCACCAACGCCGCTGTTGAAGTACGCGAATGTGGGCGTGGATCCGGAGGTCGAAGAGCGGCTTTTCTCACCTTACTTTGTCGGCGGCGGAGGCGGAGACGATTGTGGTTTTTTTGGGTGCGAGCAGGGTTTTGATTCGATAGATATGGGTCAGTTTTTTTGTTGAAGGTTTTATTAAGGTTTTAATTCTTTGGACATATATTTTTTTGTGTGCAGCAGGTGTGAGTACTGTTTTAGGAATTCTTAATAATAATAGAGAGGGCATTTTTTTTATTTTTTTGATTCCATGGATATGTTTCAGGTTTTTTTTTTTTTTTTTTTGTTGAAGGTGTAGTTTTAGGGGAGTTATATACCCACCCCATACAATTAGAAAACCACCCCGTGATTAATCGTTTTTATGCACTCGAAACCAAAGGAAAACCACCCCTACCGATCACACCCCATTTTGAACTAAGCCCACCCCCTGTACCGTTCGACAAATGTAGTGTCGATCAATTCTACATACGTCGACATTTCTAATGTCGAACTGAAGGGTTATACAAACATTTTTTTGTTATAATATCGACACATGTATTGTCGATATGTGTTAAATATGTCGCCAAGCGGAATGTCGATACTAGCAGATTATTGAAAAATAAAAAAATAAATATCGGTCAACATATAAGATGTCGAGAAAAATGATAATGGTCAACAATGATAGTGTCGATACCAACAGATAATTGCAAGTTACTTCTTATGGATATGCTTGAACTTCATCATCTCGAGAACTCGATGTCATGTCCTTAGAATAATTTTTTCGATTGAAAGTTGTAGGTCGAATACGTTCCTTGAGAGTCATACTACACTGTAAAAAATTAAGTAAATACTTAATCATATACAAGAAATTAAGAGTTATATACACACAAAATAAAAGAGTTATGCTTTTTAAACTAACATCAATCACATATTTGAATAAAAATCCTTGTTAGTTTATATTGCCAGCCTGGTTTGAATATAGATAAAAAATAATTTATATCAAACTAATAATTAGGAAATGAATCAAAATTATTGATCAACGAGGATTTCGAAGGATAAAATATAACACAAAAAAAAAACAAGAAGAAGATGTTAGTTTGAAAAGCATAACTCTTTTTATTTTTCAATAATCTGCTAGTATCGACACTCCGCTTGGCAACATATTTAACACATATCGACAATACATGTGCCGATATTATAACAAAAAAAAATATTTGTGTAACCCTTCAGTTCGACAGAAGAAGTGTCGACGTATGTAGCATCGGTCGACACTACATTTGTCGAACAATATAGAGAGTGGGCTTGGTTCAAAATGGGTGGTGGTCGGTAGGGGTGGTTTTACGCAATAGCATTTAGTCGGGGTGGTTTTATAGGTTCTAAAAAATTGGATGGGTGGCTTTCCAATTGAGGTGGCTTTCCACTAAACAGGGGTTTAAATAACCGTCCCCGTAGTTTTATTTTAATTTTTAGGCATCGCTGAGTACTGTTATAGGTATTTTTAATAATACTGGGTTTTTTTTATTGTATGTAAAGATAAAATATACCTATTAAAAATACCTATAACAGTACTCAGCGATGTCCAAAAATTAAAATAAAACTACACCTTCAACCAAAAATAGGAGAGGGACGATCTCTATTAATAATAGGAGAGGTGAACAATCAGCCACTCATTTAGTGGACTATTACAACAATATATATGGTAAGAGTATTAATGGAAAGCTAAATATAGCTATGTACAGCTGTGGTGTGTGATGTGCTGTCAAGGGACGTTTGAATATGCCACATGATCACGGACAAAATGGCAATTCCCTGATATTCGGCCTTGGTGCTAGGTCAGGCCACCGTGCTCTGTTTCTTTGAACTCCAAGATATAAGATTCTTGCCAAGAAAAACACAGTATCCATTAGTGGATTTTCGATCATCAATCGATCCGGCCCAGTCCGCATCAGTGTAGGCGGTGAGATTTAACGTGGACTGAGCAGAGAAGAAGAGACCATGTTGAATAGTAGATTTGAGATAACGGAGAATCCTCTTGACCACGCACCAATGATCCTCTAGGATTTTGCATGAACTGAGTGACTTTATTTACGGAGAAGGCAATGTCCGGCCGAGTGAAGCTAAGATACTGGAGGGCTCCAACAGTACTGCAAAAGAGAAAGGGATCTTTCAAAGGAGTACCTTCAAACTTGGACAGCTTGCAGGACGTGGCCATGGGAGAGCTGACAGGCTTGACACAATTATCTTATGTTTGAGTAAGAGATCACGAATATACTTTTGTTGAGATAAGAACAGACCAGCCAGAGTACGGTGACACTCAATTCCCAGGAAATAATGAAGTGGGCCCAAGTCTTTTAAGGAGAACTCCAGGCCAAGGTCCCTAATATGATGGTCCACCGAGTCAGAGTTATCCCCTGTGAGTAGGCCTGTCAACGGGTCGGGTCCAGACTCAGACCCGATCCGACCCAGATCCGATTATACGTGTAATATGCCCGACCCGATTTGGACCCGACCCGAGTTGGACCTGACCCAGCGGACCCGAACAAATAAACAGGTCGGGTCCGGGTCCACCCCGCCCAGACCCGTTGGACCCGAGACCTGATTGTTTTATTAAAATATGCTCATATATTATAAGACCATTAGTATTAGTTGATACATAATTTTATTTCTTACTTAACTTATTTTTGTATCCACAAGTTCATAAATCATAATCATAACAAGCCCATAAATTATAAGTCATAATCATAATCATAACATTTTTTTCGTTGTGTTGATGTTGCAACTTGCAAGAACTTGATTGTTTAATATGTAATAAACTTAGTAATGTATTGTCGTCGGTTTGTTTGGACAATTAACTTATTAGCTTTTGAATTTGTATAATTAATTAGTTTGTTGCATGATTTATGTTTATTATTTAGGTTAATATGTTAGTGTTTATTGTTTTGAATGTTGTTTAGGTTAATATTGTTTTGAATGTTTGTATAATTAGTTATGTTTATTATTTAGGTTAATATGTTTCTTATGTTAGTGATTATTGTTTTGGATGTTGTTTAATAATTCATTTACTTTTTTTGACTTGTATAAAATTATATTCAAACATGGTCTCATTAATAATAATGTTTTGTTACAAAAAATTTCAAATAGAATGATAAGGCAAACAAAAACATGAGCTCTTTTTATTTTTTTTGTACCAACCATCCGGGTCTGGTCGAACCCGGACCCGATCCAGGTCCGACGGGTCCGGGTCTGGGTCCGGCTCCGGGTCCAAATTTCCCCGGACCCGCCGGGTCTTGGGTTGAACTCGGACCCACCGGGTCTTGCCACGGGTCAGGTCCGGGTCCACCCCGACCCGACCCGTTGACAGGCCTACCTATGAGGATGATGTCGTCCACATAGATGAGAACTAGTAGGAGACTGGACTTAGACCGTCGGATAAATAGAGAAGTATCAGACTTGGAGCCCACGAAGCCCATGCGAACCAGAAAACTGCTGAGACGAGAGAACCAAGCCCGCGGGGCCTGTTTGAGGCCATAGATGCTCCGATGGAGTTGACAAACATGGTTGGGTCGAGCTAGGTCAACAAACCCTGAAGGTTGTGCCATATAGGCAGTCTCTGCAAGAAAGCCCTGTAGAAAAGCATTATTAGCATCGAGTTGGCGCATAGGCCAGCCTTTGGACACGGCAAGGCTACAGATAGTCCTGACAGTGGTCAGTTTGATAACCGGGCTAAATGTTTCGCCATAGTCAAGCCCCGGTTTTTGGTGGAACCCCTTGGCCACAAGACGAGCCTTGTACCTGTCCACTGAACCATCCGGTTTGTGTTTCAACTTGAAGACCCACTTACAACCGATGGGGTTCATATCAGGATGGTAGGGAACAAGAGACCATGTACCATTCAGTAAAAGAGCATTCATTTCGGTGTCCATGGCCTGACGCCACCTAGGATCACGGTTGGCCTGTGTGAAACAAGTAGGCTCGACAGGTGAGGAGTGTAGGTCAACCATGAGACAAGTGGGCAGTGGGTATCGGGTGGCAAACCAGACTTTAGCTGTTCTGGTTTTATCCTGAGTCCTAGTGACCATCGGATGAGTACGAGTGAGAGGTGGACTAGTGGGAACCACAGGGGAGGGTGGGACGGCGGAGGAATTAGCATTAGTTGGGACTTCCATTGACGGGGTAGAAGATGGAGAGGACGAACTAGTGAGTGAGGGATTAGGAAGGGATGGGTGTAGAGGAGAGAGACAAGGATCAGGTGGACCTAGAATAGAGGATGCCGTTTTAGGAAGGGGTCTGGAGATCGGGATAGGTAGCGGACCAATAGGGATAGGAACCGAGGATGAGAACGGGGATAGTTGAGAAGATGAGTTGGGTGGAAGACCGAGAAAAGGGAAGGTGACTTCTTCAAAGACAACATCCTGGGAGATGTACACATGCCCAGTAGGGATATGTAAACACTGGTAACCTTTGTGTGATGCGGAGTACCCCAAGAAGACACATTACATAGACCGAAAGTCAAACTTATGGGTTTTGTAGGGGCGAAGATGAGGGTAGCAAGCAGAGCCAAACACCCTCAAGGAGAGGTAGTCAGGTGATTTCTTAAACAATTTTTGGAAAGGGGAAAGGTTGTGCAAAACCGTGATAGAATAAAAAGAAATTCTAGATGAAAATGTGTGAAATATATTAACAAAATTAAAAGTGTGAAATTTTTTCAACAAAGTTAAGAGGTATGGAATATATTAAAGATTTAGTTACATAAGGGTATGCTAGTCTTTTGTGTTTCTAAAATTGTAAAATGAAACTTTTTTAGATATAATTTTAAAAAATGACTGATTTAGTTATTTCTCACTTTTGAAAGACTTTTTTTTTGGTCATTTTTTCAATATTTGAAATATTGATTAGATTAGATAAAGGTGTTTACATCCATCAATGTAACAACATTATTAAATAAGATTTTTTTATATATATAATTTCTAAAAGTGTCTCATTTGAGTATTTCAACTTAGAAGTTTTCGTTCTATTTTTTTATATTTTCACTATATATGTTAAACTTTATTACATTATGAGAAAATCTAAATACTGAGTTATAAAAATTTCAAGAGGATACAGAGATAGAGACCACAACCATGTTTATACACAGCAATTATAATGTATTGCATACAATAAAAAAAACCCCTCCATTATTATTAAGAATTCCTAAAACACTAATCAAACCCATTGACAATACAACAATATATGTCCAAAGAATTAAAACCTTAATAAAACCTTCAACAAAAAAACTGAACCATATCCATCGAATCAAAACCCTGCTCGCACCCAAAAAAACCACAATCGTGTCCGCCTCCGAATCCGCCTCCCCCGCCGACAGAGTAAGGCGAGAAAAGCCGCTCTTCGACCTCCGGATCCACGCCCACATTCGCGTACTCCAACAGCGGCGTTGGTGGCCTCGACATCACCTCCTTCATCCCCTCCATCTCGACCTCCTCCCACATCGCCGCGAGCGGGTCTCCCACATTCACGTACTCCAAAGGCGGCAGCGGCGGCCTCGACATCACCTCCTTCACCCCCTCCATCTCGGCCTCCTCCCACATCTCGAGCTCCTCCACGGGCGTCTCCCACGTCCCCGCGAGCGGGCCGGCCCGATCCGCCGCGGATCGGACCGGGTCTCCCACATTCGCGTACTCCAACGGAACAGAGATCTCCTCTGTCCGCCTCGACATCATCCCCTCCGCATTGGACCTCCGCATCTCGAGCTCGGACAGAGAGAGATTCAGTTCGCGTAACCTGGCCCGCTCGGCCTCCAGACGCGCGAGGAGCTCCGCGTGTTCCCTGTTGAGGTCGTCTATCCGCCTCTGTTGGTGGGTCGGCAGAGATGATGGTGGTGTTGGGTTCGATGAGGAGGTGATGGTGTTGATGACGTAGTCGAGGGAGGGCTGGGCGTAGACGTAGGGCTTGCCGCCGGGGGAGAAGATGATGACCGCAACGTGGGCGCCGCAGAGGAGGGACAGCTCGCTCGCCTTCTTGAAGACACCTTGCCTTCGCTTGGAGAAGCAAACTTGGAGGGCCTTGTCTTTTTCGATCTTCTTCATCTCAACCTTCCTGCGACCCATGCCTTTCTTCATCTCAACAGTGGAACAGAGAGGGGTTTGGGTTTGGGTTCTGTTTGAATAGAGAGAGGTTTGGGGTTTGGGTTATGTTTGATATATATAGAGATGGGTGAGGATGAGGGGGAGTAATTAATATTGTGAGATTTCAGGGGATTTGTAATTCTATCAAACGTGGGTTGGTTCATTAGTTGATTTAATTGTTACCGTTGGGATTTGTGAGAATCGTGGGTTTGTGATTTTGTTAGTTCATTAAATTGTTACCGTTGGTGTATAAGATTATTAACCGGTTCAAATTTCAAATAATTAAGTATCTTGGCGGGAAAAACGTCCTTTGGCGGGAAAACAGTGACCAACCGATCACGAAAACTTCCACGTCGAATCAAAACATCTCTTCCTTTTTCTTTTTTTTTTTAATTCTGGAAAGACCAACATCGATGGGTAGTCTCTTTTCAAACATTGATTTCAAACACAAATCAAGTCCTCTCTCTTCGTCTTTCAGTGATGAATTCGACGATGATCATTATTGACGCCCTCCCCGACTGGACCAGATGATCACCAATGATGCTTTCCTCTCGTTCGAGTTCGCGAGGGAGCTCTTCGGTTGAATCTGCATTCTACGGTATGTGATATTGTACAGGGCATATTAGATGGATTTGTTGAAGCAGTTCTTTTTGTTGATATACAGGGTTTGTTGAATCCAAATAATTTGTGTGTTTTTCAATCTGTTATTTGGTTCTCGTTTGATATATTTTGTTATGCTTTTTGGGATATTGAAAGGTGGGAATTGATTTGATTTTGGTGAATTTGGAAGGAGAGATTTGGAATTATGGAAAAAAGCAAAGGAGGGATTCTGATTATTCTGAAATTATTCATTACCTTCAGTGTAGAACTATTGAGGGATTCTGATTGCTTATTTAATACGGTAGTTCTTTGTTCTGCTTTGTGGGAACTGAGGTTTTTGTTTCCAGATTGAAATAGACTATTGAATTGTGCCTTGAAATAAATATTTTAGAATTTTAATTAAAATTAAAAGTTAAAACAATGTATTTTGATGTTAAACACTTGCAATTTTGATGCCTCAATGAAAATTTTAAAGGGCAGGCATTCCTGCAGCTTGCTAGTATTAAATCAGATTCAGGGACTTTATTGAGTTGAAATAGTGAATAAAACATTTTAATTTGATTTGAACCATGGTGTATTTAGTTTAATTTTCATGGTGGTCATTAATGACATTTGTTTGTTTTTTTTATTCTAGTTGTGAAAAAAATAAAATTTAACCAGTACATGATACTTCTCCCAATTATTTGGATTTTTTTTTGTTATGTCCCAACTATTTGGATTCATTTTTTTTTTGGTCCCAACTATTTGGATTCAGGTACGTTTCAGCCATGCTTGTTTAATTGATGCTTTGGTCATTGAATGTTTGATTGTTGTATTATATACCCAAGTGTTTGTGGAGACACTAGTTTTGATTCATGAAGATCAATTCTTTAGGCATCTTTGTAGATTTTGGTGTGTGTGCGCCAAACACAGTTCATATGCAGTAGTTTTAATTGTTGATTCATCCTACTCATGAAGACGCTGAATTACAAATTGATTATGTTTATGCGAAGTTAGTATAGCTTTTGTTTTTTAGATTTTTGTTTTTGTTTTTTAAAAGTTAATATAAACAACTTTTATGAAGAAAAAATGGTCAATATCACATATTTGTTTGCCTATAACATCTGTATATAACTTTCTATGTTGCTTTGTTTTGTGTACAGTAATCCCTGTGCCCTCATTTACCATTATTTTCTCAAAAAAAGAACATTCTTGTGTTTCTTTATTTTCCTTTTTTTTAACTGATATCATTTTTAAGATTACAATTTTGTCCATCTTCCATGTACCTTCATATAAATAAGCTAGATATTATACCTTTCTTTTGGATAAGTGTAATTCAATTTTGGGTTAAAGGATTCATCAATATATTGTAAAGATAATTGATTGCAACATATTATTGAATTGCAGGAAGTGGTTGTGAAGAAGTTTTTAGATGAGGACTTTTCGGGTACGCATTGGATGAGTTTAGAAGCGAGGTGTGACAAGACAACTACTCATTATTTTTTCTTTTGAGAATTCTTAATTACTATTTACACTTTACTTGTTTCCCAATGAGAAAGTCATGCCAATTAGATTTTTCTCCCTACTGAATCACATCATCTTTTTATATACAATGTAGAAAGTATTTTGTGCATATTTTTTATTTGAAAAA
Organism: Acorus gramineus; assembly: GCA_030737835.1. Classification (NCBI taxonomy): domain Eukaryota; kingdom Viridiplantae; phylum Streptophyta; class Magnoliopsida; order Acorales; family Acoraceae; genus Acorus; species Acorus gramineus. The sequence continues at coordinate 16,077,899 of CM060850.1, forward strand.
AGGATTTATGTGTGTATTCTTTTTGGAATATATACTTATACTCCATCCAATAATGTAAACATAGCTATGTTGGTTTTGATACCAGGTGCGCATAATACATAGGCTGTATCATCCAAATGTTGTTCTTTACATGGGTGCTGTTATTCACCCTCCAATCCTCACAATTGTCATGGAATTTTTTCCAAGGTAGAGGTCTCCATGTGCTCTATGACAAAGAAGCATGCCATGTTCTTTTTATATTTAAATTTCCTTTTCCTCCTTACATATTTCCTTCTAGCAAAGTCTTCTTTGAATTTTTCCTTCATTTATTTCTCTTATGCTGAATGTTGTTAGAGTTCTTGATAATTAAGTAGCTTTGGTTATTTAATCATCTTGCTTACCATAGTGTGGATGCATGTGTGTTTGTATGCCTAATATTTCCTACTCTTGTATCTGTTCAATTGAGGTTGTTTCATTTCAGTATTGCAAAATTATTTCCTGTTTTGGGAAGAGAATTTAATACTGTTAGAATAAAGAAAAGGGAATTCTTGTTGTTATATTAGAGGAGCCAAATGGCTCTATTTATAGATACATAGAGGAAACCCTAAAATACAAGATAAGGAATCTAGGAAATCTAAGAAACTAATAATAACTAATAATATCACAATAATGATAATAAAGATATAATATTATCCTAATAATGATTCTTTAACACCCCCTCCCAAACTCTGAAAGGTAGAACCCTTAGAGTTTGCACAAAAATGAGAAGGTGGCAGAGGCTTGCGACAGCTACGGGCGACAGGGTGGTGCATGGCACAACACGGCAAGGGCACGACGACGACGGCAAGGGCACGACGGCGACGGCAAGGGCACGACGACGACGGCAAGGGCACGACGGCGACGACGACGGCAAGGGCACGACGGCGACGACGACGGCAAGGGCACGACGGCAAGGGCACGACGACAACAGCGACGGCAAGGGCACGACGACGGCAAGGGCACGACGACGGCAAGGGCACGACGACGGCAAAGACACAAGCACGACGACGGCAAGGGCACGACGACGACGGCAAGGGCACGACGACGACGGCAAGGGCACGACGGCGACGACAACGGCAAGGGCACGACGACGACGGCAAGGGCGCGACGGCAAGGGCACGACGGCAAGGACACGGGCACGACGGCGGCAAGGGCACGACGGCGACGACAAGGGCACGACGACGGCGGCAAGGGAACGACGGCGACGACGACGGCAAGAGCACGACGGCGACGCAAAGGCACGACGACAACAGCGACGGCAAGGGCACGACGGCAACGGCAAGGGCACGACGGCGACGACGATGCAAGGGCACGACGACGGCAAAGACACGAGCACGAACAAATAGGGTTCGCGTGAGAAGCAAACAAAGCAATTGAAGAAAATATGGGTATCAAAAGTCCTCCCCCGCTCCAATTGAAAACATCTCAATTGGAGCGGGGAAGAGGGAATAAAAACTTTTATATATCTAGGGTTTCAAAGATGGCTCTGATACCATGTTAGAATAAAGAAAAGGGAATTCTTGTTATTATATTAGAGGAGCCAAATGGCTCTATTTATAGATACATAGAGGAAACCCTAAAATACAGATAAAGAATATAGGAAATCTAGGAAACTAATAATAACTAATAATATCACAATAATGATAATAAAGATATAATATTATCCTAATAATGATTCTTTAACAAATACAATAGGATGTCTGCAACCACGGTATTTCAAACTAAGGGGAGTAGAGCCCCGACCAACTGTTATTGATAATTTCATTTCCCACCATGTGTGATTTGACACTAATAATAATTATCTGCTTATTACATATTTAATTTTTTATCCCACGTCTATGCGTTTATTCACATATCTCTATTCATCCATGAAAATATAGATTTAGATCATTAAACATTCATGAATTTATGTGTCTTGGTTATTCTCCTTTGTTAATGAGAAATAATTGTTTCAATTAATTTGTAGAGGGTGCCAATGGGGGGAATTTAATCTTCCATGCAAGGCTCTCACACATACAGAATGTCAGGAATATCAAGACGACACATTTCGTTAGTCCAATATATTTCAAAACAGTGGTCCATATAAAAGATGAATAAGGGTATTGGATAAATATATTATTCATTGCTTCAGAACCAATAATACATGCAGCTCATAATGTTTTTTCCTGGAGTCTCTGCAAATTAGGGAGCTTGTCAAGGATGGTCTGCCAGCACAAAACAAACTCTGTTTAGGAGGTTAGGTGCTCTGCTTAATCCATGAGTTCTTTGAAATGCCTCAACCTATAGGAACAAGATTATTTACATGGAAACATGTGCATATGAATGTTCCTATAATGCTCTTATTGAACATCTGCTTTTCCTGACAGTTATTCCCTTGTGCTGCTGCATACAACAAAGGAAGTCCTTGATGCATGCATAGAGGCAATTGAACCAGTAACGGATGCATGCCTGCACAACCAAGTAATGTTAGAGCTCATGGATGGTTTGTAGAGACATGAATAGTTTACTGGTTTTGACATATTAAATTAGCAACCTGTGAAATTTTTGTTGTAGGACTGGATAAAAAATGCAGAGGAGGTTCAAGCCATAATGTTCATTGCAAATTCCATTTCTGGTCCATGCATATCTATCAGCATACTACAGTAATTTTGGCAATTGTTTTGTATTTTCTCAAAATAAAGTTCATAAAAGTGTGTAGTTTATAATTCTAGCAGATGATATTTTAGGAATTACACAATCTCAGTGTATAGTATCCGGTCATTTTATACATGACTAAAGTGTTTTTGTTTTGGTTAATTCCTGATACTGAAGGTAAAAAATTAGGCAACTGAAGAACAAAAAACTTCCTTGTATGTGATAAGCTGAATACATGAAACTCACCTGGCTACAATTTTTCTTCTGTGGGTCTGTTTGTATAAATGGGCATGATGCTCAGCACAAATAGAAATAACATTAGATGATTAAATGTTCTTGCAAATAAGTAATATGTCAATATGACGCCTGGTCCATTGAGGGGGTGGTAGGCCCAACAGTTTTAAGAGGCTCATGGATTGGGTGAGGCCGTGAGGGTGAGGGTGGTTTAGTCTCACATCGCTTAATGGGAGGAGATAACATGTGCTTATATGTCAGCACAACTCTTAAACACCAAAATGTGTTTTAAACCCTTGAGCTCATTTAGAGGCAAAATGGATAATTTCTTATTGTCTAAGCCTGAAACATTACAGTCATCCTGATTGATGACACATAGATGATGATTGTGTTGACTCTCCTAGGCTATTACAGAAAACCAAATAAAATTTTGTATTTAGAGGCCTTACCAACATATGGAAGTGTTGATGATGTCCCATATATTCTGTTGTACTTCAATATTCATTTCTAATTTGAAGTTATTATGGTGTATTTGTTTTAAGAGTTTATAGGGATCATTGTGGAATCATTATGGTGTATTTGTTTAGGAAATATTACAGTGTAATCTTCTGTTGATGTATGGGTGTATTGGAGAGTTTTCTTCATTACTTAATGTAAAAGAATATATTGAATATTGATTTGTTCATACATGTTATATGTTATCAGTTACTTATTGTCTCCGTTTTCATCTAACCTTGACTGTATGTGGTGGCAATGGGGAGGATGGTACCCTGCAATCTTTATTGGATGCTGCAGGAGTTCCATATTCAGGTAAGAATTTTTTCTGAAATGAATTTCTTTTCTCTCACAAACCAGTTTTTTTGTTCATTCTTGTAGGTTTCATACTTGTTTCATGTTACTGGTCCTGTTGCCATGCCTTCTAAAACTTGTATGGACGAGGTGTCAACATCTGTTGCTCTAATAAGCCATGTATGGTCCCATTCTTTAAAAATATATAGTTCAGAGTTTTCACATTTCTAGGCCTCTCTTAAAAGTTACTGCTGTGATGATTGACTTAACCTTTCAAACAATCTCAAATAAATATGTTAAAAATTGTTGCTGTGATGATTGGATTAACATTTCAAAAAGCAAGTCTGAAGAAAATAACTTACGAACCGGAATTGGGATGATAAGCTAACAATTTCTACCTTTTTTTTAAAAAAAAAATGACATACGTAATTTTCTTTAGGCAATAAAATCACCATTTTGGATTTGAAATTCTTCTATCTTGTGTCACCTACAACTGGGAGTTCATTAGGTCTTCAATATCTAAAGTGTTTCTGAGTAGCAATGAGTAAAAATGTATTGCTGTGGTTCCAAATTTGATTACCAGACCTTTAAGTCACTTATAACTCTTTTATTAAAACTTCATGAATATGATTTTTTTTTTTTATGAATCAGTTTTCAGTAAATGAATATGTTTGAGAAATTACAGTTGTACAAAATTCTATAAACTTGTGGCAAAATTTACATCATAAAATTTAGAAGTGACAAGGAGGCATTTCTTTGTCAGTTCCATACTATATATTAACATCCACTTTGTTGCTTATGAAACGTGTGAAAACCCAGTCAAGTGATCTATGTAATTTTGGGTGTGGTGATTAATACAGGTCATGATTAGAATGATACATCTTGTCAGGAAAATCAGAGCACGTTGAAGCTGAAACAAAAACTTTAGTACCTAGGATCTTTGATGCCTGTTGACTTAGTATGGATTTAATTTAGAATTGCATCATATTCTTAACATTTTGATGCTATGTCCATCACTCTCTTGATTGTCATGAGCATGGTATCGATACCATGGATCATTTGCTTTATGGTATACTCATGAGTTAAGACAACCAAAAAATATGCATCGGTGTAGTTTGTTTGATAAATTTTACTTGGATTCCTTTGGTTCACTTTCTGTATTATCTTCATAGTCTGTTGTGAAAACTTTTAATCCCACCTTCCATTATATGTGATTTTATATGTAAAGGAGAATATGAGCGACTTAATGCCTGATTAAATAATAATAATAGCAATTCTCCCTCAACCCTCTTATCGGGCGAGTGATAACGAAATGTATCTTTTTTGAAATAGTGACAATCTAAAATTTATGACTATACTCTTTTGTAGGATATAAATGACTCATTACAATCTAAAATTTATGTTAAATTTTTTTATTTACAACTATACTCTTTTGTAAGAAATGAAAGGAGTAACGCTTGACAATTTTTTGTAGTTTGAATTTTCCAATATGTCCTTGTACATGTTAGTTGAGGTCTTTCTACTGTTTGTAATAATCTATTTGATCCAACTACCACATATATTCATGGGCTTTTAGTTCCTTGTAGGTGTTTTTTTTATTATTCAAGCAAATTGAATATATAGTCTTTTCTTCAACAATTATAGCAAGTTTTTAAGTAAACATCTTCGCCTTCTTATTATGGTTGGTTTTATCTAAGAGTCGATGAACTTTATTTTCATAAATAGGCGGTGCTTGAGTTTGAAGTACATGTGATTCAAAGATGCAATACCTCCACAAAATGTCATAAAAAATATAATTACGTTTCTAATTTTTTGTAGTGGTTTGTCATTCAAATTATGTTTTTTGGTTCATTCCTGAAAAGCTATAATGTGTTGGGTATTGTAAAAGATGGTAGATCAAACATAATACAAGTTTTCAGATCGTCTTTTGTAATTATGTGTCAAAAAAATTATTATTAATATAGTTTGAAAATTTGTAAGGTGATAATGTTCCAATTGTTCATACACATTCATAAAAATCTAATCCATTTTTTATATTCAGTTTTATATTACATTGGGCATATATTGGGAGTGGGAGACATTTATATTTCATTCATCTAGATCTTATTCTTTATAAAATCTAATATGTTTGGATACTGAATATGATTTATTATTGGGTATACAATTTTTCCGTCATAAGTGAGTATAAATAAGAAAAATTTAAAGTGATTTTGTGTTTGATTGTGTTTTGAATTATTCTTGTTAGAAAATGTAATAATAAATTTTTTGTTGTTTGGGTAAAATGTGAATAAAGTATGGATAAGGATTTATAAAAGGTGAAAAAATAATGATAGTTGATTTGACATGTGATTTATTAGAGGTGATGACAGTTGATTTGACAGTGGACCCACATATTCTTTGAGTGGAATAATCTGGAATAACTTTAATTCCACATGTTGATTGGAATTCATATACTATTTTATACCAGTTTATTCTGACATAGTTTATCCCTGGGTATTCCTTGCATCCAAACAACCAAAAAACATCTATTATGCTTTATTTTCACTTATTCCCTGGGCTATTCCATATCAAAATGAAAGTGTAACACTTTTCAATTCAAATAATTAAATAAAGGGAAAAATACAATTAACCCCCTGTAAACTGCCTGACATCTATATATCCCCCTGATTTTTCCTAAACTTCATATAACCCCGTGAAAACATTTATGTAAATCCAAATATTCCTCTGAGTTAAACTTCCATTGAAAAAATGAAGAATATTATGCGAATGTCATGTTTAGTTAACCCTGACTAAAAATACAGTATACTCTAACTCCCTACAATGTGTTAAAATGTGAAAAATCATTTATAAATGATGATTTTACCATTTCTCTCCGGATAAAGTTTTATAATCCATTTGGAAGGGTAAAATGATCATTTACATATGATTTTCTGTATTTTTAACATATTGTAGGAGATTTTTAGTATACCGTGCTTTTAGTTAGGGTTAATCAAACAAAATATTCATTATTTGTCAATGAAAATTTAATTGATGGGATTATTTGAATTTATATAGGTGTTTTCAGGGGTTATATGGACTTTAGGAAAAGTCAAAGATTATATGGATCTCAGATAGTTTACAAGTGTAAGGATTTTTCTCTAAAATAAAACTCGTAACTACAGAAAAGAAATATTTTTGGTCTTTAATTTGATAGTCAAAACATACTAATAATTCCATATTAATTTTCAATCATTATATTTCAACAAATTAATTCTTGTGCAACATATACGGCATAGACTAGTATTATAAAAAAATATGACACAATAAACTCCACTTATGTAACACGAATATCAACAATAGATGCATAGTAGATAAATCTGATGACCTTAATTTTATACCATCGTAAATAACATATTCATTTTTATATTATTATAATTTTTCTTAATAAAAAAATGTGTCCATCTTTATCTTTTTTAACCAAATAAAATCTAACTATAGTTAGTTCTTAACCAAGAAGCAAACATGACAAAAAAATAATCTTAATATAATATTTGTTGTAATGTAAATAATTAAACATAACAATTGAATTAATCTCTTGTTCTTTTTAAATCAACCGGGAGACATTCAACTTTGCCCTTTCTTTCCTGGCCTTTTTTTTCCAATTCAGATCTAGTTTTTTTGTAAAAAAATTTTCATTTTGTAATAATATATATGATTAATTGTTATCAGCATTATTTTATTTTCATTTCTTTTTTTTTTTTTTTTTTTGAAAGAGGTAGACTCACACCACCAACCAATTTCATTTAAGAAAATATATTAGTACATGTTTGAATTGGAGATGAGACAAAACAAAAACGAACAAAACAAAAGGGCCCACACTAACCCATAGGAGACAGGCAGGGGGTAGACACGGCATCTCAACCCCCCCCTCCCACCAGCGACTCGGTGCTATGTGATAACTTCTATGGAGCCGCTAGCAAGCCAGACGCCCCGCACTCCTGGCCCACCAATTTGCGCGCCTAGTCTGGAATGAGAAATTCTGTGAGAGCCTACATGTTCTCGATAGAAACTTGCACACTTGTGGATATCGCATCATTGCGAGTTCGCCATATAACTCACGCACCCGAGGCGATGACCGAATCCGCGATGTACTTCAAAGGGGAGGCATTCGCGTGCACAGAGTTGCGCCTGCGTCTCATATGTCTGTGAGGGAATGGAACGGGGACAGTGACGTCGCCGATCCCACCACCCCCCATAGCGCCTGTGTGACTATTGGGTATCCCTCTGATACCCCTCGGTGTTTTGAAAAACACAACACCACTCTCTCCATAAGACCTGAGGAGGATATTTTCCCTCTTCAGTTAGATTTGTAAGTTTACTGGGAAAAAAGAACTCAAGCAATATGAATTCTAGCAGCTATGCTTCGATTATCTCAACGACTGTATAGAAAATAATGCAAACAGAGCTCAATGATTGGGTTTGACTCAATGGATAACTCTTTTTACCTTGCTTGACTGTGCCCCTAGAGTGCTAAGCGCACGACCTCTTTATAGGCTGCCTACGTACTCCTTGGGGATCAAGTCACACGTAGTTTCTTATACACCCTTGTAACCGCCTTGCCACTAAGTACTTAGTGAGTCTTTTTTCAGGGAAACATCCCCGGTATTTATGTTCCACGTTGGTTCTTGATTACTCACGTTCTGTTGGTAATGGGCCTTAAATGCTACCTTGGCAGGTACAGGTGTTAGTGGTCTTCTAACCGTTTCTTTCTCTAGCTCGGAGTCTCTTGATGTGCTCGCCTGTACGCTTCACATCATGCTATCGAGGAGTAAGGTCGATCGACCAGTCCTCATATCTGGTCGTGCCTTAGACTACTCGCCTTCGAGGAATAAGGTCGACCGACCAGTCCTCATGTCTGGTCGTGCTTTAGACTACTCGCCTTCGAGGAGTAAGGTCGACTGACCAGTCCTTATGTCTGGTCGTGCCTTAGACTACTCGCCTTCGAGGATTAAGATCGATCGACCAGACCTCATGTCTGGTCGTGCCTTAGACTACTCACCTTCGAGGAGTAAGGTCGACCGACCAGACCTCATGTCTGGTCGTGCCTTAGACTACTCGCCTTCGAGGAGTAAGGTCGACCGACCAGACCTCATGTCTGGTCGTGCCTTAGACTACTCGCCTTCGGGTGCCCAACCGCCCAACTAGACACTGGATCTAGTCGTATCAGCACATCTGGGAGAGTCATCATGATCAAGGATTGGAACTCGGATTTGCGGGTTCCACGGCAGGCCCACGTTTGTCCTGGTGTGACGCATTACCCCTTGAGGTGACATGTGTTGTGAGGATTTTTACCTCCACAAGACCTAAAAGAAAGAACACACAAACTTTGGAGAACTTCTCTTTTGTATTGATTTGCTTGAATTAAAATAACACAGCGTCTTCACATCCTTTCATAGGGTGTTGTGAGAAAGGTTAAAAATATAGAAAATAAAAAAAGTCAAATATCCTAATGAAGACCAATAACATAACATTAAAACATTTCTAAAAGTGGCTCATATATATTAATATATATGCTAAATTATTCATCAATTAATATGGAGTCATTTATTGACTTCATAAATATGGAGAAAATCAATGTGATTTATTCTCTTAATTATTCTTCTAATTATTTGATATCAAATCAAATATTTAGTTTTTATTACCTTCCTTATTTGGTGGTGTTGAGATCTTTTCATCCTTTTTATTTGATATTTCCAATAGACCCGACATTAGCAGAAAGGTGCATGACCATCTTTGGCGTTTCACTGCAGAGAGTGTAAACGATAGGCTCGCTCGCATACCACTTTGCCCTATAGACTTTGGTAAGTAGACATTCATGCACGAGAAAAGCCACCAGAAGATCTTGATCTTCCAAGGGATTTTCGGGCGCCAAATACGCGACGGAGAGCCGCATGAGAGAGAGGTCGTGGCCAACCCGAATCTCCGCCACTCATTTCTATAGACTTTGGTGGTAAGTTGATGTTAACATTTCTACCAATGTTAGTATTTATAATTACTATGTCTTTATTAATAAATAGTTTATATATTTAGTTTTTATATTTTTAGATTTTAGATGAAATTTATCATTTTTATGTTAAAATTAATATTTTTTTATTTTTATAAATATTATATTTGGTAAAGTAAAATATGTAAAATAAAAAAATAAGGTAATTTGATCATTTCTCAAAGACTTTAACGATTGTAATAAAAATTTGAATGTAAAAATTATACATGATAAATATGTATAATTTTTACATATTCCAATAATATAAAAATGAATAAGTTATTTGGATGGTAGGCATGAAAAAAAAAAAAAAAAAATTATCAAAACAAGATTAATTAACAACAATGATTAACAAAGCGACCGAACTTTGCTACAAATAAGCAAACGTGAAGAAGCAAACGTGAAGAAGAGGAGGTGATCTCTCTCACACACACCACACACACTACAAATATTGCCTGGTCTACATGAAGAAGCAAATGTAAAAATAGAGAAAGATTGATTGAAAAGGCTTACATTCCTTTGTTTGATATTCCATTACATATATAGGATGTAAGTCAGTATACACCAGAGAAACAATCTCATGAATGGAAAACAATCCTATGAATTTGGGCATTAATACAACAATATATCAAGAATAGAAAGCGCTGATATCAGCTGGATGATTTTGTCATGTTTTTCACCGCGGTTCTCACAGCTGGTCTCACACCATCCTCTCTGTGAAGATTTATATAACAGAAAAAAAAAAGAAAAAAATATCACAGACATGACAACCAACCACCCATCACCCCCACCCTCCGCAGCCACTCGCCACAACCCCGCTCTCGGTGACTACCTCCGCCGCGTCGGCGCCTCCATCTCCTCTCCACCGCCACCCAAACCCAACCAACACGATATCGAGATGGCCGTCGCCCACACCAAAACACCCCTCCCTTTCGTCCTCTCCTTCACCGATCTCACCTACTCCGTCAAGAACAACCGCCGCCGCTCCGATTCCAAGCGCTCCAGTCTCTCCCCTTCCGACGCGCCGTCATCAACCGCCAAGGATCCGAAGACGAAGGTCCTCCTGGACTCGGTGTCCGGGGAGGCGCGCGACGGGGAGATCCTGGCGGTCCTGGGCGCGAGCGGGTCGGGGAAGTCGACCCTGATCGACGCGCTGGCGAACCGCATATCGAGAGAGAGCCTCGGAGGGCGCGTCACGTTAAACGGGGAGCCCCTCGAGAGCCGCATGTTGAAGGTGATCTCCGCGTACGTCATGCAGGACGACCTCCTCTTCCCCATGCTCACCGTCGAAGAGACCCTCCTCTTCTCCGCCGAGTTCCGCCTCCCCCGCTCCCTCTCCTCCTCAAAAAAGAAGTTCCGCGTCCAGACCCTCATCGACCAGCTCGGCCTCCGCTCCGCCGCTAAGACCATCATCGGCGACGAGGGCCACCGCGGCGTCTCCGGCGGCGAACGCCGCCGCGTCTCCATCGGCATCGACATCATCCACGACCCCATCGTCCTCTTCCTCGACGAACCCACCTCCGGCCTCGACTCCACAAGCGCGTTCATGGTGGTCAAGGTGTTGCAGAGGATCGCCAAGTCCGGGAGCATCGTAGTCATGTCCGTCCACCAGCCGAGCTCCCGCATCCTCGGCCTCCTCGACCGTCTGATCTTCCTCTCCCGCGGCCAGACCGTCTACTACGGCCCCCCCGAAGCGCTCCCCCCCTTCTTCTCCGCCTTCGGCCGCCACATGCCGGAGAATGAGAACTGGACGGAGTTCGCATTGGACGTGATATGCGACCTCGAAGGGTCCCCGGGCGGGACTACAGCGTTAGTTGAGTTCAACAGGTCGACACGCGGCGTACCCGCGACGACGACGAGACACGTCACCAACCTCTCCCTCAAAGACGCAATCAGCGCGAGCATCTCACTTGGGAAGCTCGTGTCGGGGTCCGCGACGTTCGCCAACCCGTTCTGGGTGGAGATCGGGACGCTGACTAAGCGGTCCGCGACGAACATGCGGCGGATGCCGGAGCTCTTCGTGATCCGTTTCGGGGCGGTTCTCGTCACGGGCTTCATCCTCGCCACCATCTTCTGGCGCCTCGAAAGCTCACCGAAAGGCGTCCAGGAGCGCCTCGGCTTCTTCGCCTTCGCCGTGTCCACCATCTTCTACACGTGCGCGGACGCGTTCCCGGTCTTCCTCCACGAGCGCTACATCTTCATGCGGGAGACCGCCCACAACGCCTACCGCCGCTCCTCCTACGTCCTCTCCAATGTCATCGTCGCTGTCCCCTCCCTCATCTTCCTCTCAGTCGCCTTCGCCTTCACCACCTTCTTCGCCGTGGGCCTCGCCGGGGGCGTCAAGGGCTTCCTCTACTTTTTCTTGATCATCCTTGCCTCGTTTTGGGCCGGGATTTCCTTCGTGACCTTCCTTTCAGGGGTTGTCTCGCATCTCATGCTCGGATACACAGTCGTCGTTCCCATTCTCGCTTACTTCCTCCTCTTCAGTGGGTTCTTCATCAACCGTGATAGGATCCCCCCGTATTGGATATGGTTCCACTACATCTCTCTCGTAAAGTACCCGTACGAGGCGGTTTTGCAGAACGAGTTCGGGAGCACGACGAAGTGCTTCGTGAGCGGGTCGCAGATATTCGACAACACGCCATTGGGGAACCTGTCGCCGGCGATGAAGGAGAGACTGTTGAAGGGGCTGAGCGCGTCTTTGGGGGTGAACATAACGGGGTCGACGTGCGTGACGAGGGGGACGGACATACTGAGACAGCAGGGGATCACTGACTTGAGCAAGTGGGACTGTCTGTGGATCACTGTCGCTTGGGGTTTCTTGTTCAGGATCATGTTCTACTTTGCGCTCTTGTTGGGTAGCAAGAACAAGAGGAGGTGATCGGTGTCGACGTCAGAAGCATTTTATATATATTCGAATATAATTAGAATGTATTCAAATAATTACGATTTTTCCTTTAAAAAAAAATATAAATTGAATAATTAATTAGTACTTTTTTTTTTTGTGTTTTAATCATCTCTTACTTGCAGGGGCGGAACAAGATTTTATATGAGGGGGGGCTAATAGGAATTCAAAATCTAGTAAATAATTTGAGTTTAATATAAATTAAACGAGTTCATAAGTCATTTCTAATAAACTTTGACATATTTAAGTAAATATTCAAAAACAGACAAAATCAATCTTTTTCTAGAAAATACATTATTGAAGTTGTGCCCGACGATCCTTAAGAGAATAAAAATCATCTATTATCGAATTTGAGTCAATATTTTCAGCAAATTCTTTTTCAATATAGACGATCATAGAATCTGCAAGAAAATCATCATCCATCTTCGTGCGAAGTGCTGTTTTAACAAGCTTCATAGCTGAAAATGCACGTTCACTAGTTGCCGTAGAAACAGGAAGAGTCAACACAAGACGAATCAATCTATCAATCAAAGTATAAACCTCTGACTTTCTTGTTTCAACTAATCTTCGACATAATTCAGAAATAGTAGATATGTTCATAAAATCTGGATGATGAGGTACATCAAGCTCGTAATGTTGTAGTTGAATTCTCAAAGTGCACATCTCTTGCTTTGTGAAATCTTGAGGATAAAATTTTTCAGCCAGAGTACAAATATCATCAATTTTAAATGCTTTATAACCATCACTGGGATCCAAAGCCGAGCTAAAAATAAAAAGTTCCATTGCCCCCTCGCTGAATCTGTCATTTAACTCCTGCAATTGAAAATCTATTGCTTCATTGAATAATTCAAATTGATAATGCTCTAACATCTGACAAGAACGACGCGTACCCACCATATAAGGAGCATGCATATCAGGCGTTTCAATGTCATACCGTTTGCAGAATATAACCACATTTGTAAAAAAATTATCCCAACCATCATTTCTCAATCTCAAGAGAAGCTCTTTTGTAGTTGAGATTAAACTCATAGCATTTAAAATGTCTTGAGATTTTTGTTGCAGAGCTTGACAAAGTACTTCAGTGATACCCATAATTTTATACAATAAATGCAAGATAAATACAAATTCAAATGATCTCATTGCAATATAAGCACCAGAAGCTTCTCCGCGTATAGAGTTGGTTGATCCATCATCTATAATTTTTTTAAGAACTGTACAAGATGGACCAAACATATCTATCAAACTACTAATTGAACTAAAATGAGAGCTCCAACGAGTAGCTCCAGCTCGATGCAGAGTACCAATCTGATTGGCCCCTCTACCGGTCTCAAGTTCACCACTAGCTGACATATTTGCAATTTCATCTGCTTGAGCAATTTGTAACTCACTATGACGTTTGGGAGATGCAACAACAAGATTAACAATGGATGTTAATGTTGAAAAGAATAGCCAGATAGAAGCCATGTCTTTAGATGCTGCAACTAAGGCTAACTGTAGTCGATGGGCAAAGCAATGTACATAATATGCATATGGACAATCCCTAAGGAATAAAGCCTGCAATCCTTTCCATGCACCACGCATATTGCTAGCACCGTCATACCCTTTGTCGGTGTTGGATTTTGGACGCGGCGTGGTCGTGAATCCGGGTTCCTTCAAGTTTGGTTCCGTTATGCACACGGCGCTTCGAATCACCACTTGATGGATCGTCCAAGGTTGCCCGACCGCTTCCAGGGACGTTGGTGTGATCGCCACTTGCTTTTCCTCAAAAGCAAGAAAAGAAGATTTCTTCTGTTATTACTCGCCTTCAACGAGGGATGCGGGTTCTCCTCTCAAGGATCATGGCCGGCCGTGCCTTGAGGTGTTTAAGCTCAGATTGATCCTGCAAACCCAAAGAGAGAGAAAGGTACTTTTTTTTTTGTGCAAGGTTGGCAAATGGGATAAAAAAGGGTGTTCTTTCTGGTCAATAGACTGGAGATTGGTGAATTAGAAGGGATTGTTGGTCTCGACGAACCACGGGGGAGTTGTCGAGATTGACAAACTATGGGTGGATGGTCGGGTTCGACAAACTATGATTGGATTGTCGAGTTCGGCGAGTTAAAGAGGGGTTGTCGGGTTTGACGAGTTAGAGGAGGGTTGTCGGGTTTGACAAATTAGAGGAGGGTTGTCGGGTTTGACGAGTTAGAGGAGGGTTGTCGGGTTTGACGAGTTAGAGGAGGGTTGTCGGGTTTGACGAGTTAAAGGTGGGTTGTCGGTATTGACGAGTTAGAGGAGGGTTGTCGGGTTTGACGAGTTAGAGGAGGGTTGTCGGGTTAGACGAGTACAGGGGGATTGTCGAGTTCGACGAGTTAAAGGGTGGATTGTCGAGTTCGACGATCCACGGGGGGTTGTCGAGGGTTAACTCCAAGAAAAATTTAACAAAATTAGGGGGAGGTTTATGTTAGCAAGGAACGAAGAAAAACAAAAAAAGCAGCATATAAACAGTATATAAAAGAGTAATAACAAACATATAAAGCAGTAAATGACGAATAAAGTAAACAAAGTAAAACAAAAGGGGTTAGTAGTCCTTGGGAGGTACCCAAACTTGCAAAGGGGAGTGTTCAAATGGTCCCTAGACCAACTGACCAACGATCCAAGTTAGGGTCGTCCGCCAGCTGCGTATAGTTTCCAAAAGAACTGATAAAAGTTCAATGATGTACTCCAACACTCTCAACTTTGATTAAACTTATATTTATTAGATTTAGTAAGTTTGTTACAACCTTATACAAGTTCTTTTAGGAAATGATATGTTATACAAGTTCTCTTAAGTAAAAAAAGAAAGAGAAGAAAAAAAAAGGAAAGGGAAGGGAAGTGAGGGTAGGGAGGTGTGGTGGGTGGTTGTTTGGAGTGGCTGCCGGCGTAGGGGGTGGTGGTGCTCGGAAACGGAGGGTGGAGAGTGTTGAGAGGGCTGTTGGTGGTAAAGAACAAGGTGGGTTCGGATGGGTGGCTTTTGGAGAGGAATGGGAGGGGTTTGGTGGTAGGTGAGAGTGGTGGGTGGTTGTTTGGGGTGGCTGCTGGTGTAGGGGGTGGTGGTGCTCGGAAATGGAGGGTGGAGAGTGGTGAAAGGTCGCTGGTCTCAAGTGGGGTGGCTAGGAGAGACTTTGGAGAGTAAAAGGTGGGTAAAAGATGAGTTAAAGATGGTTCTCCTCCTCCAAAAGCCTCCCTTTTATAGCCCCAAACGACCACCACCTTCTTGACACCTGTTTGGGGAAGTCATGAGTGCCCCACGACGCTCCCACGTTCACCCGAAGTGGCTGACGTCGGTGGAGAGGCGAAAAAAATCGAGCCATGCCGTCCTTTCCGAGCTGAACTTATCCCAGTATTTTCGACGATCCGTCATCCCATTGTCGAGGTCGACAATCCCACCAAAGATCGTCGAAGTCGACAATTCTCAGAAAGATCGTCCAGTTCGACAATCCTTTCAAAGATCGTCGAAGTCGACGATCCTCAGAAAGATCGTCCAGTTCGACAATCCTTTCAAAGATCGTCGAAGTCGACGATCCTCAGAAAGATCGTCCAGTTCGACAATCCTTTCAGAGATCGTCGAAGTCGACGATCCTCAGAAGGATCGTCCAGTTCGACAATCCTTTCAGAGATCGTCGAAGTCGACGATCCTTAGAAAGATCGTCCAGTTCGACAATCCTTTCAGAGATCGTCGAAGTCGACGATCCTCAGAAAGGTCGTCCAGTGCGACGGGTGGGTGGTCGCTTGTCTTAATCACCAAACAGATTTTAGATGTCTTGTTCAGCAACCCGAGGCTTAACCATTCTGGGCAATAGTACTGCTTCTCTTGAGCTTTTCTTTAAACTTATCACTTGTTGCGCTCATGCTTTCTTTTCTTCCCTTTCCCTACTCAAGTGATTATTCTGGCTTTGGGGAGATCATCCGGGCTTAGACCTGCAAACTAAGATATCACAAATAATAAGTGTTTCACAGTTCTGACCGATCAAAATGGGGTATCTACAATTGCCCCTCCTCGGATGGTGTTTTAAGTGAAGCTTGAAGCACCATTCGAGGATAAGAAGAGAGACCTCATTTTGATCGGTTTAACCATCAGGCATTGTTTTCTGGTAGATACAAGTCAGGAGATAAACATGGAAGCAATTTTCTTATGATCCATCAATGAAATGATCATTGAAGGGAGAAGGAAATATTTTATCTAAATGTCAATGAGTGATCCAACCCTTGGTTGGGGTTCCTAGCCTTCGTGTACTGCAGCCCGGCGTTGGATTCCCTGTGCCTACCGTGCGTTGCAACTCAGCAAACAGGGGGATATCATGACAGAAATAAAAAGGGGACACTCTCGAATAATTGGAGAAGGATTATTTTATTAATAACTCAAAGAAAATTGGACTATGGGGAAATCAATCCTGACTTGCATGTACTGAGAGACCAAATGCCCAGGTTTAACTACCGTAGCCCTAATGAAAATCCTGAAAATGTACCGAAATGCTACTGACATATACGATAAAAATGCTTATAGATGCCCAAAATCTAAAGATGTGCCAAAAATTTGCTTTGAAAATTATGCAATAGAATGCCCAAAAGGTGCTCAAAACATAAAGAGAGTGCAGAAAATCAGAATATTCATTGGTATAGGCGATATAACACTTGAAAATATCCAAAATCTGAAACAAAAATAAATGCCTAAAATTTGAAAATAAATGTCCAAAAAAATCTGAAAAATACGTCCGAAATCCGTTGGAGATACGTGAAATAAAGTGTTCAAAGATGCTTCCAAGACACAACTATATAAACTTAAATTAAGTACATGTTTATTTAGATAGATACATGTGCATATATGTATATGGGTGATTTAGACATACCTGTGGTGGGTTTTGACTCAACTTAAATTAAATGCATGTTTATTTAGGTGGATACATGTGTATATATATATGGGTGACTTAGACATGCTGTGATGGTTTTGACTCAACTCAAATTAAATGCATGTTTATTTAGGTGGATACATGTGTATATATATATGGGTGACTTAGACATGCTGTGATGGGGTTTTGACTTAAATGAAATTAAATGCATGTTTATTTAGATAGATACATGTGTGTATATATATGGGTGACTTAAACATGCTGTGATGGGGTTTTGACTCAACTCAATTAAATGCATGTTTATTTAGATAAGTACATGTGTATATATATATGGGTGACTTAGACATGCTGTGATGGGGTTTTGACTCAAGTGAAATGTGAAATACCACAAGCTGCTCGTTCAACCCGGGGCGTCACCAACTTCTAAGCTTTAATCCTCCCAAATCCATTTTTTTTTTTTGACAGACCCCCTTTTATCTTCCTCACCTACTCAAAACGAGTTTGAGATGCCGCCGAGGGCCGAGCGTTTGGAGCGAAAACGGCGGAAGACTTCCGCGGGTGGTTCGGTGGGGCAACGTGGGGAGAGCAATGATGACCCGAAGGCGACCCTTGACGTTCCGAAGGTGAGGGGTGTGGTGGCAGGGATCATGGAAGCACGTTCAGCCACGCCGGAGGTTATGGGCAGCAGCGGTGGGGGCCGGGGTGGTGTTGGAGAAGAAGGAACGGAAGGTGCACGAGAGGTGTTTGGTGAAATGCTCGAGAGGGACCGTGAGACCATTATGACGGCGATGGTAGAAACAAGGCTGATGACGGTGATGGGGGAGGCAGTAGGAGGCGACACAGCGGTTGCGGAGGGCGGCGAAACGTCGGGGGCAGCCGGCGCCCGCATGGGGGTGACGGGTGCGGACGCGGGAAAAAGGGAGATGAGGGCAGCGGTTATACCCGAAGCGGGGGCAGGCATGGAGGCTGAGGGTAATGCGGGCGTGCACCTAGTGGGAGTCTCGGGGGTTGTCGATGATGTGGCAACGAGAGGAGTGTCAGGGGTGGAGGCGGGAGCGGTGAGTGCGGGGATTGTCGTGGCGAGGGTGAATATGGGGACTAATGGGTCGGAGGAGATATCATGGGATGAGTCGACTGCAGCAGAATCTAACAGATCCGCAGACGAAAGCACAAAGATAGATGAGGTCGAGGGGGGCAGCGTAAGCATTGATGTGTTTGCGGGCGTTGTCGCGGGTGTGAGTGGCTTTGGGCAAGACGCTGCAGAGGGTGGTTCGGACTCGGACGAGTCTGAGGGTGCGAACACAGGGGTTGATGAGCCTAATGAAATTGGAGGGGCTGATGAACGGGTTGCCATGCTTGATTTGGAGGCGGGGGGTGACGGCGAGGGCGACGACGAGGAGGAAGTGGCGGGTGCCTATCGTCGTGCCTTGGTAAACACAATTCTCCCTCCCCATTTTTTTATTACTCCTGAAAGGAGAAATTAAATATTAGTATGGAATTATCATTTTTAATTTTACTTACCTTTGTCTTGTAGCGGCCGCTGAGATCATGTTCTTTTTGGCATGGCGTGCGAAACTGGTATAAGGACCTAGCGCCTGTTGAGCAAGGGCTTGTAGACGAGGCCAAGTTTTGGGCCTTCTTCCAGATTGAGCCTTTTAGTGTGGACCGAGGATATATAGAGGCTTTAGGAGAGAGGTGGGATCCAAGGAGCTGCACCTTCATCCTTCCGACCGCATTCCCTTAGGGCGTCTCGCTGCTCAATATGGCTTGGGGGGGTTCCTCTTGCGTCGGCCAAAAGAGACGGAGGCGCAATTTGTGGCCCGAGACCTCATGACGAAACAAAGGAAGACAGTAGCCGATCCTATGTGAGCCCAAAGAGAACTGAGGTCCTTTTATTTATTTTTCTTTGGGCGCGTGCTCTTCTGTAATTCCTCGGACCGAGTTTCTTTACACTTTTTGACCCTTATGGAGGATCTGGTGCAAATGGGAGACTATGCTTGGGGAGCAGCGATGTTGGCTCATCTATTTGCTGAGTTATCAAGAAAGAAGCAACGGGCAAAGGACAAGAGTCTTGGTGGGTTCATTGCATTTCTTCAGGTATAACTTGCTCGATGCTTGCATTCGCTTATCTTTGGACTTGTAATTGATTTTTCTCATCGTCCCCTTTTGGTGAACAGCTCTTTGGGTACGAGCATATTGCTATCGCTCGTCCACAATCAATGGATCTTCGTGACCCATCTTTCCCCCGTGCCATGCGGTGGGTTGCGCCAGAAGCAAATTATGGTAGGACTCTAGCTCTTCTCCGCGAGGATTTTCTTTTGCTGACTGAGGAGAAGGTACGTTCTCTTGCTTCATCAAACTTTCCTTGAGGGGTGCATTCTTTCAGCTTAGTGTCCCATGCGCTTGTTTCTATTTCAGATGACATGGAGGCCATATGTGGAGGAGATTCCTGTTGAACTAATCTGCGATACATGGCTTGTTTTCTTTAATGAGGTTCTCTACCACTGTGCTAGCCGCGTAGCACGCCAGCTAGGCTTTCACCAATGGATCCCTGGTCCTCTTCCGATTTCTCCTCGTCTGACTCTACGAGGGATTCCCAGAGCCTTTCTTCCAGAGGATGACTTTTCTGAACACTTGAAGTTATGGGAAGAGAAAGGCCACCCAGTTAGACCACCGGCGGATCTTGACAGTAGCGATGACTATATGGAATGGTATTGCAAGGAGTATGCAAAGGATCTTGGGCTATTCGAAGAGCTGATGCCTGACATAGAGGTAGGCATGTCTGTTTCCTTCAAAACTTGCTCTTTTCATAATGCTTCTCATAAACATGATTATTCAAATCCTCTTTAATCAGGGCGGGCGATCTGCCGTTGCTCGGAGACTTAAGACTGTGAGCGAGGAGCTTGCAGTTCAAACTTCATTGGTGAGTGAACTCCAGGTGGAGAAGCAGCGACTCTTGCAGAGAATAGGAGAGCTTGAGGCACACCTTGAGGGAGCAGAGCAAGCTCGAGTTACTGGATCGTTACCATCATCTTCGGGTCAAGAACTTGTACTGTTGGGTCAACTGCAGGAGGCTCAAAACGAGTTGATGGATGTTCGGATGCAGCTTGTAGAGGCTAGGGACCGACAAGAGAATGAGGCAGCGCAGTTTCAGAGGGAGATTCTTAGGACAAGGAATGACGTCCTTGCTTTGACCCGTGAGAGGGACAACTTGCAGTCCAGAGTAGCAGACTTCGAGGCGTCCTCAGGTGCATCCGACCCAGGTTTGCAGCGAGAGTTCATCCATACCCTCCAGTCTTCTTTGGAGAGTGAGAGAAATGGTAGACAGAGAGCGGAGGAGGACCGGCGGAGGTCGGAGGAGGATCTCAGACGCTTCCAACAGAGGGCGGAGGAGGATAGGCAGAGAGCAGAAGAAAATAAGCACAAGATGGAAGATGATCTCCGGCTTTCCCAGCAGCGGGTCGAGAGGAGGAACAAAGAGTTGAGCTTGTATCGGTCTATTGTGGCTACTGTGAGGATGAAGATAAACTCCGCAGGGGTATTTACAGAGGATGACTTTAAATTTCTTGAGATGTCAGGACTGTCAGGCTCGGTGTCCTTTCGAAGCGGTGCATCACGTTCCTACTCAATGGCCCCCCCTCGTCTTCCCTCGATGGTTGAAGGATCCGCCACTTCGAGACCTTCTCCAGCGAGAGGGGATTTTCAAGGGGGCGAGACCGCCCCAGGACAATCTCCTCATCCTCCTTCGGTTCGTGGTGGTGACTCCCAACAACAGGTTTGATTCTCCTTCCTTCTTTGGATTCCTTTGGGCTATAACTCGTACCTCATCCCAGATTTACTCCTCCTAGTGGGTGAATGATTTTGGCTGATAGTTTAGAGATATAGAATGGACTGGTCCAAGTGTTTGAAATGATGAATAGCAGGGGCCATATGCTCTCTCTCTTTCTCTCTCTTTTTTTTTGGCTTTGTGAATGTGTGTATGGAATGTGGATAGACAGGTGATTTTAACTGATAGTTTAGAGATATGGACTGGTCCAAGTGTTTGAAATAAGGAATAGCAGGGGCCATATGCTCTCTCTCTTTTCTCTCTGTTTTTTTTTTGGCTTTGTGAATGTGTGTATGGAATGTGGATAGACAGGTGATTTGAATTTGCAGGGTGACCAGGGAACATTTTTGATAGGTAAAGTTGTTGCTGAAAAATGGCTCGACGATCCTCCAATGGGGTTGTCTTTGTCGACGTATATCAACAGGATCGTCCCTATTGACGTTTAGAAGCAAGGTTGTCCAAGTCGGCGTTCACACCAGGATTGTCTTTGTCGACGTTCCACACAGAGTTGTCTTTGTTGACGTTCCACGCAGAATTGTCTCAGTCGACGTTCACCGCCAGGCTCGTCCCCGTCGACGTTCCATGAGGAATCGTCTTAGTCGACGTTCACCGCCAGGTTCGTCCCCATCGACGTTCGCCATCTGGATTGTCTAAGTCGCCGTTCACACCAAGATTCGTCCAGAAGTATGTGTCCAGTCTTGTTTGGTTTTTTGTTCTCTTGTATTCTTGCTCTGTTCTCCTTTCCCCTGGACCCTGTACAACAATATTAAACACAGAGCTAAGTAGATATACCCACTCAATTAAGCATATGTTCACACTTCAATACTCCCCTTTTAAAATTACAAGATGGCCTTTGTTTAGATTATCGACAATCCATACGGAAACTGTTTGAATTGATATCCATTTAGGGGGACCACGCAAGTTCTGTCTGCTTGTTTAATGATCGTCCATTCGTCCGTTCCTTTCTTGCTTCTCCTAGGTCCTACAAAACAACTTAAGAGACTAGACCAAATGATCATATCTGTTCCGTTTGGGCCCCTGCTCATTTTTTTTTATTTCTCTTTGTTAATTTGTCAAGGGCCCAAATAATGATAAAATTGGGGGTAATGGGTTATGGAGAAACAAACCTGATGATGCATGGTGCTATCTTGACCTTGATGCCAGCAACGAGAGATGCTTACCAGTTATTAAAAGGACTCATGGTGATCAACCGTTTGCCATATCAAGGATACCTTGCGTGGTTTTGTCGATGGGGATAGTTCCCAAGTCTGGAAGTTCTTGTATGCTTGATCATGTTACCAAAATGTACTGAGAACTCCATAAATGTGCCAGGATAACATTCAAAGACCGACTTTTAGATGAACAAGGTTTTAAGTAGACTCATGTGCAGTGTGTGGTAGCAGTTTAAGAAGTGGCTCACCTCTAGACCGAAAATTTCACTTGACCCAAAAGAACTGGTTTAATTCATATCTTGTCACAAAAAGGGGAGAAGTGAATGAATGGGGGTGAGAATAGTGTCCTCCTTGAACCAACTAAAAAATTGCCCCAGTCCTAGCACATGTCCTAAGTCACTTGGTCCCCCCAGCTTTCTTCTTTACTGCTTTTTTTTTTTTTTATATATATATTAAAGGGTGGAGGACGCAGGCCCGCATTGGATACCCACTTTATCCTCTTTTTTTTTTTTTTTTTTTTATAATGGCCAACTTGCCTTATTTTGGAGGGTATTTCTGTTTTTTTTTACCTTCTCCTTGGAAGCATCGACAGTGCCAGAGCCAGCTCTTTTGGGACATGCGCCAAGACTAAGGTATTTTCATGGATCATAGGCAACACGAGTTAAAATACAAACAAAAGAATGACAATTACAAATTGCCCCAGTCTAATGTTGTGGGCGATCTTTTTATCTATCAGTGAACCAGGTCTTAAACTGGATAAGTGTGATGACAATGGTAAGAGCGGTGAGTATGAGTCTATATAAAACACATGCTATCCTTAAGGCTATCAAATCATATCATCAGGCATAGATACTAGGATTCACAGTAAGTAATGGTAAAATTTCTCAAACATCAAGTATTAAGCATAGAATTTTTTCAAATACAGTGCATTCCATGTACCTGAGACCTCGTCCCCTTCGGCGTTCACCAAGCGATAAGCATTCCCGGAATAGGCATGGGTGATTACATAAGGTCCTTCCCAAATTGGTTGCAGTTTTCCTCTCGGGTGTGGTTGTCGAGAAGGCATGAGCTGCTTGAGCACCATTTCCCCAACTTGGAACTTTCTTTCAATTACCTTTTTCTGGAAGGCTCTGGACATTCTCCTTTGGTAAATTTGGGCGTGTTCGGCTGCTCGCAACCTTTTCTCATCTAATAGTTCAAGTTGTAGAAGGAGCGCTTCCCTCCTATCCTCGGGTTGTAAATCCTTGTCCAACTCCACTCTCAAGATGGGATAAGCACTTCATAGGGAACCACCGCCTCCATCCCAAAAGTAAGGGAGTAAGGAGTCTGACCTGTGGGGGTCCTGATGGAGGTGCGATAAGCCCAAAGTGCATCAACTAGCTTGTCCGGCCAATCGGTAGCCTTATGCGTCTCCACGGTCTTTTTGATGATCTTCAGGAGAGTCTTGTTCGTAGCCTCCGCTTGTCCATTCCCTTGGGGATAATATGGGGTGGAGTGATGCAGCTCAATGTGGTGCTTGTTGCAGAGGTCTTGAAATTCCTGAGAAATGAACTGAGGACCATTGTCAGTAATGATTACCTTCGGAGCGCCAAATCGTGCGAGGATATGAGTACGAACGAAGCGAACAAGAGTAGAACTCTTGATCACTATGTACGACTCAGCCTCGGCCCATTTGGTGAAGTATTCTGTGGCAGTGAGGATGAAGGCTTTCTGACTGGTGTTTTCAACTGTATCCCTAAAGGGGCCGATGATGTCGAGAGCCCACATGGAGAAAGGCCAAGGAGAGGTCATGGAATGCAATGCGGAGGCAGGCGGGTGCATGGATCTTATTGGCATGGGTCTGGCACTGAACACACCGTCTGACGAATTTGTGGCAATCCCCCTCCATTGTGGGCCAGTAGTAACCCATCCATAGAACTTTCTTTGCGTGCATCTGTGAATTCACATGGCCTCCACAAACTCCGGAATGTGCCTCTTTCACAATAGTGAATGCCTCTTCATCTTCCAAGCATCTCAACAACTCTCCATTGAAGGACATGCGAAAGAGAATGCCTCCTCGAAGACAATATTTGGTCGCCATTCTTTTAACAGCTTTTCGATCATCACTGGTGGCGTACTCCGGAAAGGAGCCATCTTCAAGGTAGTTCTTGATGTCGAAGAACCAAGGATTTCCATCATCAGGCTCCTCCAAATCTATTGCGGAAAGAATCTCATCTTTCTTCTCTTGCTGCTCCATTAGGTCTTGAATCTTGCAGTCTCGAAGGTCAGTGGCCGGAGTTTCTAGTCTTTGGATGATGACAGTCTCCGCCTTTTTGGATATCGGGAGGGTGAGTGAGGAGGCCAACGAGGCCAAGGCATCGGCGAGGATGTTGCCGGCTCGAGGTGTGAAAATGTGGATCACTTCTTGAAACTGGCGCAACAGGATAATAGTCAGTTCTCTGTAGGGCTTGAGTTTCGGGTCCCTCGTCTGGCACTTCTTCAAAGTTTGGAATCACTAAGAGTGAATCTCCAACAATCTTTAGATGACGAACTCCAAGAGCTAGGGCTGACTTTAAACCTGCAATCAATGCTTCATACTCCGCAATATTGTTAGTAGCATTAAAAGTAAGTTGAAAAGCGCGCGGGATGATGACACCTTCAGGGGAGAGCAAGGCAATTCCAATTCCTCTTCCTTTTGATTGACCGCTCCATCAAAATACAATGTCCATGTCTTGCGGTCATCTTCTCAACTAATGCAAACAACTCTTCGTCAGGGAAATCCGTCCTGACAGGCTCATAATCCGGCAGTGGGAGGTGAGCAAGGTGGTCGGCGATGGCTTGTCCCTTGATGGATTTTTGAGTGACATACGTGATGTCAAACTCATTTAGTTGGACCTGCCATCGAGCTAGCCGACCAGTCACTGATGCTTTCTCAAACAGATACCTTACCGGATCCATCTTTGCCAGATACTTTACTTGGTGCGCAAGGAAATAGTGGCGTAATTTCTGAGAGGCCCATACCAGCGCTAAACATGTCCTTTCCATGAGTGGGTAGGCCTGCTCATATTCAATCAGAGTTTTGCTCAAATAATAGATAGCCTTTTCCTTCCTTCCTTCTTCATCGTGTTGTGCGAGCACCGCGCCAACAGCTTCTTCAGTGGCCGCCAGGTAGAGAAGTAGCGGACGCCCAGGGACAGGGGCTGAGAGAACAGGGGGGCTGAGTAAGTATTTCTTAAGTTCATCAAATGCTTGTTGACACTTGTCATCCCAAATGAATTCAGTCCCTCCTTTTAACAGCTTGTAGAAGGGTTTACACCGTTCGGCATGCTGTGAAATGAATCGACGAATAAACTGCAGCCGACCGATGAGTCCCCTAAGCTCCTTCAAATTTTTTGGAGGGGGCATTTGAGCGATCGCTCTTGCTTTAGATGGATCGACTTCAATCCCCCTCTTACTTATCATGAATCCCAATAGCTTTCCAGATGACACTCCAAACCTACACTTCTTAGGGTTCATTTTCAAACTGAATTTTTTACACCTCTGTAGAACCCTTTCAAGTGTCTCCGCATGACCTTCCCGCGTCTTAGATTTGACCAAGATGTCATCCACGTAAACTTCCATTAATTTGTGCATCATGTCGTGGAAAATCGAGGTCATGGCGCGCTGGTACGTTGCCCCGGCATTTTTAAGGCCGAAGGGCATTACAACGTAGCAGTAGGTCCCCCAAGGAGTGATGAATGATGTCTTCTCATGATCTTCTTCTGCTAGACGGATCTGATTATAGCCCGAGAAACCATCCATAAAGGACAGCATCTCGTGTCCCGCAGTATTGTCAACAAGAATGTCAATGTGTGGAAGAGGGAAATCGTCTTTCGGGCAAACCCGATTGAGATCTCGAAGTCTACACACACACGGACTTTGCCATCTTTCTTGCTTACCGGGACAATGTTGGCTATCCACTTTGGGTACAGCACCACCCTGATAAACTTTGCCTGGTGTAACTTATCTACTTCCTCCTTCACTTTCAGGGCCAACTTCGGATGGAGTCGCCTTAGCTTCTGCTTTATTGGTTTGGCGTCTGGTTCCAGAACTAGCCTATGCTCAACCAATGAAGGGTCAAGACCAGGCATGTCTTCGTAAGACCAGGCGAACACATCTGAATATCTCCTCAACACCTTCTCCAAACTTTCTCGCTCGCTCAGATTTAGTTCCGCACTGATCAAGATTATCTTAGGATCAATGGCGGTCCCGAGATTCAACTCCTCCATCCTTTCCTCCTCACTTGCCGTCTGCTCATCAAAGTGCTGAAGGCTTTCTGCGAACCCCTTTGACATCTCCTCTTCTTGCTCTGCTTCTTCATCATCGTCACAAATCTCAAATACCCCCAAGCCGTCATCGAAATCTCCAAGGTCCTCCAAATCAGGTTCTTCGATGACAGCTATTGACTCGGATCGTTCTATTCCATGGATTACGTGAATACGTTCCCCGATGTCATCGATAATCCGAGTAGGGATTTGAAATCGTGAAGCCTTGCCAGGCCCTTGAGACACATGGGGTATTGACGCCTTAGGAGGGTCGACCAAACTCCGCAACTTGTCCAGAAGATCAGAATCACAAAACGAGGGGTGCCAAACCACCAAAGCGTCATCTTTTATCTCAAACAGGGAACCTAATGTCTTAGGTTGTTCTACATTGTCCATTTTTAGATCCCACCCCTCCCTTAAAATTGATTTTTTTTTTTTTTTTTTTTAGCAAGCAAGCAAGAGTAAGAAATAAAGCAAGGAAATTTTATGTACAAGCAGAAATTGTTTTTTTTTTAGCAAGCAAAGCAAGAAGTAAAGCAAGAAATTTTATGTAGCAGAAATTGATTTTTTTTTTTTTTTTTTTAAGCAAGCAAAGCAAGAAATAAAGCAAGGAAATTTTATGTATAAGCAGAAATTGATTTTTTTTTTTTTTTTTTTTAATATGCAAGATTAGAGTGCGCAGGATCTATATACAATGAAAGACAGGAAATAAATGAACCTTAGATATGGGAAGAGAGTACTTACCTGAATGGCACCTTCAAGAATAGAGAAAATAGGATCATCCTTTCGCAAGGTTGAGGGCTGAGTTCAATCCAATCACCCTAGAGAGTCTTGCTCCCCAATGCTCCTGAACTGCATGAATGAGGCATCTCATCAGCAGAATCCGGGTCTTCAACATAGTATTCTGGCAATTCATGAGAATCGCCGGGCAATTGTTCATGTGATTCAGAAAATAACTGGTCAAGAGTCTCAATCAGAGAATCAATGTCTTCCTCTGGTGGAACTGAAGAGGAGGATCCTGATTGGCTCTCAATGGGAGTCAGTTGACTGGATGCGGGTTGTTCTGATCCAGTGCTACGGATAAAATGTTCTTCCAAGCTCCAATCCGTAATGCCATAGAATGGTCCCCAATCATAGACATCATAAACTGTGAGTGATCCGATGCCCATGTGGTCCGGCCATATGAAGTTGTGAATGATGTCTGTGGTGCCTTGATTGTACCGT
This sequence comes from Acorus gramineus, assembly GCA_030737835.1. Lineage (NCBI taxonomy): Eukaryota > Viridiplantae > Streptophyta > Magnoliopsida > Acorales > Acoraceae > Acorus > Acorus gramineus. Next base: position 16,105,868 of record CM060850.1, read on the forward strand.
CCCAGACCTTGGCCTTGATGATAACCCATTTGTTCCATGAGTCGCCATCCTGGATTACTGTCAGTTGATGCGCGTGCTTTACCTTTGCCCAAAGTGCTTACCTGTAGTGCCCCATCACGCGCCCAATCGGGTGGAAACTCTGATATGTGCACGACTGGCTGCTTGCCTTCTCTCTTGGAAGGGCTTTTCACTGTTGTGATAGCCTCTGCTTCTTCTGCTTCATACCGGATGCCTCTGACTGCGTCCCCACCTATTGTGATGATCTGTTCTCCAACAGGAAATTTGAGGCATTGGTGGAGTGGGGAGGAAACACCTCGGATTGTCGCCAACCATTTTCTTCCCAAGATCATGCTATAATCAGAGTCCATCTCCAGAACATAGGCTTCAAACGTGGTCTTGAGGGGACCGATCTCCAAGCTAAATGAACGGAAGCCCACCACATGTCGAGCACTCCTGTCATAGGCAAAAATTCGCGTATCGGACTCCGCAAGTGAAGTGATATCACCATTGACGTGCTGGAACGTCTGGAGGGACATGAGGTTGACACCCGCACCAGTATCAACAAGGATTCGATTAACCAACGTTTTCTCCACCAAGGCGGTGATGCAAAGTGCCGAAATGTTGGTGAGGGGATCATCGATGACTTCCTTGGGCCAAAATGAGATCACAGGGCCCAATCCTTCAGAAACTAGCGCAGCTGGCACATTAAAGGCAGAAATGTGGCGGTCCACCTTGACCTTTTCCAGGAAAGCCCTTATCGCCTCCTGATGGTGTTCTGAAGTCTCGATCAGCTCCAATATCGAGATCTTGGCTGGGATTTTGCGCAATTGTTCAAGCAAGTCCACCTTATCACCAGCTCTCCCTTCTTCCACTTCCGCTTCTGATTGGTCTGTCGGAGAACTTGAGAGGGCATATTGTTGAAGATGCGTCCTGTCCTGGTGGTGTGGAGAACTGCAGTATTGGGACAATGATGCCAGGAGGACAAAAGTGGCCGGATGGGGCTGAGGCTGCTAGCTTGGATGGGACTCCGGATTGGTGGCGGGTTCATGGAGGGAACCGAACTTCTAGGAGCTGAACGGATGATGCCACCTGGTATGATCTGGGGTGGAGGATCGTCCTGAGGCTGATATGCACAGTTCTTTGGCCCAGTATTTAGCTCGCACATTTGACAGTTGAAGAACCTTGACCAGTCATGGCGGCGTGCCTCCCCCCATACCGAGATGATGTCCCCATTGCTTGGAAAACGCAAGCATTGATGACGCGTAGAAGAGACACCTTCGACATTGTCAAGCCAGGGCCTCCCAAGGATCATGGAATGAGGCGACTCGATCTTCATGACTTCACAGTCTACAGAGGTACATACGGGCCCCACCTTTAGAACACAAGAGATCCTCCCGCATGAAGATTGGCTTGAGCTGTCATATGCGTGGAGAAGGGTTTCTGATGGTTGGAGCTTGCAGTAGGTGGAATGGGTCATGATGTCTACTCCAGCGCCTGTGTCCACGAGGACATTTCAGAGAATTTTACCGGCAATGGCTACTTTGATCACAAGGGGGCATGTGCGGATGCTAGGCTCGGCGAGCTCATGAGGAGCGAATGTGATGGAAGGGGAACATGTCAAGCAAGTGATCGTGTCATGCTCCTCTGATGAGTCTTCTGTTGATGTTGGGGAGCCAGATGGCTCAAATCAAGGAGTCTTCTTCAAGCTCCTCCTCTCGTATTTCTTCTTTCGACTCTTCTTTCATCACCCTTTCTATCCCCCTTCTGAGCCAATGGTTAACGCATTAACAGTCCAATTTGGTTCATTCGGTCCCCCCCAAAGGATGTTTTCCCCCCATACGGAGACAATCTTTCCCCATAGTGGAAACCGAAGGCATTGATGACGAGTGGATGGAACTGCTCTGGCATTATTGAGCCACGCCCTCCCGAGAATTATGTTGTGGACGCCCCCCTCGAGCTTTACGACATGAAAATATACCTCAGTGTGCAACGGGCCTACCATCAAAGGAATCGTAACTGTTCCGACCACCGGTCGTCTGGTGCCGTCATATGCTTCTATGAACTCATTAGAGGGCTCAAGTTCAGGACGGTCCTCCACATCTTCAAATGAGCAATAAACTCCATATGCCATGATGTTTCCTCCTGCCCCAGTGTCAATATATGTATATCTAAAGGGGATCCCTGCTATCTCCACCATGATACGAAGAGGGCGATTACGCATTGCTGGTGGGGCGAGCTCACTCTCGAGGAACACAATAGGTGGCGGTCCCACCGGACCATCAACAGTTCCGGTTGATGCTTCTGGTTCTTGAATTGTGCTTGCCAATGTGGACTGCTCAGATGGTTCTTGCTCAAGGGCATCTTCACCAAATGCCAGTTCTTCCGGCTCTTCCATGAGCTCGTCTTCAGATACTTCCCCTCAGGGTCTTCTTCTGGCTCCTCCTCTTCGGGGTCTTCTTCTGGCTCCTCCTCCTCAGGGTCTTCTTCTGGCTCCTCCTCCTCAAGGTCTTCTTCTGGCTCCTCCTCCTCCGGGTCCTCTTCTGGCTCCTCCTCCTCAGGGTCTTCTTCTGGCTCCTCCTCCTCAGGGTCTTCTTCTGGTTCCTCCTCTTCCGGGTCCTCTTCTGGTTCCTCCTCTTCCGGGTCCTCTTCTGGTTCCTCCTCCTCCGGGTCCTCTTCTGGTTCCTCCTCTTCGGGGTCCTCTTCTGGTTCCTCCTCCTCAGGGTCCTCTTCTGGTTCTTCCTCCTCAGGGTCCTCTTCTGGTTCTTCCTCCTCAGGGTCTTCTTCTGGCTCTTCTTCTGGCTCGTCTTCTTCCATGGGTTCCTCTTCGGATTCGGATTTACCACTATCAGGTGTTGCCGGTGGGGTGACAAGGTTGGCCCAAAGGTGTGATGAGGAGTTGGACTGGTTGGGGGATGGAGGGTTGGTCCCAATGAAGTTGACAACTGGACCAGATGAAGTAGACGGCTGAGTATGGGAAGGAAGTGGGTCAATATGAATGCCAAGAGGTGCAGATGAAGTGGGGGATTGAACAGGGTGGGCCGAGCGGGACCTAGTGATGATATTTCGCAATAGTGCCCAATCAATGCGATCTTGTTCATGAAGATCATAAACAAAATCTCGAAATGTGTAGCAACCACGGATGTCATGACCATGCATCCGGTGGTATGGGCAGTAGCGCGAACTATCGACACCAGGGGGTGAGGGTCTCTCGGGTGGCAAGGTGATGCTGTTGGATTCCATCAGTGCCATAAAAATGTCGGGCAAGGACTCTGGCAGTGGCGGGTAAGTATCACGTTTGCCCATCCTTCGAGCCGGGTAAGATGTGGGTGGAGGCACAGCTGTGTATTGTCTTTCGGGGATTGGTCGGGGAGTTATTTGATTGGGTTGCAAGGCTCGAATGGGTTGGGCTTGGGGAGCTGAGTGGTGATACTGAAATGGTTGGCGGAGAGGTGGGTGGTGGGTTGGGAATGAGGAAATTGGCGTGGGGCGTGTCGGATGGTGCACCGGCGTCTGTTGAGGAGCAATTCCTTGATAACGGGTTACTGGTCGAGGTGGAGTATACCTAGATGGTCCAGGTGCATACGGCCTTGTTACCGATCCTCGACCAGAAGCTGGTGATCCATTTGGGTAGAACGCTGAGATTTGTGGGCTGACCCCTTCTACCGTGGAGGATGGAAAATGGTTTTTCTTGAAGGGAGGGCGCGGGTTGCCAGTTGGTGAAGCAGTGGTAGTGCTGGCACAACGCTGAATGTGGTTGTGGCGATCAATCAGCATTTCGTAAGTAGAGCAATCACCATAGGCGAGATTCATTCGCAACTCCGGAGTGAGATTTTGCAGCATCATGTCTATTTCCTGGCTTTCTGTCAATTGCAATCCCGTCCTGTGCACCAACATGCGCCAACGTGCCACAAAAGATTCAAACTCTTCACGCGGCCTCATCTTTTCTGCTGTAAGGTCTGATAGGGATGGAATGCGCATTCTCTGATACCCATATCGCCGGAGAAACCTTTCGCTCACAGCAGAAAAATCATGGAGGCATTCGACCGGGAGGGTCGCATACCATTGAACTGCCTCTCCCTCAAGAGACTTCTGGAAAAGGAATACCATAAGTGACTCATCTCCCAGGAATGGACGTGAGTCCATATAAAAAGCAGTCAAATGAGCATCTGGATCTCCTCGACCATTATATCTGCGGTACTTGGGGATTTTAAGGTCGACTGGGAGAGCAATGGGGGGAATTTGGCGTAAATTGGACTGGTGGGAGGTTTGGAGCAACGTCGGGTTGAGTTCTGACACTATCCTTCGGACAGTGTCATCCAAGGTTTCAATAGGTTGGGGTGGGGTTGGACTCCTGGCTGTGGTGGAGGAGGAGGGGGTTGAAGAGTAGTGGGATTTGGATTCCGGGAGGCTGAGTGCAATCGGTTGAGGTGGTCGAAGGCATTCATCATTTCATCAATTGAGTGATATCCCATGGCCTCCATTCTTTCCTCGAGTCTCCTCCAGGCTGGTCTTTATGAAGTCTAAGTGGTTTCCTGGTTGCGCGTGGCTTGCCCATGGGGCATACCGGCATCGGGAAACACTTGGTTCTCATAAAAATCATATCCCATGTCTACCCTTGAACCTTCAGGTCTAGGGAAGGGATCCATGTGTGTGTTTCGGGGTGAGCAGCAAGCGATATAGAAATGGAACGACTTAACAGATCAAGCAAGCAATTCCACAATCTAACAGAGCATGAAACTTCAGAAATCAGATAGTAATGGGATGTTGATGGCTCTTGGACAGAACACCTATATAACTGGGTCAGCAAGGGCTGGACGTCGAAGATTCTAGAATTTTGAAATAAAGAGAGAGCAAGTGTTTTTTTTTTGTTTTTTTTTTTTTTTTTTTTTTTTTTTTGTACTGAAGGAAATTTTGGAAAAAAGAGTTAGTGAAAGAAAAAGAAATTTGGTACTAGAGATTTTGAAAAGACAAAGTTTTTTTTTTTTTTTTTTTTGGAAAAGCAAGTAAATTTTTTTTTTTAATCAGAAGAAAAGGAAAGGAAAATTTTGAGGAAAATAGAAAAATAGGAACTGAAGTTCAAAATAGTGCAAATAAAAAAGTGGAAATTTTTTTTTTTTTTTTTTTACTTACTAAAGGAAATTTTGGAAAAGGAGTTAGTGAAGGAAAGAGAAATTTGGTACTAGAGATTCTGAAAGAAGTTTTTTTTTTTTTTTTTTTTTTTTTGGAAAAGCAAGTAAAATTTTTTTTAATCAGAAGAAAAGGAAAGGAAAATTTTGAGGAAAACAGAAAAATAGGAATTGAAGTTCAAAATAGTGCAAATAAAAAAGTGGAAATTTTTTTTTTTTTTTTTTACTTACTAAAGGAAATTTTGGAAAAGGAGTTAGTGAAGGAAAGAGAAATTTGGTACTAGAGATTTTGAAATTTTTTTTTTTTTTTTTTTTTTGAAAAAAGCAAGTAAAAAATTTTTTTTTTTTTTTTTAATCAGAAGAAAAGGAAAGGAAAATTTTGAGGAAAACAGAAAAATAGGAACTGTAGTTTAAGATAGTGCAAATAAAAAAATGGAAATTTTTTTTTTTTTTTTTTTTACTTACTAAAGGAAATTTTGGAAAAGGAGTTAGTGAAGGAAAGAGAAATTTGGTACTAGAGATTTTGAAAAAGAATTTTTTTTTTGTTTTTTTTTTTTTGGAAAAGCAAGTAAAGAAACCTTTTTTTTTTAATCAGAAGAAAAGGAAAGGAAAATTTTGAGAAAAACAGAAAAATAGGAACTGTAGTTCAGAATGGTGCAAATAAAAAGAGGATTTTTTTTTTTTTTTTTTTTTGTTTTGTTTTGTGTTTTTTTTTTTTGTTTGCAAAAATAGGAAAGCAGCAAGACAATAGATTTTGGCAGACAGTGCAATAAAAAGAGGGGATTTCTTTTGCAAAATAGGAAATCAGAAAGACAATAATTTTTTTTTGGAACAGGAAGGTAAGAGATTTTGATTGAAGGAAAAAAAAAAGGGCGATAAATGAGTAGCTAGAATCAGACGAAAGCAAGAAAGAAGCAGAAACTTCGACGACCACCTAGGGGGTTCGTCCAAGAATTAACACAGTACAGATATTCAGTTGCATACAACAAACACCATCATGCATTCATGAAACAGATTAGACTCAGTCTTATTGATGTCTAGTGAAAGTCGCAGGAATTCTTTTCAAACTAGCACTACTCTCTGCCTAGGAGTTTTAGAGGACCAACCTGATTGAGCTTTTCACGAAGGGAGTCCCACCGTGATCGCCAGACTGTCGGTGTTGGATTTTGGACGCGGCGTGGTCGTGAATCCGGGTTCCTTCAAGTTTGGTTCCGTTATGCACACGGCGCTTCGAATCACCACTTGATGGATCGTCCAAGGTTGCCCGACCGCTTCCAGGGACGTTGGTGTGATCGCCACTTGCTTTTCCTCAAAAGCAAGAAAAGAAGATTTCTTCTGTTATTACTCGCCTTCAACGAGGGATGCGGGTTCTCCTCTCAAGGATCATGGCCGGCCGTGCCTTGAGGTGTTTAAGCTCAGATTGATCCTGCAAACCCAAAGAGAGAGAAAGATACTTTTTTTTTTGTGCAAGGTTGGCAAATGGGATAAAAAAGGGTGTTCTTTCTGGTCAATAGACTGGAGATTGATGAACTAGAAGGGATTGTTGGCCTCGACGAACCACGGGGGAGTTGTCGAGATTGACAAACTATGGGTGGATGGTCGGGTTCGACGAACTATGATTGGATTGTCGAGTTCGGCGAGTTAAAGGGGGGTTGTCGGGTTTGACGAGTTAGAGGAGGGTTGTCGGGTTTGACGAGTTAGAGGAGGGTTGTGGGTTGTCGGGTTTGACGAGTTAGAGGAGGGTTGTCGGGTTTGACGAGTTAAGGTGGGTTGTCGGTATTGACGAGTTAGAGGAGGGTTGTCGGGTTTGACGAGTTAGAGGAGGGTTGTCGGGTTAGACGAGTACAGGGGGATTGTCGAGTTCGACGAGTTAAAGGGGGATTGTCGAGTACGACGAGCCAGGGGGGATTGTCGAGGGTAAACTCCAAGAAAAATTTAACAAAATTAGTGGGAGGTTTATGTTAGCAAGGAACGAAGAAAAACAAAAAAAAGCAACATATAAACAGTATATAAAAGAGTAATAACAAACATATAAAGCAGTAAATGACGAATAAAGTAAACAAAATAAAACAAAAGGGGTTAGTAGTCCTTGGGAGGTACCCAAACTTGCAAAGGGGAGTGTTCAAATGGTCCCTAGACCAACTGACCAACGATCCAAGTTAGGGTCGTCCGCCAGCTGCGTATAGTTTCCAAAAGAACTGATAAAAGTCCAATGATGTACTCCAACATTCTCAACTTTGATTAAACTTATATTTATTAGATTTAGTAAGTTTGTTACAACCTTATACAAGTTCTTTTAGGAAATGATATGTTATACAAGTTCTCTTAAGTAAAAAAAGAGGAGAAGAAAGAAAAAAAAAAGAAAAGGAAGGGAAGTGAGGGTGGGGAAGTGTGATGGGTGGTTGTTTGGAGTGGCTGCCGGCGTAGGGGGTGGTGGTGCTCGGAAACGGAGGGTGGAGAGTGTTGAGAGGGCTGTTGGTGGTAAAGAACAAGGTGGGTTCGGATGGGTGGCTTTTGGAGAGGAATGGGAGGGGTTTGGTGGTAGGTGAGAGTGGTGGGTGGTTGTTTGGGGTGGCTGCTGGTGTAGGGGGTGGTGGTGCTCGGAAATGGAGGGTGGAGAGTGGTGAAAGGTCGCTGGTCTCAAGTGGGGTGGCTAGGAGAGACTTTGGAGAGTAAAAGGTGGGTAAAGATGAGTTAAAGATGGTTCTCCTCCTCCAAAAACCTCCCTTTTATAGCCCCAAACGACCACCACCTTCTTGACACCTGTTTGGGGAAGTCATGAGTGCCCCACGACGCTCCCACGTTCACCCGAAGTGGCTGACGTCGGTGGAGAGGCGAAAAAAGTCGAGCCATGCCGTCCTTTCCGAGCTGAACTTATCCCAGTATTTTCGACGATCCGTCATCCCATTGTCGAGGTCGACAATCCCACCAAAGATCGTCGAAGTCGACAATTCTCAGAAAGATCGTCCAGTTCGACAATCCTTTCAAAGATCGTCGAAGTCGACGATCCTCAGAAAGATCGTCCAGTTCGACAATCCCACCAAAGATCGTCGAAGTCGACGATCCTCAGAAGGATCGTCCAGTTCGACAATCCTTTCAGAGATCGTCGAAGTCGACGATCCTCAGAAGGATCGTCCAGTTCGACAATCCTTTCAGAGATCGTCGAAGTCGACGATCCTCAGAAAGATCGTCCAGTTCGACAATCCTTTCAGAGATCGTCGAAGTCGACAGTCCTCAGAAAGGTCGTCCAGTACGACGGGTGGGTGGTCGCTTGTCTTAATCACCAAACAGATTTTAGATGTCTTGTTCAACAACCGAGGCTTAACCATTCTGGGCAATAGTACTGTTTCTCTTGAGCTTTTCTTTAAACTTATCACTTGTTGCGCTCATGCTTTCTTTTCTTCCCTTTCCCTACTCAAGTGACTATTCTGGCTCTAGGAAGATCATCCGGGCTTAGACCTGCAAACTAAGATATCACAAATAATAAGTGTTTCACAGTTCTGACCGATCAAAATGGGGTATCTACACCCTTGACCTCGCATATTATGAATATGGAGATTGTAACGAGCAAGGACATCAGATATCACTTTTTTAAGAGTTGATGCATTGGTGTCTACAACACCCACAATTGCAAAAAAACGCTCTCGTATAAAACCGTTATCATCAATGAATCTTAAAATAATGGCCATTTGCTCTTTCTTGGATTCATCTTGTGCTTCATCAACAAGAATACAAAATTTGGCATCCCCAACTTCCTCACGAATTTTGTTTCTCACTTTGTTAGCGAGAATATGCAAAATCTCTTTTTGAATAGCTGGTGAGGTATACTTGGCATTTCCTGGAGCTTTTTCTAAAACAACTTCAGCAACTTCATCGTTAAATTTGGCCACAAGCTTTATCAATTCAATGAAATTACCTCGATTTTTTGAATCTACGGATTCATCGTGACCTCTGAAAGCACATGCTTGGAATGCAAGCCACCGGACGCTCTCAATCGTCGTCTTGAGTCTCAATCGATTCTTCAAAATTTGCTCTGAAGATTGTACATTCATCACTTTGTCGATATGTCGAGAAGGTTTCAATAAATCCTCACAAGCTTTTATAGCATTGTTATGTGGTGAAGTAGGACCTCCTAGATGATGCAAAAATGCACATTTATTTCCATCATTAACCCTTTTCCAACTTTTAAACCCATCAGTGGTAAATGCAGGACGGATCGGCGGATTTTTTTCAAATAGAAAGCATGGAAAACAGAATGCTTTATCCTTTGAAGGAGAGTACTCTAGCCAAGGAAATTGAGAGAACCAAGAATATTGAAATCGACGAAATTGTTTTCCTGATTCAGAGCGTGGATATTCTGAAAGCTTAGGTTGATATGGTCCCGCTCTAACAAATGCTCGTCGAATCTCATCTTGTTGATTAACAGGATGTTGCCATATTTGAATACGTAATCCCGGATCTCGTTCGAAAGAAGTAGCATCAAACTCTTTAGGCTCAACCCTTGGACATTTAGAAGGAGGTTGTTCATCGGCAATTATAATATCAACATTAGGCGTAGAAGAATTCTCATCTCTTGATTTATCATCATCCTCTCTTCTTTTAAAGAACGAAAAAATAGTTTTTTCTCTCTTAAATGGTTGTTGATTATTTGTCATTATAACCTAATATAACAAGATTTTCAAGGAAATATTAGATACACTCTCAAAATTAAGATCTCAATGAAATATTGAAAAAAAAAATTGTACTTACCTTTTGCACTATTTTCTAAGAATCCTCAATTAAAATATTAACTCAATATCCGTCGATTGTCGCTAATCCACTTTCAATTCTGGTTTTTTTTGACAAGTCACACAACCGATAACACCACTTGTTTTGTTTGACTTTTTCCGAAATCTGAAAATCAAAAGCAACACACATTAAAATATTAAAATAAAGTATTAGAGAATAAAAAATAATAAAAAAATATATTTGGTCTAATAATCTTAAACACTGATCTACATAAGTCCTTGTCTACTTAGACCACTTATAAATAAAAAATATATATATGTTAATACCATACAATTTTTTTTTTAATACATCTTATTAAATATATTATAAATTTATCATCATACCTTAATTTTTTAATCCAAAAAAAGAGTGGAATCAAATCATTCAACTTTTACACAATACATTATATAAGTAGAAGAAATTATAGGGTTCAGCTAGCATCAACAATTATAACATGTTATTGAATAAATACAAGCCAAAACCAACTATTCAATTATGCAAGCCAAAACCAAATTCAATACACCTGGACTGGACGGCTGGACACCACTCAGACTCTGACACACACCTTTCTTCCTTTATAAAACCCCTGAATCGACTAAACAAAACAAAAAAAAAAAAAATGGTCTCAAGAAAACACAGGCTCTGTTTTCTTTCAAATCTCATCGAGTCATGAGTCATCGTCTCGATCTCGCACCCTCACGGCCTCACCCGAGCGGGCCGAGCCCCGATCGCCGTCCATCTCGTCGGGGACTCGGGGGGAGATACGATCGTCGTCTATTCCGCCACAGGGGGAGAGCTGATCGCTGACTCTCTGTCTGTCTCGTCGGGACTTCGGGGAAAGGGAGAAAGAGAGGGATCGGCAAAGAAAGAGTTCAAACCTGGTCCCATGGTCAGTGGTCCGCCTCCGGCCTCCCTTGTCATCCCCTGATGGGCGATGGCCCTGAATCCTGATGCTCCAAGCCTCCGATCGCCGTCCACCCGTGACCCGTCCGGCCGTTCGTCAAGGTAGGTTCGCAGAGAAATTGTGGGAGGAAAGTTGAGAAAGGAGAAGGGTTTTTAGGTTTTAATTGATTTTATTTTTGTTTGGTAATCGGTATGAATGTATGATTAGGGTTGTCTTTGATGGGTTAGGCTGGTTTGGGCTGGTTTGGGCTGGGCTGAGCTGGGCTGGTTAACAGGGGATCTAAGACTGGGGCCTCTTTTAAAAAAAAATTCAAAAATTTGGGGGGGGCTACAGCCCGGCCCAGCCTACTAGTAGTTCCGCCCTTGCTTACTTGGGAATTAAAAATTTAGAATTTTTAGTATCTTATGTTTTATTTTATTAGATTTTAATAATTGTCACTGTAACTGTGGTTTTACTATTTTTAGTAGAGGTATAATTCACATTATATATACAATAGTGTTATAAACTAAATAGAATATAAATACATAAAAAAAATACACAAGCAAATAGAGAAGTAAAGAGGTGTTTATTCTTCAATTGTTATTTTGAATTGTTGGTTGTTGAATACATGAGAAACTTCTCTATTTATAGGGTGCATAAAAAAATCCCAAAAAAGGAGAGTTACAAGTCTATAGAGGTGAGGGGATAGATAATGGGGTGATTAATAGTGGGGGTTATGGAGTTGAAGAGTGGAGGAGGTTATGGCTTGGAGGAGTGGTGGTTATCCACTATATTTACAACACTCCCCCTTGGATGATCACCATGCTAAGATAATTGCCTCATTAAAACCTTGCTTGAAAAACCAAATAGGAAAAAAAATCAAACGAAGGAAAAAAAACCAAATCGTATAATGGTGTATGCATTTGACACTGCCTCATTAAAACCTTGCCAGGAAAACCCAAAGGGACAAAACCTAGGCAAAGGAAAAAAAGTACAGTTCGCAAAATGTTATAAAAAATTACTCTCCCTCATAAATACAAGATTTCAAGAATTTTGGTCGCAAACTTGTCGCATCCCGATTTCATACACCAGCTTCTTGAACGTTGACGTCGAGAAAGCTTTAGTGAACAAATCTGTAAAATTTTCCTTTGACTGAATTTGTTGAACATCAATTTCATGTCTCTGCTGGAGCTCATGAGTGTAAAAGAATTTTGGAGAAATATGATTCGTTCTATCACCATTGATATATACCCTTTTAATTTGAGCAATGTATGCTGCATTGTCTTCATATATAGTTGTTGGAACATCTGTAATGAGAGATAGTTTGCATGCAGTACGAATATGATGAACCAAAGACCTTATCCACATGCATTCCCGGCTTGCTTTGTGGAGTGCAAGAATCTCATAGTGGTTAGAAGACGTGGCGACCAAAGCCTGTTTCGTAGATCGCCAAGAGATTGCTGTGCCACCGCAAGTGAATACATATCCTGTTTGTGAGCTGTCACGCCCCAGGGCGGCCGTCCCCGGGACGCGGCAAGTGTATATAAAATATCAGAACTACACAGGAGGTCAACAATATATATCATACACAATAACCAGAATGACACACAACGACAAGAAGCTGACATGATATATACACCTAATGCGGAAGCAAAAGACTGAGTCTGTAAATAAAACATACTACAGACTCGATACACAATCATCTGTCCTGTGAGAGCCAATATATACAAATACAACTGAATATATACAACACGTGCTCAGCACGGAAATCCAATACATACAGCCAAGGAAAGGGATGCTGATAGCCTCTGGTACTCGCGGGACGTGGCGCTGCTCCGCTACTGAAGGAATCCCTCGGAAAGCTCCAACTGCTGCTCCGGCTCCAGCTCAGGCTCAGTGGCAACTGGGGAAAAACATATGCGAGGGGTGAGCCACACGCTCAGTGAACGGCACAACCCATGCATCACAGACAATATTGACCACAACATATTAATCCATTCCAATCCACAATTTCCATAACCCAGATCCTACCCTCACCCTTACCCCTCAACAAGGGACTCAGGATATTGGGACTTACAATCATTCACAACAAAACCAGCGGGTCGCTCATCGCCAACCCACCACACCCTCACCCTCACCTTTCCAAAGGTGACATAGGATTTTGGGACTGATAATCATCCATTCACATATCCAGTAGGTCGCTCATCGCCAACCCACTACACCCTCACCCTCACCCTACCACGGGTGACATAGGATTTTGGGACTGACTAGGCTGTTGGTCACCCTTGGTCCACCGATAGTCTCTCCCTCCACTCCGTAGGCCGCCTGGTCTACTCCCACATTCAGCACAGTCCGTCACCAAATCAGGAGGTGCCTACTGATGGGAGCCCTCTGTCAGGAAGGCCCTGTCTAACGTTGGGGGTAGTCTCTACCGGATCCAACGAGGGGGACAGAACAGCCCATCCATACGCATATGATCCACTCGGATCCGCCGACTACACGTCTCTACAACTCAAATGTCATGAATTCCTCTGAATTCAACCGGGTGCATCTCCACGATGCGGGGAACATGTACAATAACCAGCAACTGGAATATTATTGGGGGAAAGAACTCGGGAGGGCGGCGTGAGTTCCCGTTATAGGACACTTCGACAACCAAACAAGGAACACGGAGTACCCTAACCCGGGTCTCACCGCTGTCCTCGCAAGGCCCCTCCCTTACAATATTCACCTACTCATGCTAATAATTATACCAATCATTCCACATAACCTATAATATTATTGGGACTAGAACCTTGGGAGAGCAGCCTGAGGTCCCGATACAGGACATCCCGACAACCAAACGAGGAACACGGGGTACCCTAACCCGGGTCTCACCGCTGTCCTCGCAAGGCTCCTCCCTATAATATTATCTAAGGCATGCTATTTAACAGTTATTAGCATTCAATTTACCAATTAAACTAGTAGGACACATGCATAGGCCAAGGCTTCCTAGCAGGAACAGGGGACATGATGCATGGCTCATACGCATATCCTAAGGGTGCAAGTCCCTAACATGCAAAGACTAGGGAAGCATGCATTCTACACATAAATCATACAAGCATGGATTACATATTATTGCAGGTTAATATTCATCCAAGACGCCCCAGGAGAGGTCGGTATACGCCCAAGTGCGTATAACACCTCTCGACTGGGTTGGATTGTCCCACTCACCAGTGATCGGGGTCGTCGCGCGACCGTCCGTCTAGATCTGCAAGACAGGTATTATTTGGTAAGTATTAATCCACAATTATCATTAAATACATAAATAAACACCCCAAAACCCACAACAAGCATCCAACACCTCCCCAACAACTACCCGCGGCCTCGGCAACCACCCGCACGGCCGGCCACCGCCCGCACGGCCACCCGACCGCCCGGACGCGCCGCCGCGGGCCCCGCACGCCTTGCGCCGGTCCGCGAGCACCCCACGCGCCCCCGCACGCAGTGCCCCGCCTCGCGCGCACCCCGTGCGCACCTCCGCCACCTTGCCGCACCTCGCACGCACCTCGCACACCTTGCCGCACCTCGCGCGCACCTCGCACGCACCTCGCACACCTTGCCGCACCTCGCGCGCACCTCGCACGCACCTCGCACACCTTGCCGCACCTCGCGCGCACCTCGCACGCCACCTCGCGCAGCCTCAGCCACCTCCTTGCGCGCGCACGCCGAGCACCCGCGCGACCAGCTCCACGCGCACCAGTCCGCCCAGACCAGCTCCCATCACCGGCCTCTGCTCGCCCAGCACCGGCCACTGCTCGCCCAGCACCGGCCAGCACCCTGCACCAGGCCCGCGTGCCCTCGCACGCACGCCGCGCGTACGCGCGCCCGTGCACGCACGCGCGCCTGCCCGCGCGCACCCGACCTGGCGCCGCCTGGGCTGCTGCTGCTGCTGCTTGCGTCCGAGACAGGGCCCCAGCCTGCCGAGCGCCTCCAACCACCTCTCCCGCTGCCGCCGACCACCTCCGACCACCTCCGACCACCCTCCGACGACCCCCACTGCCGCCGACCACCCCCAAACACCCAACCCACCTTCCTAGCATTCATCTATGCAAGAAAAAGAGGGAAAGGAGGCTTACCGAGGGGAGGGAGCGAAGTCCGGACGCTCTCCGCGCGCCGAAACCTTCCTCAAAGGCTCTCCCACGCCCCGATCTACCACGGCCCTCGAAATGGCCCGAATCAGAGGACAAAGAGAGGGGGACGGAGTGGCTAGAGTCGTCGGAATTCGGATTTGAAGACACCGGTGTGTAGATCGGGACCCGATCTACACTTCCCGTGCTTTGGGTTTTCGATTTTGAGGGGTCTAGGGGGCTTGAAAGGAAGAAAAACGGAGAGGGGAGAGAGAGATCTCGACGAGGAAGACAATGAATAGTAATCAGATATTTTTTTGATTCCTTTTAAGTAGAGCGCGACTTAAAAACCCGGATACGCCCCGGAACTGCAAAATTTTTGCAAACGATGCCAGAATTCGATGAAATTTTCATGAGTGGCTTAAAATGGCACCAGGACACATAATATGCAGTTAGATTTTCAATCGGAGTCCTCTAGCTCAGAAAATAGCTAACAGACTGAAATTAAGCGGTTCCGATCGAAAAACCGGTAAAAACCGAAAACTGCCAGAATGCTCTAACGGTTACCAACAGGTTAAAAGTGACACATATATAACATGAGCTGTGAGGATCTGAAAGATATCCTGAATCTATATAACCCTTTAGTTGTGCACCATTATTGGAATCCTTTGCATAGAATAGACCCATGTCTGACGTTCCACGAAGATAACGAAAAATGTGCTTCACACCATTCCAATGCCTTCGAGTTGGTGCAAAGCTAAATCTAGCCAGTAAATTGACTGAAAATGCAATTTCTAGTCTAGTGCATTTGGCCAAATATAATAAGGCGCCAATAGCACTAAGATAAGGTACTTCAGGACCAAGAAGATTTTCAATATCTTCTTTTGGATGAAAATGGTCCTTCTTTGGGTCAAGTAACTTTACTACCATTGGAGTACTTAATGGATGACATTTGTCAATATTAAAACGCTTCAGGATTTTTTTAACATATGTTTGATGAATAAGTATCCCACTTGAACTTTGCTCAATCTATAGGCCAAGACATTATCTTGTTTTCCCAAGATCTTTTATTTCAAACTCCTTTTTCAAATATGAGGAAGCCTTTTTGAGCTCTTCAGGAGTCCCAATTAGATTAATATCATCAACATATACTGCAATAATGGTAAATCCGAGTTCCGTTTTCTTAATAAATACACAGGAGCATATTGGATCATTGACATATCCTTCTTTTATTAAGTACTCACTAAGACGGTTATACCACATTCTACCAGATTGCTTTAATCCATACAAGGATCGTCTTAGCTTGATTGAGTACATGTTCGTTATTT
The DNA here is from genome assembly GCA_030737835.1 of Acorus gramineus. NCBI lineage: Eukaryota > Viridiplantae > Streptophyta > Magnoliopsida > Acorales > Acoraceae > Acorus > Acorus gramineus. The sequence continues at coordinate 16,122,081 of CM060850.1, forward strand.
TGCTTCAGGCAATTTTAGACCTTCTGAAACTTTCATATAAATGTCGGTATCTAATTTTTCATATTAATATGCAGTAAGCACATCCATTAGATGCATGTCAAGTTCTTCTGAGACTACAAGACTAATTAAATACCGAAATGTGATTGTGTCCATCATAGGAGAATATGTCTCTTCAAAATCTATCACAGATCTCTGCAGGAAACCCTGTGCCACAAGACGAGCTTTGTATCTAACAATCTCGTTTCTTTCATTTTTTTTCTCGCAAACACCCATTTACATCCTACTGGTTTAACACCTTCAGTGGTTAGGACTACTGGTCCAAATACTTGGTGTTTTGCAAGTGAATCCAATTCTGTTTGAATAGCAGCTTTCCATTGTGGCCAACAATTTTTTCGTCTGCATTCATCCACTGAACGTGGTTCTAAATTATTATCTGAAATGATTTCTGTAGCTACCATAAATGAGAATATATCATCAACAAGCACTTGCTTTCGATCCCACAATATTTGTGAATTTGTATAATTTATGGAAATTTCTTCATTTCCATGTACTTGTTCTTCATGCACTAGCATCACTTCAGGGACGTCAGTCTCTTCGGGGACTTGTGTCACTTCAGGGGCTTCCTCCTCTATAGGAGTTATTATTGTGGGTCTTTCAAGTGTTTCATACTCTTCTAGAGAATTATTCTTCATTGTTTTTCTCCTTCGGGGAGCTGAATCTTTTGAGCCTATAGGTCTTCCACGCTTCAGGCGTGTTTTTGTTGATTCATTAGCCGGCATATTAACAGTTTTTCCTATTGGAACATTAATTCGAGCTGGAGTATTAGCAACTGGAATATGTGATTTCATCACTTTTGCTGCATCATTGAATGCATCTGGCAATTGATGCGCAATTCTTTGAAGATGGATGATTCTTTGCACTTCAGTTTCACATTGATTAGTGCGAGGATCAAGATGAGACAAAGATGGAGTTTGTCATGTAAGTTCAAGTCGTTCTTCTGGGGATGGATTTTCTCCCCCTAACGACGGGAATATTGTCTCATCAAAATGACAATCCGCAAATCGAGCAGTAAAAACATTCCCTGTCAATGGTTCAAGATATCTTATAATAGAAGGAGAATCAAAGACTACATAAATTCCCAATCGACGTTGAGAGCCCATTTTAGTTCGTTGTGTAGGGGCAATAGGAACTTGTACAACACAACCAAAAATTCGAAGATGTGAAATATTTAGTTGATGACCCAGTACGAGCTGTAAAGGGGAATATTGATGATAAGCAGTTGGCCGAAGGTGAACTAAAGCTGCTGCATGCAATATAGCATGACCCCAAGCTGAAATGGGTAATTTTGTCCTCAAAAGCATAGGACGTGCAATTAGCTGAAGATGTTTAATAAATGATTCAGCTAATCCATTTTGGGTGTGCACATGAGCAACAGGGTGTTCAACATCGATGCCATGCGACATACAATAGTTGTTAAAAGTTTTCGATGTGAATTCACCAGCTCCATCAAGGCGTATTGATTTTATAGGATAATCCAAAAAATGAGACTGTAATCGGATTATCTGAGCAAGTAGTCTTGCAAATGTAGCATTCCGAGTGGATAATAGACAAACATGCGACCATCTAGCAGATGCGTCTATCAATACCATAAAATACTTGAATGGTCCACATGGGGGGTGGATTGGGCCACATATATCCCCTTGGATTCTTTGCAAAAATGTTGGTGACTCAACATTGACTTTTGTAGGGGATGGTCTAACTATCAATTTTCCTTGTGAGCACGAAGTGCATTGATAGTGATTAGGTAGAAGAATCTTCTGGTTCTTTAACGAATGCCCAAATGAATTATCAATTATTCGACGCATCATTGTAGATCCTGGATGCCCGAGACGATCATGCCAAAGTGTAAAAATATCTGAATCATAGAACTTCTGGTTCATTACAGCATATGATTCGATTGTTTTTATGGTTGTATAATACAACCCAGATGAGAAAGCATGAAGTTTCTCTAATATATGTTTTTGGCCTGAAACAATTGAAGTAATGCATAAATACTCCATATTGTTTTCATTGATAGTCTCAATATGATATCCATTAAGACGGATATTCTTAAAACTTAGCAGATTTCTTCTGAATCTTGCTGAATATAATGCACCATTAATACAAAATTTTGTACCTCCTGGTAATATTATATTTGCTCTTCCGGAGCCTTCAATTAATTTCGTAGTACCAGAAATGATATTAACATTTGCATTGATTAATGTCAATGTCGAGAAATATTGTTTATTTCGTAGGATCGTATGTGTTGTAGCACTGTCTGCTAGACAAATGTCACCAACCATAACCATTCTTGTAAAAAAAAAATGAAATAAATAAGATAAATATAAAAATAAGAAAAATGCATTTTAGATAACAAAGAAAAATTATAATTATAAAAATTATAAAAGTCTGATCGTACATCAGGTACGTGACCATATTTTTAAGCACCAAATAAATAACAATCATTTTCCTTGTGTTAGGGGTTTGTTCTACAACCCTTTTCCCTTCAATTATGCTTTAGTTTAATAGCAAATCACTTTTAGTGATTTGAGATATTTTACAAACTTTATGATTGTTGTGCTTTCAACTATATAAATCATGATCTCATCATTCATGACCACAACTTCCATGGCGAACATAAAATAAAATGCATTTACTTCGGGTAATGATGCTATGCCATTGAGTTGAGTTACATGATATTTTAAAAAAAATCTTTCGGCAACGAGAATATATAAAATTGATGCTCTCAATATTGCTACAACTTGAGCATATTTGAGGCATAATGGCCGGTGGATCTTTGTCAATGAGGTATTAATCTTTAAATCCTTTTCATTATGATGATGATGGTGAAATCTAATCATAATTTACATGTTCCTGCTGGGATACATGGATTTTTTTTTATTTGGTCCTTCAAGGGCCAAAAAAATATATTATATAACTTTTGTTTGGTCATACAGGGACACAAGCAATCATGATTTGTGTATATATATCCTTCAGGAATAAAAATTATACGGTCTTTCAGTGACACATTCTAATAATATCTTTCACATGATCCTCCAAGGATCCATATTATAATTTTTGTAGTTCTTCAGGGATAGAAGAAAATTTGCATGGTCTTATTGGGACGCATTATTCATAACTTCTACGTGGTCCTTCATGCATCCATGTAAATACAATTTTTGTATGATCCTATAGGGACACATGACATTGTAACATTAAAATGAATCTCAAATCAAATATAAATATCAAACTAATTGATACCAGGAATAAGGACTGAAGTTAGCACAAATCTAAGAAATAAGTGAAAATCAAAATATAATTCAATATAGTCAAACATAAAAAAAATTTAAGCTACAAATTTTAATCATTTTTTTTTCACATATATATGAATATGGAACATATTGAGACTAATATGATTTTTTTTTTATTTATATGTGGCATAGCATGTCACAGTATTGTAACCACAGTATAGTAACCGAAGCACTATATATGTTGAATAAATAAACTAATTAAGAAGATATTTATGCCACATATTAAAAAAAACTTTTAATTTTCATTATTAAAAAAAAATACAAAAAGGAATCATGGTGCTGCCAAAATAGTATGGGTGTTTTTCAAATAGGGCATGATGGTGAATATAATAAAATCATGGGTTCTGCTAATGCTAATAGAATTATTCATGAATATAATAAACCAACATAATATATATAAATTATAGAATAACATGCCATACTTATAACAACAGTGAATTCAATGTGGATGTAAAGGCATGAGAGAATATTTTTGATGTAGATCATTAACAACCCACCAAATACAAACCTTTCTTTTTAACAAAGAACTTCTCGTGCTGATAACATGTTATAAACTAAGTAAAATACAAATATATAAACAAAATACACAAGCAAATAGAGAAGTAGAGAGGTGTTTATTCTTCAATTGTTGATTGTGGAATACATGAGAAACCCCTCTATTTATAGGGTGCATAGAGGAATCTCAAAGCTGGGGAGTTACAAGTCTATAGAGGTGAGGGGGGAGATAGTGGGGCAATAATGGTGAGTGTTATGGAATAGAAGAGTGGGGGAGGTTATGGCTAGGAGGAGTGGTGATTATCCACTATATTCACAACACATATGTATTTAATGTTTGTGTCCTATATAATATGTGTCATCATCTTTGTAAGAGACAACTTTTGATCAATCAATAAAATTATATTTTCTCTTATTATTTTCCTTGTGAATTCAAGAAGTTTATGAGATCAAAACACTTGTAAAATCTTTTTATCCATTTCACGCTGCGTTAGGTGGTATCAGAGAGAGGATTCGCCTGACTTTGGTGGCACATAGCTGGGCGGGGAACAACCATCCTATTGACGGTGATCGTGGGGTGCAGGAGCTGTTTCGGCTGTTGCGGGAAGACCAAAATCATTTTTGGGAGGAGTTTCGTCAACAAACGCGACTAACTTTTCGTGAGCTGAATGTTGGAGTGAATCTTAACACCGACAATAGACGACCTGGGAGTGACATAATGCACGCCGAGGGATTTGCCTGAGACCAACCTGTTGCTTATAACGTTGTACGACAACATTCTCATTATCTACCCGATTATGAGGATGACTCGGATGATGAAAACGATGAACTGTACGACTATCAGCCGATAAGGCGGCACACATACTACAACAATTATTTTTCAAAGGTGGATAGCTCCTATTTCAACGATAATTTGCGAATCGATGAGTTCCTTGATTGGATCTTAGAGATTGATAAATTCTTTGAGATAGTGGAGGTGCGTGAAGAGGAGATGGTCATATTGGTGGCGCTTCGACTCATTAGTGGTGCCGCTAATTGGTGGGACCACCTTCAAAGGAGCAAACCATGACAAGGAAGAGCACATATTCGAACATGGAGGATGATGAGACAACTTATCATGGATCGGTTCCTTCCTCTAGATTATGAACAATATTTGCTCCAGTTGTACCATAATTGTTGTCAAGGTAATCGTTCCATATTCGACTATACTGTTGAAGTTTTAAAATTTTTGGGTCGATATAAACTTGGAGAGGGTAAGTGGTGACGAGTGGCCCATTATATTAATGGGTTGAGGTCTTCAGTTCCAGATCGTATTGTTTCACATATACTAGAGATTTACAGCTTGACAGAAGCAATCTCTGCTGCCGTAAGAGTGGAGTCACAACTGGAGAGATCAAGCGTGCACGTGATGTTCAAAAGCTCTTCCATGATCAACCTATTAGATGTTGCATTAAATCAAGATATGGTTGATGGGTCGATGGAGAAGACCGAAGAAAGTTCACCAGAAAATTAGGAGAATTTAATGACCGACCCCCATGATCAACTTCTGGTTGAATCAGAAATTGATGAGGACATGGCAAATAAAGAAGTGGAGGATGTTGTTCTCTCCGTTGAATCTGAAGAGATTATTGGAGGAGAACAAGAGAAGTCATTTTCTTATTCCTTAGTGGTGACACCAAAGATAGAAAAGCCCTTGCAAACGTTCGTGTTACATACTGCATGCAACATCAATAAGAGCATTTTTGATGCTATCGTCGACAACGGTAATGATGGGGACGTTAATGATGGGGACGTTGTGACTATATGCTACAATGGTGAAGAAGTTTGGGTTACAAATCGAGATGCATCCAAATTTTTCTATGATCGATTTGATTAAAAAGAAATTTGATGTCAAGAAAACGTCTCTCCTCTTGTCAAAGATCAAATACAAGAATGTATCAATTAAGGAGAGTAAAATGATCTTAATATCTCCTACCGATATATTTGATTATATCAAATACCTTCATTCAGATCTATTGAAATTCTTTCATCTTAAACTCGAGGACGAGTTTTTTTTAAGAAGAGGAGACTGATTTAGGATAGATTTGGAAAGAAATCATTACAGAATATTTGATTTCAATTAGTTCACAAAATAAATTTTTATGAGATTTTGTCATTTATGGACAAATCTCATTATTTAAAGTCATATGAATCACCTTTTATTGGTGAATTATGAATTTTGGATTTTTAAGATCTTATATTTTATTTTATTAGATTTTAATAATTATCATTATAATTGTATCTTTACTATTTTTAGTAGAGTCATAATTCACATTATGCGTATGTATTTAATGTTTGTGGCCTATATAATGTGTGACACCATCTTTGTAAAAGACAACTTTTAATCAATCAATAAAATTATATTTTCTCTTGTTATTTTATTTGTGGATTGAAGGAGTTTATGAGATTTTAACGCTTGTTAGATCTTTTTATCCGTTTCACGCTGCGTTATGCATTTATTATATTGTATTTTGTTTTGTTGAATTTGTATGTGTTTTTTTATTTTTATTTTTTTAAGAGAGGAAGGCATGGTTTGAAGAACACGAAAAAATCGTGAGCGGGGGAAGTTTGAACGATAGTCTGATGTGTGGAACTGGTTGTTGATCAATTGGGGGGTGTATTATGTTAGATTTATTAGGATCAATTAAATTATAATATTTATTTTTTTAGGATTAAAAAATTGCCACGTCCACTACAACCCGCCACAACGAATCCATTATTTGCGACATGTAAATAATGCACCGCCGTAAATAAACCTATTAAAAATATGTTGACAATGTTTGCGATAGTGTGGTATTGCGGTCGCAAATAACTTTATTTGCGATGGGTGATATGGGCTTGTCAATGGGTCGGGTCCGGGTCTTATTGGGGTGGATTCGGACCTAACCCGTTTGATTGTTGGGTCCTTCAAGTCAGATCAATTTTGGGTTTCGGATCAGGTCGACTCATTAACGAGCCTAGGTCAGACAAAGAGATGTCGATAAACTTCTTAAGGATCTGCAATGGCTTTATTTGTTTTTTTTTCTAATAGAGTTTAGTGTATTATAAATATTTTACATTATTTTGATTTTGTAATGTTTTACAAGGGAATATTTGGAATACGGTTTGAATTATTATACTTTTATGTGAAGCCAAGAGGTTGTAAAAATATTTCAAATGTTTAAAATTTTAAATGATTATTTAGTATTTAGTTGTAAAGGTTCGGTTGAATCATGGGTGTTGGGTTGGATCATAATAAAAAAAATTAAATAGTATTTGAGTTGGGTCAATCGGGTCTATAAGATCAAGTCAGGGTGAACCCATACCCAACCCGTTTTGATGGTCGAATCTTTCAGGTCGGATATTTACACCTTTTATCGGATCGGATTCAAGTCAGGTCCGAATCGACCTACGACCCATTGACAGGCCTAGGATAATATGACCGCTGCAAAGAATCTGGCCGCAAATGCAACTTTTTTTTTGTAGTGTACCCTTATAGCACCCTCGGCCTGGATCGATGATGAACGTTCCCCCACTCACTCAAACATAACCTGTGCCCGCGAGCACTCCTCCCCAAGCGGACAATCGGACAGGAGGTGAATTGTATCCTCCCATAAGTTCTGGGTATAGAAGTGCTGCCCTCTAAATAAGACATGTTTCGACAAAGCCAAATGCTCCACAGGGCCGTTGGAATTATGATTTTCATCACTTGGGAATGAGTACACGAAGTACCAGGCTGCATGGTTTCACTGTGCATTTGGTCCCAAAGTGTTATATATTGTGGAGCCTGATGATATGCGCAGAGGATTGTTGGTGCTACGCAGGGTTAGACAGGGGTCTTTCGTGTATTGACTTTTTTGCCCTTAATGAGATGTCAGTATAAAAGGGTATCCCATATTTTTCATTAGGCTCTAGGGTTTTTATCTTTGGTGTGACCATTGTAAAAACTTCTCATTGATAGTGGATTGATCTCTGGTGTGTTCCGTGGACGTATGCAAGATTTGCCGAAACCACGTACATTTTTGTGTCTTTGCTTCGATTTGTTTATTTATTTCTTTTGATTGATTACATCTCAAGATCCGAAATTCTAACACAAAGTTCCTTCATCCATGTTTCCAAGTTATCACTTAGGAATAAATAATAATATGTTAAGAAGTCGTTATTCATTGGTGATATATTCCAAAGCTGTGTGTCTTCTTTTACATGTAGGCAATGTTTGTTTTCGGTCGGTTTGGGTGATTTTTCGTTGCCGGGAATAAAAATTAATGATAGTTGCTATATAGAGTCTTTTAAAGGTTTTTTTTATGATTTCATATGCAGTTTTTTTTTTTTTTTTTTATATCAGAGGGATATGTGGCTAACTTTACGGTCGAGCCAACAAACAGGTGAGTAAGTCAGCGTTAAGACTCGAATCCAAGACCTACTCTTAATACAGATAAGTCCTGAACCATTGTGCTATGATCACTGGGGACGTTTTATATCTCATTAGTTATACTGAGATATATATCTTATTAAATTTTTTATTACACTTAAAAAAATGGATTCATTTAACTCAAAAAGAAATTATATACACTTTTCATCAAAACATATATCGCATTAAACATTTTTTATTATTTCAAAACATAAAAACATGTGTGATCTGCATTTTAGAATGTAAAAATGACTGATTGTAACATTTTACAAAATTAATACAAGAAAGCTGAATCAAGCAGCCTATTTATCTCTACTTCCCTCAAAATCTCATTTTAGTGTTTTTTAGTGCCGTGTCGAGGGGTGGTAAACGAGCTGAGCTTTGCATGTTCAAGCTCGGCTCGTTTATAGCGGAGTCGAATCGAGCTCATGAGTCTAAATGAGCCTAGTGTTCTTATTCATTTTACGGTTTTTAGGGGTTGAAAATAAAATTTTTAGCCTAAATGAGCCAAGCTCATGAGCCTAAACAAACATAATTTTGTATTAATTTTATGTTTTGATTTTACAAAGAAGTTGAGCTAAGCTTCACATAAGTTTTTTATAACACAAACGAGTCGAGTTTGAACATAAAATGAAGTTCGACCCAAGTCCTGAGTTTAACCGAGCTTTAAAACTTGTTCAAGTTCGTCATTTGTCTAATTGAACGAGCCCGAACAAGCTTAAACTGAATCGAACCTGAGCGACTTGGTTAGTTTACCCGTCCGTGTCGGGATAATGGGAGGTAGTTTGGCCTTACTAGATTTGGATGAAGAAATTTTATCTGGGTTTTAATTTTTGGATTTGCATTGAATCAATGTTATTATTATTATTATTATTGGCAGTTTGTTTGTTTCAACCGAGTGATTTTGATTCTTTGAACATTACTAATTAGAGAGTTGTTCGTTCATGAAGAAGACTTCAAATTATTAACTGGTACAGCCCACAACGACGATTTTTGTTGCTCCGACCGATAAAAGAAGAGGCTATTGTGCATGTCTTTCTCTCCATGGTTTCCTAATTCAAATATCTTTCTTTGTATATCTATACTAGACCTCCAACTACTCTCTCTCTCTTTATATATATATATCTCCCCCCAACCCCTCCAAGAGAATGCATGAAAAAACAACTTGAACCAATTGTGCTTGTTATGATTGCTAGATTGGTTTATTAATTCATGTTTTCCATGTTAAAGAGTCATTATTAGAATACTATCGTGTTTTTATTATTATTATTATTATTATTATTATTATTATTATTAGTTTTCTTGTTTTCTTAGTTTCCATTTATGATATTTTAGATTTTTTATTGTGTATCTATAAATTAAATATTTGGTTCCTCTAATATAATAATAAGAATTTTTTTTTCTTTATTCTAACATGATATCCGAGCTTCAAAAATTTTAGATCCACAAATAAATTTTCTGCTTCTTCACTACTCCGATTGAGGATCATCAATTGGATCGGGAGATGACTTTTATTCGCTATGATATCATGTGTTTATACAAATTGAATATATTAGATTAGAATAAATAGGGTTCTGAATTCTATCTATATTTTATTTTTATGAGGTCAAATTTTGAAGTTTGACGATTTCGATAACCTCGTCTATCACTTATCCCAACCACCTGATAAATTTTTTTAGCATGTGCTATTCTTTACAAATTGCATAAGAATATATCATAAGATAGCTGATAAAAATTCCATGTTATGTGGATGGAGTACTTAATTTTAGGGCTGCAACTTGGATCTGGTTGAATCCGATTTTTACATGGGTTGGGTTGGCCAAATAAGGTTCGGGTTCGCCAATTCGGGTTGACTCATAAATCGGATTGGGTTCGGATTGGTCTCACTCACAACCCGACTCAACCCGAACCCGTAAACTAATAGTTAAAAAAAGATCATTGCCGTTCATTCTGCAGCTTCTAATATAAGTAGTCCAAATTTTAGGTAAACCTAGCTAATCTTATAAGTTTAAGTCGGGTTGATTTATTTAATTTGCACATCATGTTGGAAATTCGGGTTGGGTCGAGTTGATCCAATTCGGGTTGAAAATCAGGTTGGGGTCGGGTTAGTCCAATTCGGGTTGGGTTCGGGTTGGTCAAATCTGGGTTGAAAATCGGGTTGGGTCAGGTTATGGTTGAGTAGTATAGAATTCGGCCCCAACCCGAACCCAACCCGCCCGAGCTGCAGCCCTACTTAATCCAGAATACATATATTCAATATCTTTTAGTCCACTATTAATAGATTTATGGTTCTTGTATTGTCTGTTTATATGAGTTGATGAGTGTGGATTTGGATGGTTATTTGTGAACCTTTTGCTTAAAAACTTATCTGAATAGTTGACGATGAGCAACTCCGGGAAGTCTGTTTTCTCTCAATTATGAACTACTAGAATGCCACCTATTGATATGATATTTTATAGTGCTCGGTTCTTTATGTAATGATAGGTTTGTTTTATGTGTAGTTGAAGAAACCTACTTATCCTACTAGTTCCATTCCAACAGCGAATAATTCCCCGTCAAACTTTGTTGAGAGAGCCACCTGTTATAGCCTCAGTGGTTGATGCAGCATATAAATACGCTCTTCTGCCAATTCGAGCTCTATTGACGCTGTTGATTCTTCAGGAAGAATGTTAGGACAGTGAGCTTTAACAATCAGATGATGGAATTCTAAATAATTGATATTCACCACCAATAACAAAACAAAGGAAAATTATAAACTCCAATAATAAAAAAAATTTAATTATGTGATTATAAGCAGTTTATGGAGCAGAATAAACTAGGATCTCAACAAATCTCTCAAATCACAAATTTATTTGACCAAATCCTAACTAAACAAATTTGAATTTAAATTTACATTCAAAATTTAAATTCAAATCCTAACTAAAAAATAAAAATTCATATCTAGATGATATATAAATATTAACTAATCATAATTATCCAGAGAATAATGATAAATCTAACAAATAAAACAAAAATATTAAAAATTGTTAATCATCTATAATCGTCCATTTGATGGTTCTTAATGTCGATCTAACGGTGCATCAGTTGTCCAACCAGAAGATGTAAAGCTTTTAGTTCTCCTGATTTTCCCAGCATCTACTCAGCAATCTATTCAGGTAATGCATAACATGATGCTTCTTCCAACTATTTGGATTCAGTTTTGTGACTCCTGTATTAAAAATTCTGTGAAAGTGTAGAATTCTATGGAAGTGTAAAGTGTAGTTTATATGTGAATTAATTTCCTTTTTAAAGTCTTAATTAAGAGTACTTTATGTAAAATCATTTTTGCAGTCATTCTGCCCTCTTATCAGCTACATAGACCTTGCACTTGATACGAGTTAACCATTCTTTTTACACGTGATTGAAATATATTAGAAGAATTATGTAATAGTCCGATAGAATCGACCAGCGAATCTCCCATCTTTTCATATTGGATCCTTTTATATCTGTTGGTACATATATTTCATGTTACTAGAAATTTTATAGACAGTTCTGCTTCATCCTTGCAAGCTTGATTTTATCATGTGTGACTAATGAAGTTGAAGGCAATGAAATTTCTTCAAACTTTTTTCAGGCCTTGTAAATCCCTCATTTTATTTTTTTGATAATTCCAAATCTGCCCCTTCCAGATTCAACAAGAAAATCAAACCAACATACAGAACAAAACAAGAAAACATTCAAGAACACAAACTAAACCATATGTTTCAACAAGAAAATCAAACCAACATACAGAACAAAACAAGAAAACATTCAACAAAACCCATTCTAAAAAAAACACACCCTTTCACAACCCCATTGTTTCACACCATTAACCATACCATGCAAATGCAGATTCAACCGAGGAGGCGCCTCGCAGTCTCGAAAGGTAGGAAAGCAACCAGGCAAGCGTACATGATCTGTTCCAAACTCAGACGCTCTTCATCCCAGTTCCCCAATTGAACGCTCCACTGGTTCTGCATCTTCCATATCAGAATATCCCTCGCCAGCCTTAGTTCTGCCCGCCTCAGATATGCCCGCTCTTCCAACAATGTCCTTATCTCCATTATGTTCCCAACCCTGACATTGTAGTCCGATATCAGCCTCTGAACTTTCTCGTGGATCTTGGACCCGGTGAAGGTGAACCGCGTATCGGAGAGGAAGTTGAGAAGGGCGTTGGGGATGGCATCGCAGCAGAGGATCTGGAACATGAGGCAGCGCTGGTCCACGCAGAGCTGGAGGACCGCCACCGGGTTGTCTTCATGACCAATTTCGGACTTCCACTCCACGTCGAGGCCAACCAAGAATCGGGTGGGGTCGTCGGTGTTGGTGGTGTTGTTGTCATCTTGGTAGGCATAGAGAAATTGGTTGACCCACAAGGACGCCTGGGCGGAGGAGGCAGTGACGACGGTGGCAATGTGTGCCACGTCAAAGAAATGGACTATGAAATCGGTCTCCGAGTAGTAGAGTTCTTCGACGGAGATCGGTGGCCGATCCATTGCTGGAGACGAGTGAAAACCATTTATTTATGATTTGACGAAATTTAAAATTGGGATGCATGGAGAGAGGAGATGAATTGGAATCATTTATTTACCTGTTGAGGTTGTGTCTCTCCAAGAACGTCTCCAAGAGTCCAAGAACACCCTGACTAAAATTGACTTTCTTCTTTCTTGCTTTGTTTTGTTTAATGTGAAAGGGGGATTGCTCTGTTTAGTTTCAGTGAGAGGGGGGAGGAATGTGTTGGAAAGAGTGGCTTTTCCCGCCAGGAGCCGTTGAAATGGATAAAAATGGAGCCCCTCTAAACCATATTCTAACCATATTTATGCCTTGACAATATTATTACATAATAAATATATTAATAATTATCACTATATAAAAAATAAAATATTGTAGACATGGAAAAATTATTTGGTCTTAAATATTAATACTTTTAAGTTTTTATTTAACATCATAGCATTATTTTATTATATAATTTCTAATTTTTATTAAATTTAATATTTTAATAAGTAATTATTTCCAATTTTTGTGAATAAAGAATAAGTGATTGTCAATTCTTAAAAACCGTTAGATTCAACCTGTGGTTTGATTAGTTTTTATTGGGGTTTTATATCATTGGGTTTTGAGGTTAAATAGAATCGGAAAAATAGGTAAAGGTTTACCTGATTCAACCGACCAAGTCGGGCTGAGTTTTAAAACAAGTGATGGGACAGAAAAACAAAAAATGAGATATTCATTGTTAGAGAGGGTTTGAGAAATATGATATGAATTATAATGGGCTACATTTAATGTTTAATTAAAAAAATAACAAGTGAACAAATTTTTTTTGTTGAGATAAACTATAGGCGACTGCTTAATTAATTAAAAAGGCCCAAAAGGGAAATACATTAACCTCCTTGTTTTTCTCTGCTTGTATCTTATTTAACTTTTATTTTGGGATTATCACATCATCACAATTAGAATCAAACGGTTACAAATATATCAAATCATGAATGGATAAATGGATCTATTTTATTTGATGAATTTATGACCGTCTGATTGATCAAAACACAAAACAAGTACAGAAAGACAAGTAGAGAATCCAAACCTCTCTATATATGCCAACCCCAACATCTCCCTTAGGTCTCTCGTGTTCACCCAAACTCGTCTCTGTTCATGTTGGGAAAACATTGAGAGACTGAAATGAAAAGCATGGGTCACAAGAAGGTTGAGATGAAGACGATCATCACAGGAAGGTTGAGATGAAGAAGTTCCCTCCAAGTATGCTTCTCCAAGCGAAGGCAAGGTCTCTTCAAGAAGGCGAGCGAGCTCTCCCTCCTTTGTGGTGCCCAAGTCATCGTCATCTTCTTCTCCATCGGTGGCCAACCCTACGTCTACACCCACCCCTCCCTCGACTCCGTCATCAACACCATCACCTCCAACTCCTCCTCATTGAACCCACCCCCACCATCATCTCTGTCGACCTACCAACAGAGGCAGATACAAGACTGAACAGGGAACACGCAGACCTCCTCACGTGTCTGAAGGCGGAGCAGGCCAGGTACACGAGCTGAAGCTCTCGCTGTCCGAGCTCGAGATGCGGAGGTGGACAAAGGAGATCTCTGTTTCGTCGTCTGCATTTGTTGCGTCGCCATGGCCGTCGCAAATGATGAGGTCGAAGAGCGGCTTGTCTTGCCTTACTTTGTCAATGGTGGAAGTGGAGACGATTATGGTGGGCTGGGGCGGAGGCGGACTTGGCGGCGGAGATAATTATGGTGGCGGCGCGTGCTTTGATCTGCATCGGTTCATTGGGTGCGAACAGGGTGTCCCGCATGCTTTCTTTGGGTGGGAGAATGGGTGGTTTTGATCTGATAGTTTAATTAGGGTTTTAATTTTTTGACATTGTTGTCTTGTGAATGGGTTTGAGTATTGTTTTTTGGATTCTTAATAATAATAATCGAGGGAGCATTTATTGTTATTTTTTAAAATTGTATCCAAGATCTATTAATTGTTGTATACATGATTGTGGTCTCTATCTCTAGCTAAATCCCATTGTAATGTTCGTAACTCAATATTTAGATTTTCTCATCAAATAATAAAGCTTAATGTATATGAATCCCAATCTATTTACGGATTTGTATTTAGATTTTTTATTACAATGATGGCTTATCATGTAAAGTTGAATCATATTCTTTATAAATGAAAAAAATTTAATGCGTCACCACCCTCTCCCCAACTCTGATGCCCTCCCCTCCTCTTCTGCACAACCCTGAACACACACTCATTCCCCTCCATCTTGCAATCAACAAGCATGAAGTCCGCGCACGTAGTCACCCAACAAGAGCCTCGTAGTGTCCCTGAAGACGAACTCCACGTTGGCAGGATACTCCATCATCATGCATTTGTTGTGATGTGATGACCAAACTTTGAAAAAGTCGGTTAGTACCCCCTCTCCATTAAAGATGATCAATGATCAAATCTTGGGGACACCAATCTTCTAAAAAAAAAAGATTGTGGTGGCAGCGCATGCTTTGATCCGCATCGGTTCATTGGGTGTGAACAGAGTGTCCTGCATGCTTTCTTTGGGTGGGAGAATGGTTGGTTTTGATTTGATAGTTTAGTTAGGGTTTTAATTTTTTGACATTGTTGTCTTGTGAATGGGTTTGAGCATTGCTTTTGGATTCTTAATAATAATAATTAGGGCTGCAACTCGGGCGGGTTGGGTTCGGGTTGACCCCAATCCAAACCCAACCCGAATTCTAAACTATTCAACCCTAACCCGACCCAACCCGATTTTCTAACATGATGTACAAATTAAATAAATCAACCTGACCCAACTCGACCCAACCCGTAAGATTAGTTAGGTTTACCTAAAATTTGAACTGTCAAGATTAGAAACTACATAATGAACGGCCATGATTTTTTTTTTAACTATTAATTTACGGGTTTGGGTTGGGTTGGGTTAGGTTGGGTTGGGTTGTGAGTGAGCCAACCTGAACTCAACCCGATTTGTGAGTTAACCCGAATTGACCAACCCGAACCCGATTTAATCAACCTAACTCATGTAAAAATCAGGTTCAACCCGACTCAAGCTGTAGCCCTAATAATAATAGAGGAACATTTGTTGTTTTTTATTATTATTGTATGCAAGACCTTTTAATTGTTGTATATATGATCGTGGTCTTTGTCTCTAGCTATCCCATTGTAATGTTTGTAACTGAATATTTAGATTTTCTCATCAAATAATAAAGCTTAATGTATATGAATCCCAATCTATTTTCGGATTTGTATTTAGATTATTTGTAAGCTGAATCATATTCTTTATAAATGAAAAAAATTTAATTCGTCACCACCCTCTCCCCCTACTCCGATGTCCTCCCCTCCTCTTCGCACAACCCAGAACACGCACTCGTTCCCCTCCATCTTGCAATCAACAAGCACGAAGTCTGCGCGCGCATAGTCACCCAACAAGAGCCTCGCAGCATCCCCGAAGATGAACTCCAGGTTGGCGGGATACTCGATCATCACACATTTGTTGTAATGTGATGACCAAACTCGTTCCCCTCTCTATTAAAGATGGTCAATGATCAAATCTTGGGGACACCAATCTTCAAATGATGCGAATTTTTCATGATCATTTAGACGGTGGTCAATCATTCACTATGTAAATTAGTTTAAAATCATCTAGATCTAATTGGGTTGGTCATCCATGTTAGAATCAGAAATAAGAGAATGAATCGAAAATATTATTAGAGTTTGTACCCAATATTTATAGTACAAAAAAGAAAAAAAAGAAAAGACTAATATACCCTTAATCCTAACATATATACACATTTAACACCCCCCCTCAAACTCAAGGTGGATCATACACCGAGAGTTTGCTCAAAAGAAAGGCATGGCGCTGGAGTGTATGGGATTTCGTGAAGAAGTCAGACAACTGAAGAGCAGAAGAAATATATGGTAAGGACAATGTGCCAGAAGGAAAGTGATGCCGAACAAAGTGACAATCGATCTCGATGTGTTTTGTTCGCTCATGAAAAACTGGATTACTGACAATCTGAATGGCGCTCTTGTTGTCACAATACAACGAGTAGGCGCATATATGACAACACCCATATCACCCAAAAGACGTCGAAGCCAAACAACCTCAGCAGTAGTGGAAGCCATGGCACGGTATTCCGCCTCAGCACTAGAACGAGAAACAATATCTTGTTTCTTGACCTTCTAGGAAATAAGAGTCACCAAGAAACACATAAAAACCTGTCGTGGAACGACGATCAGTAACATCGCCAGCCCAATTAGCATCCATAAGCACGTAGCTCAAGAGCGGAAGAAGAAGGGAGGAACAAAGCACGTGATATAGTGCCAAGAAGATAACGAATGATCCGAAGAACCATAGAGTAATGTGTGGTGCGAGGCGTAGCAACAAACTGGCTGACAACATGTACAGCATAAGCAATATCAGGACGAGTAATGGTGAGATACACAAGACTGCCCACGAGTTGTCTATAACGAGTGACATCTGTAAGAGGATCACCATCATCGGGCTGGAGTTTGGCATTAAGCTCAATGGGAGTAGCAGAAGTGCGATCATCAGTCAGACAAGCATGATCGATCAAGTCCGAAGTGTATTTGCGCTAAGAGAGAAGATAACCACGGGGAGCATAAGCGACCTCCAAACCCAGAAAATATCAAAGAAGTCCGAGGTAATTCATCTCAAACTGACGTTGAAGATGCTGCTTGACTGACTGAATATGAGAGGAATCATTACCGGTGATAATCATGTCATCAACATAAAGTAACAGAATGGTACGGTGGCAACCAGAAGTATGAACAAATATAGCCGGATCTGAAGCACTCGGAACAAACCCAACAGAGTGAATGGCCTCAGTGAATCGACCAAACCACGCTCGAGGAGCTTGTTTGAGACCATAGAGAGCCCGTCGAAGATGACATACGTGTTCAGATGGATGAGAAAGACCTGGAGGGGGAGACATATAAACCTCTTCTGATAAATCACCATGAAGAAATGCATTCTTGACATCGAGCTGATAAATAGGCCACTGACGGACAGAAGCGACAGAAATTAAAGTGCGAACAGTAGTCATCTTGGCCACAAGAGCGAAAGTCTCATCATAATCAATCCCATGCTACTGAGTGAAACCGCGAGCGACCAAACAAGCTTTATGATGCTCAATCGAACCATCTGAGTGAGTCTTGATCTTGTAGACCCACTTACAATTAATGGGAACCTTACCCGCAGGAAGAGGGACAAGATCCCAAGTATGAGTGCGTTGTAACGCACTAAGTTCCTCTGTCATAGCATGCTCCCATTTAGGAATACCAACTGCCTCGCTATATGATTGGGGCTCCCAATGAGATGAAACGGCTGCAAGAAAGCTCTGAATATGGGGAGAAAATGAGTTAGAAGAAACTAGACTTAGCCTCTGAGGAGGACGACGATCACGAGGTGGATTGCAGTGAGGAGGTGGTGCGGGGTTGACTGTGGGTGCATTGTCGACTGCCGGTCGAACAACATCAGGCGCAGGAGCAACAACAGGGGAACTCGGCTCATATGAATCATCTGCAGGAGGAGATGACAAGGTCGTAGATTGGATAGGCGAGGGATTGGATGTAGGTGGGACAGACGATGGCAAAGTCGTAGATGGGATAGGTGAGGGACTAGATGCAGGTGGGACAAACGATGGAGAGGACTTAGGAGTCGAGAAATCCAGAAAAATAAGGTCAACGGTAGATGGAGGAAGTGGAGCTGGAGGTGATGGAAGAGCATAATAAGGAAAATGCTCCCAAAAGGTGACATGACAAGAAATGCGAAGACATCGTGCAACAGGATCATAACACTTGTAACCCTTATGTTGAGTATTGTATCCAAGGAAAACACACATAGCAGAACGACGAGAAAGCTTGATACATTCAGTGGGAGGAAGAAGAACAAAACATGTGCAACCAAAAACACGAAGACGGGAATAATCAGGAGGCTGATTGTGAAGTCGCTCAGATGGCGAGATACCACCAATAACGGATGATGGAGTGCGATTAATGAGATACACACTTGTGAGAACAGCCTCACCCCAGAACTCAATAGGGACTGATGTAGAAAGAAGTAAAAATTGAGTCATCTCAAGAATGTGACGATGTTTTCGCTCAGCAACTCCATTTTGTTGATGAGCATAAGGAGTGGAGAACTAAGGAAGAGTGCCTTGGGATGCCAAAAATGCACGAAAAGTCTTAGAACAATATTCACCACCACAATCAAAGCGTAGCACCTTAATACGACGAGAAAATTGGGTCTCAACCATGGTAGCAAAAGAAGTATAAATACGCAATAAATCCGAACGACTAGACAGAAGATAAAGCCAAGTGAAACGAGAATAGTCGTCGACAAAAATAACATAATATCGATTCTCCCCTTTTGAAAAAATAGGAGATGGACCCCAAATATCAGAATGTACTAAATCAAAGGGAGACTCGAAAATATGCAAACTTAAAGGGAAGGGGAGAGCCACGGGCTTACCCAATTTACACCCCACGCATGGTTGAAGATCCGTACGAGAAAATGATCCTAATGCACCGGTGCTAAC
Organism: Acorus gramineus; assembly: GCA_030737835.1. NCBI lineage: Eukaryota > Viridiplantae > Streptophyta > Magnoliopsida > Acorales > Acoraceae > Acorus > Acorus gramineus. The sequence continues at coordinate 16,141,448 of CM060850.1, forward strand.
AAGATATCGGAGTCTAGGCTGAGAAAAATGGCCATGACGACGATGCCAGAGATCGAAAGGGGAAAGGGAAGGGGAAGTTGTATCTAACCATACAGAGGCAGCGGAAGGCTGAGGAATATGAAGCTAATCCATGTAATAATTAAATCGATGAGAATGATCAGAAAGAATGCCAGAGCTCGAGACAGACATAGGAGAACCATCAGCAGTGCGAATAAGTGAAGGAGAATGTGGTGGTGTACAATTAATAATCTGGGTGGCATGGCAGGGCGGATCTGGGTGACGCGGCAGGGCGGATCTAGGTAGTGCGGCAGTGCATAGCAGCGGCGGCAGGGCGATCTGGGAGGTGCGGCAAAGCGGAGCAGCGGCGGCACAACGGCACGACAGTGCAACGGGGCAGCGGGACAGCGGGAGATCAGTGCGAGGGCAGTGGCGGGGCTGCAACAGGGGCAGCGGCGAGGCTCGGGGGCGCGGATCTGATCGTGGGGCAGCGGCGGGGCTGGCGCGCGTGTGCGGTGATGCATGGCAGCGGCGCGGGAGGTGCGGCGACGCACGGTAACGGTGCGGCAGGAACACGGATTGAGCGACGGACGTCGGAATGTCGACAATCGCGTGAACGGAAAGAAATGTCAAACAAAAAAAATCAAATAAACGAAAAGATGGATCCAAGGTCTGATACCATGTTACAATCAGAAATAAGAGAATGAATTAAAAATATTATTAGGGTTTGTACCCAATATTTATAGTACAAAAAGGAAAAAAAGGAAAAGACTAATATACCCTTAACCCTAACATATATACACATTTAACAATCCACACGGTTGTTCTTGATTATCTGAACGTAGTAATACAAAACAATATTTTGAAAATCCTTTAAAAAACCTTTTCAAAAAGATAAATTCTGAAACTCATTTTCCACATGGCCAATTATAATGTTCATTAAAATAATTTTAAATTTTTATTAAAATATTTCAAAAGATGATTGATTTAATTAAAACTTGTTTGAAATTTTCATAACTTGATTAAACACATGTAATTCATTTCTAAATTAAGAGGTTACCTGGAGAGAGATTTCCTGATCCAAAGGATAAATATGAGACTCCAGTCACTTATAAGATATAAAACATTACATTAGCTCATTTATTTGTTATCACAAAAAAATTCAAACCCAAACATAATTTTGGGACCAACAATATCTCCTTTTAAAAATCTAAATACTGAGTTACATGGTTACAAACATTTAAAGGGGATACAGAGACAAAGACACAATCATACATCATGCATATACAACAATTAAAATGTATTGCATGTTAGAGAAGAAGATATGCATGGAGAATATCACATGCATCCTCCAAGTAAAGCAAGTCTTGATGGTGCATATTCAAACGTCCATTGACAGCACACCACACACCATAGCTGTACATAGCTATAATTAGCTTTCCAGTAATACTCTTACCATATATATATTGTTGTAACAATCCACTAAATGAGTGGCTGATTGTTCTCCTCTCCTATTATTAATAGAGATCATGCACCTCATGAAATGGTAATAGTACTGTATCACATTTTAAATTTCATCTTGGTATCAGAGCCATTATGAGTGCCTCCACCATGTCGAGCACCTCATCTTCCTCCTCTATGCAGTCCAACATCACTCACTTCCTCAACATCAAACTCGACAAAGGCAATTTTTTGGTATGGCGCTCCCAATTTCTTCCCATACTCAAACTCCATGATCTTCAAGGTCTTGTTGATGGCACCTCTCCATGTCCAAACCAATTTCTCCCTCCAACTGAGGAAGGTACCTTGCCTATCCTCAATCCTGAGTACACCAAATGGACCAAAATGGACCAAATGCTCCTCTGTTCGCTCATCTCCTCCCTCACTGAACCAGTCCTGGCCCATGTCGTTGGCCTCACCACGTCTTGTGATGTGTGGTGTGCTCTGCAAAGAATCTTTGCTTCGTCCTCTCGAGCTCGCGTGCAGCAACTCAAATATCAGTTCCACATCGTCAAAATGGGTGCTTCCCCTATGTCTGAATACATCCAGTCCGTAAAGTCTACTGTGGACAACTTGGCGGCCGTGGCACATCCCATCGCCGACTCTGACCTTGTGTCCACCCTCCTCAGTGGCCTGTCCTCTGAATACGACTCGTTCGTCACCTCCGTCAACACACGAACTGATCGGCCTCATGCTCAGTCAAGAGATCCATCGTGGGCACGTCCTAACCATCTCTGACTCCACCGGCCTCATCTCTCCAGTCCCTGCGGTTCACACAGCTTCATGTACTCCGGGGTTCTACCCGTCTCCCTTCCGTGGGCGTGGTCGAGGCCAGGGTCAGGAACGCGGTCGCAGGCGTGGTTGGTTCTACTCTCTGCATCAGACCTCGGGTGGTCCTCCACATCAGACAGCTGGTGGTCGCCCGCAGTGCCAGATCTGCAACCGATATGGCCACTATGCCAACCAGTGCTACAACCGCTATGATGAAGCTGCCCCGTCTCCCAACCCAACAGCTCTCCTACACTCGGCTAGCAACAACAACTCATTTGATCCCAACTGGTATATTGACTCTGGTGCTACACATCATCTGACTGCTGATATGGCGAATCTGGCAGTTCAGACTGAGTATCATGGCCCTGATAAGATTCGCATGGGTAACGGGACAGGTTTGCCTATCCATTCTACTGGTTATTCTATTATGAGTTCTCCATCTTCCTCTTTTGTGTTACATAACCTCTTGTCAGTTCCTAGTATCACCAAAAATCTTCTTTCTGTCAGTCGTTTCATTGCTGACAATAAAGTCATGCTTGAATTTTACCCTAATTTTTGTCTTGTCAAGGATCTCTCCACCCGGAAAACCCTGCTGCGGGGACATCTTAAGGATGGTCTGTATGCCTTCAACCTGGGGGACAAAAGGCTTGCTGCTTCTCCTCAGGCTCTTCTTGGTGAATGTGTCTCTTCTTCGGTGTGGCACGAACGCCTTGGTCATCCCACCAATCGTGTTGTCTTCAGTCTTCTCTTTCAGCATAATCTGCCCTCTCTTCCTGACCGTAGAGGTCCTTCCATCTGTGCAGCCTGTCAGCAAGGGAAGAGCCATCATCTACCTTTTTCACCTCCCTCTTCAGTTTCTACTGCTCCTCTAGAACTTATTCATTCAGATCACTGGGGTCCGTCTTCTGTATCTTCTATCAGTGGTCATCGCTACTACATTAGCTTTGTCGATGACTATAGCAAAAATGTTTGGCTTTACCCATTAATGAATAAAGGAGATGCTTTTTCGGTATTTGTCACTTTCAAAAACTATGTCGAAAAATTCTTTGGTCGTTCCATTAAAATTCTCCAAACCGATGGTGGTGGCGAGTTCCTAAAATTTAAATCCTTCCTTTCTTCTCATGGAATTATTCATCGTTTTTCTTGTCCTCATACTAGTGCCTAAAATGGAACCGTAGAACGGAAGCATCGCCATCTCGTTGAGACTAGCTTGACTCTCCTTGCCCGGTCCCATGTCCCTTTCTCTTATTGGCCGTATGCTTTTCAGACTACGTCTTTCCTTATCAATTGAATGCCAACCACGGTTTTGCACAACCTTTCCCCTTTCCAAAAATTGTTTAAGAAATCACCTGACTACCTCTCCTTGAGGGTGTTTGGCTCTGCTTGCTACCCTCATCTTCGCCCCTATATTACCCATAAGTTTGACTTTTGGTCTATGTAACGTGTCTTCTTGGGGTACTCCGCATCACACAAAGGTTACCAGTGTTTACATATCCCTACTGGGCATGTGTACATCTCCCGAGATGTTGTCTTTGAAGAAGTCACCTTCCCTTTTCTCGGTCTTCCACCCAACTCATCTTCTCCACTATCCCCGTCCTCATCCTCGGTTCCTATCCCTATTGGTCCGCTACCTATCCCGATCTCCAGACCCCTTCCTGAAACGGCATCCTCTATTCTAGGTCCACCTGATCCTTGTGTCTCTCCTCTACACCCATCCCTTCCTAATCCCTCACTCACTAGTTTGTCCACTCCATCTTCTACCCCGTCAATGGAAGTCCCAACTGATGCTAATTCCTCCACCGTCCCACCCTCCCACCCTCCCCTGTGGTTCCCACTAGTCCACCTCTCACTCGTACTCATCCGATGGTCACTAGGACTCAGGATAACACCAGAACACCTAAAGTTTGGTTTGCCACCCGAAACCCACTGCCCAGTTGTCTCATGACTGACCTACACTCCTCACCTGTCGAGCCTACTTGTTTCACACAGGCCAACCGTGATCCTAGGTGGCGTCAGGCCATGGACACCGAAACAAATGCTCTTTTACTAAATGGTACATGGTCTCTTGTTCCCTACCATCCTGATATGAACCTCGTCGGTTGTAAGTGGGTCTTCAAGTTGAAACACAAATCGGATGGTTCAGTGGACAGGTACAAGGCTCGTCTTGTGGCCAAGGGGTTCCACCAAAAACCGGGGCTCGACTATGGTGAAACACTTAGTCCGGTTATCAAACTGACCACTGTTAGGACTATCTGCAGCCTTGCCATGTCCAAAGGCTGGCCTATGCGCCAACTCGATGTTAATAATGCTTTTCTACAGGGCTTTCTTGCAGAGACTGTCTGTATGGCACAACCTTTAGGGTTTGTTGACCCGGCTCGACCCAACCATGTCTGTCAACTCCATCGGAGCATCTATGGCCTCAAACAGGCCCCGCGGGCTTGGTTCTCTCGTCTCAGCAGTTATCTGGTTCGCATGGGCTTTGTGGGCTCCAAGTCTGATACTTCTCTATTTATCCGACAGTCTAAGTCAAGTCTCCTACTAGGTCTCATCTATGTGGACGACATCATCCTCATAGGTAGGCTTGTCAACGGGTCGGGTCTGGGTCGGGTTGGGGTGGACCCGGACCTGACCCGTGGCAAGACCCAGTGGGTCCGGGTCTAACCCAGGACCCGACGGGTCCAGGGAAATTTGGACCCGGACCCAGACCCGTCGGACCTGGGTCGGGTCCGGGTCCGACCCGACCCGCATGGGTGGTAAAAAAAAGAAACAAAACAAGAAGAGCTCATGTATTTGTTTGCCTTATCATTCTATTTGAAATTTTTTGTAATAAAACATTATTATTAATGAGACCATGTTTGAATATAATTTTATACAAGTCAAAAAAAGTAAATGAATTATTAAACAACATAAAAAACAATAATCATTAACATAAGAAACATATTAACCTAAATAATAAACATAACTAATTATACAAACATTCAAAACAATATTAACCTAAACAACATTCAAAACAATAAATACTAACATATTAACCTAAATAATAAACATAAATCATGCAACAAACTAATTAATTATACAAATTCAAAAGCTAATAAGTTAATTGTCCAAAACAAACCGACGACAATACATTACTAAGTTTATTACATATTAAACAATCAAGTTCTTGCAAGTTGCAACATCAACACAACGAAAAAATGTTATGATTATGATTATGACTTATGATTTATGAACTTGTGGATACAAAAATAAGTTAAGTAAGAAATAAAATTATGTATCAACTAATACTAATGGTCTTATAATATATGAGCATATTTTAATAAAACAATCAGGTCTTGAGTCCAACGGGTCAGGGCGGGGTGGACCCGGACCCGACCTGTTTGTTTGTTCGGGTCCGCTGGGTCAGGTCCAAATTGGATCGGGTATATTACACGTGTAATCGGATCCGAATCAAGTCGGATCCTGGTGTGGACCCGACCCGTTGACAGGCCTACTCACAGGAGATAACTCTAACTCGGCGGACCATCATATTAGGGACCTTGGCGTGGAGTTCTCCTTAAAAGACTTGGGCCCACTTCATTATTTCCTGGGAATTGAGTGTCACCGTACTCTAGCTGGTCTGTTCTTATCTCAACAAAAGTATATTTGTGATCTCTTACTCAAACTTAAGATGGATAGTGTCAAGCCTGTCAGCTCTCCCATGGCCACGTCCTGCAAGCTGTCCAAGTTTGAAGGTACTCCTTTGAAAGATCCCTTTCTCTTTTGCAGTACTGTTGGAGCCCTCCAGTATCTTAGCTTCACTCGGCCGGACATTGCCTTCTCCGTAAATAAAGTCACTTAGTTCATGCAAAATCCTATAGAGGATCATTGGTGCGTGGTCAAGAGGATTCTCCGTTATCTCAAATCTACTATTCAACATGGTCTCTTCTTCTCTGCTCAGTCCACGTTAAATCTCACCGCCTACACTGATGTGGACTGGGCCGGATCGATTGATGATCGAAAATCCACTAATGGATATTGTGTTTTTCTTGGCAAGAATCTTATATCTTGGAGTTCAAAGAAACAGAGCACGGTGGCCTGATCTAGCACCGAGGCCGAATATCGGGGAGTTGCCAACGTCGCCGCCGAAGTTCTCTGGCTTCAGTCTCTTCTCCATGAGTTAGGACTCCCCTTATCCACTCCTACAGTGCTTTGTGATAACCTTGGCGCAACTTATCTTTCGGTCAATCTGGTATGTCACTCTCGGTCGAAACATGTTGAGATCGACATCCATTTTGTCCGTGATCATGTGGCCAAAGGAGCTTCTGATGTTCGGTTCGTCTCCACGGAAGACCAACTTGCCGATGTTCTCACTAAACCATTAAGTTCAACTCGATTCACTCTTCTGAAATCCAAGCTTTCGGTTCTTCCAGACCCGTCTTGCTTGCGGGGAGGGTGTTAGAGAAGAAGATATGCATGGAGAATATCACATGCATCCTCCACGTAAGGCAAGTCTTGATGGTGCATATTCAAACGTCCCTTGACAGCACATCACACACCACAGCTGTACATAGCTATAATTAGCTTTCCATTGATACTCTTATCATGTATATTATTGTAATAGTCCACTAAATGAGTGGCTGATTGTTCTCCTCTCCTATTATTAATAGAGATCATGCACCTCATGAAATGGTAATAGTATTGTATCACATTTTAAATTTCATCTTTGCATACAATAAAAAAAAAAAAACCCCCAGTATTATTAAGAATACCTAAAACAGTACTCAACAATGTCCAAAAATTAAAATTAAACTACACCTTCAACGAAAAAAAAACTGAAACATATCCATGGAATCAAAAAAATAAAAAAAATGCCCTCTCTATTATTATTAAGAATTCCTAAAACAGTACTCACACCTGCTGCACACAAAAAAATATATGTCCAAAGAATTAAAACCTTAATAAAACCTTCAACAAAAAAACTGACCCATATCTATGGAATCAAAACCCTGCTCGCACCCAAAAAAACCACAATCGTCTCCGCCTCCGAATCCGCCTCCGCCGCCGACAAAGTAAGGCGAGAAAAGCCGCTCTTCGACCTCCGGATCCACGCCCACATTCGCGTACTCCAACAGCGGCGTTGGTGGCCTCGACATCACCTCCTTCATCCCCTCCATCTCGACCTCCTCCCACATCACCGCGAGCGGGTCTCCCACATTCACGTACTCCAAAGGCGGCAGCGGCGGCCTCGACATCACCTCCTTCACCCCCTCCATCTCGGCCTCCTCCCACATCTCGAGCTCCTCCATGGGCGTCTCCCACGTCCCCGCGAGCGGGCCGGGCCGATCCGCCGCGGACCGGACCGGGTCTCCCACATTCGCGTACTCCAACGGAACAGAGATCTCCTCTGTCCGCCTCGACATCATCCCCTCCGCATTGGACCTCCGCATCTCGAGCTCGGACAGAGAGAGATTCAGTTCGCGTAACCTGGCCCGCTCGGCCTCCAGACGCGCGAGGAGCTCCGCGTGTTCCCTGTTGAGGTCGTCTATCCGCCTCTGTTGGTGGGTCGGCAGAGATGATGGTGGTGTTGGGTTCGATGAGGAGGTGATGGTGTTGATGACGTAGTCGAGGGAGGGCTGGGCGTAGACGTAGGGCTTGCCGCCGGGGGAGAAGATGATGACCGCAACGTGGGCGCCGCAGAGGAGGGACAGCTCGCTCGCCTTCTTGAAGACACCTTGCTTTCGCTTGGAGAAGCAAACTTGGAGGGCCTTGTCTTTTTCGATCTTCTTCATCTCAACCTTCCTGCGACCCATGCCTTTCTTCATCTCAACAGTGGAACAGAGAGGGGTTTGGGTTTGGGTTCTGTTTGAATAGAGAGAGGTTTGGGGTTTGGGTTATGTTTGATATATATAGAGATGGGTGAGGATGAGGGGGAGTAATTAATATTGTGAGATTTCAGGGGATTTGTAATTCTATCAAACGTGGGTTGGTTCATTAGTTGATTTAATTGTTACCGTTGGGATTTGTGAGAATCGTGAGTTTGTGATTTTGTTAGTTCATTAAATTGTTACCGTTGGTGTATAAGATTAGAGTTATTAACGGTTTCAAATTTCAAATAATTAAGTATTCTGGCGGGAAAAACGTCTTCTGGCGGGAAAACAGTGACCAACCGATCACAACAACCTCCATGTCGAATCAAAACATCTCTTCCTTTTTCTTTTTTTTTTTAATTCTGGAAAGACCAACATAGATGGGTAGTCTGTTTTCAAACATTGATTTCAAACACAAATCAAGGCCGCTCTCTTTTTCTTTCAGTGATGAATCCATCGATGATCACCATTGACGCCCTCCCCGACTGGACTAGATGGTCAGTAATGATGCTTTCCTATGTATTATTGATTCTGAAGCAATGGATAATATATTTCTCTGATACCCTTATTCATCTTTTATATGGACTGCTGTTTTAAAATATATTGGATTAAAGAAATGTGTCTGTCTCGATATTCCTGACATTTTGTAAGTGTGAGAGCCGTGTATGGAAGACTAAATCCCCCTCATTAGCAGCCGCTACAAATCAATTGAAACAATTATTTCTCATTAACAAAGGAGAACAACCAAGACACACAAATTCATGAATGTTTAATGATCTAAATCTATATTTTCATAGATGCATAGAGATATGTGAATAAACACATAGACGTGTGGGATAAAAAATTAAATATGTAATAAGCAGATAATTATTATTAGTCTCTACTCACACATGGTGGGAAATGAAATTATCAATAGCAGTTGATCGGGGCTCCACTCCCCTTAGTTTGAAATACCGTGGTTTCAGACCTCCTATTATATTTAATTCTCTTTCCAAAAACAGGAAATATATAACTTTGCAATACTGAAATGAGATCACCTCAATTGATCAGATAAAAGAGTAGGAAATATTAAGGCATGCAAACACACATGCATCCACACTATGGTAAGCAAGATGATTAAATAACCAAAGCTAATCGAGTATCAAGAACTCTAATGACATTCAGCATAAGAGAAATAAGTTAATGAAAAACTCAAAGACGACTTTGCCAGAAGGAAATAAGTAAGGAGGAAAAGGAAATTACAATATAAAAAGAACATGACATGCTTCTTTGTCATAGAGCACATGGAGACCTCTATCTTGGAAGAAATTTCATGACAAATTGTGAGTATTGGAGGGTGAATAACAGCACCCATGAAAAGAAGAACATTCGGATGATGCAGCCTATGTATTATGCGCACCTGATATAAAAAAACAATGAAGCTATGTTTACATTGTTGGATGGAGTATAAGCACATATTCCAAAAAGAATACACACATAAATCCTTTTTTCAAATAAAAAATAAGCAAAAAAAACTTTCTATATTGTATATAAAAAGATGGTGTGATTCAGTATGGAGAATAATCTAATTGGCATGAATTTCTCATTGGAAAACAAGTAAAGTGTAAATAGTAATTAAAAATTCTCAAAAGAAAAAATAATGAGTAGTTGTCTTGTCACACCTCGCTTCTAAACTCATCCAATGCGTACCCGAAAAGTCCTCATCTAAAAACTTCTTCACAACCACTTCCTGCAATTCAATAATATGTTGCAATCAATTATCTTTACAATATATTGATGAATCCTTTAACCCAAAATTGAATTACACTTATCCAAAAGAAAGGTATAATATCTAGCTTATTTATATGAAGGTACATGGAAGATGGACAAAATTGTAATCTTAAAAATGATATCAGTTAAAAAAAAGGAAAATAAAGAAACACAAGAATGTTCTTTTTTTGAGAAAATAATGGTAAATGAGGGCACAGGGATTACTGTACACAAAACAAAGCAACATAGAAAGTTATATACAGATGTTATAGGCAAACAAATATGTGATATTGACCATTTTTTCTTCATAAAAGTTGTTTATATTAACTTTTGAAACATAAAAACAAAAATCTAAAAAACAGAAGCTATACTGATTTTTCATAAACAGAATCAAATTGTAATTCAGCGTCTTCATGAGTAGTATGAATCAACAATTAATACTACTGCATATGAACTGCATTTGCGCTCGCACACACCAAAAACTACAAAGATGCCTAAAGAATTGACCTTCATGAATCAAAACTAGTCTCCACAGACACTTGGGTATATAATACAACAACAACAACCAAACATTCAATGACCTAAGCATCAATTAAACAAGCATGGCTGAAACATACCTGAATCCAAATAGTTGGGACCAAAAAAAAAATGAATCCAAATAGTTGGGACATAACAAAAAAAAATCCAAATAATTGGGAGAAGTATCATGTACTGGTTAAATTTTATTTTTTTCACAACTAGAATAAAAAAAACAAACAAATGTCATTAATGACCACCATGAAAATTAAACTAAATACACCATGGTTCAAATCAAATTAAAATGTTTTATTCACTACCCAATGTTTCAAACTCAATAAAGTCCCTGAATCTGATTTAATACTAGCAAGCTGCAGGAATGCCTGCCCTTTAAAATTTTCATTGAGGCATCAAAATTGCAAGTGTTTAACATCAAAATACATTGTTTTAACTTTTAATTTTAATTAAATTTCTAAAATATTTATTTCAAGGCACAATTCAATAGTCTATTTCAATCTGGAAACAAAAACCTCAGTTCCCACAAAGCAGAACAAAGAACTACCGTATTAAATAAGCAATCAGAATCCCTCAATAGTTCTACACTGAAGGTAATGAATAATTTCAGAATAATCAGAATCCCTCCTTTGCTTTTTTCCATAATTCCAAATCTCTCCTTCCAAATTCACCAAAATCAAATCAATTCCCACCTTTCAATATCCCAAAAAGCATAACAAAATATATCAAACGAGAACCAAACAACAGATTGAAAAACACACAAATTATTTGGATTCAACAAACCCTGTATATCAACAAAAAGAACTGCTTCAACAAATCCATCTAACAGATTGAAAAAGAACTGCTTCAACAATATCACATACCGTAGAATGCAGATTCAACCGAAGAGCTCCCTCGCGAACTCGAACGAGAGGAAAGCATCATTGGTGATCATCTGGTCCAGTCGGGGAGGGCGTCAATAATGATCATCGTCGAATTCATCACTGAAAGACGAAGAGAGAGGACTTGATTTGTGTTTGAAATCAATGTTTGAAAAGAGACTACCCATCGATGTTGGTCTTTCCAGAATTAAAAAAAAAAAGAAAAAAGGAAGAGATGTTTTGATTCGACGTGGAGGTTTTCGTGATCGGTTGGTCACTGTTTTCCCGCCAAAGGACGTTTTTCCCGCCAAGATACTTAATTATTTGAAATTTGAACCGGTTAATAATCTTATACACCAACGGTAACAATTTAATGAACTAACAAAATCACAAACCCACGATTCTCACAAATCCCAACGGTAACAATTAAATCAACTAATGAACCAACCCACGTTTGATAGAATTACAAATCCCCTGAAATCTCACAATATTAATTACTCCCCCTCATCCTCACCCATCTCTATATATATCAAACATAACCCAAACCCCAAACCTCTCTCTATTCAAACAGAACCCAAACCCAAACCCCTCTCTGTTCCACTGTTGAGATGAAGAAAGGCATGGGTCGCAGGAAGGTTGAGATGAAGAAGATCGAAAAAGACAAGGCCCTCCAAGTTTGCTTCTCCAAGCGAAAGCAAGGTGTCTTCAAGAAGGCGAGCGAGCTGTCCCTCCTCTGCGGCGCCCACGTTGCGGTCATCATCTTCTCCCCCGGCGGCAAGCCCTACGTCTACGCCCAGCCCTCCCTCGACTACGTCATCAACACCATCACCTCCTCATCGAACCCAACACCACCACCATCTCTGCCAACCCACCAACAATGGCGGATAGACGACCTCAACAGGGAACCATGCGGACCTCCTCGCACGTTTGGAGGCCGAGCGTAACAGGTGACGCGAGCTGAAGCTCTGTTTGTCCGAGTTCGAGATGCGGAGGTCCGATGTGGAGGGGGTGATGTCGAGGCGGACAGAGGAGATCTCTGTTCCGTTGGAGTACGCGAATGTGGGAGACCCGGTCCGGTCCGCGGCGGATCGGGCCGGCCCGCTCGCGGGGATGTGGGAGACGCCCGTGGAGGAGCTCGAGAAGTGGGAGGAGGCCGAGATGGAGGGGGTGAAGGAGGTGATGTCGAGGCCGCCGCTGCCGCCTTTGGAGTACGTGAATGTGGGAGACCCGCTGGCGGCGATGTGGGAGGAGGTCGAGATGGAGGGGATGAAGGAGGTGATGTCGAGGCCACCAACGCCGCTGTTGGAGTACGCGAATGTGGGCGTGGATCCGGAGGTCGAAGAGCGGCTTTTCTCGCCTTACTTTGTCGGCGGCGGAGGCGGATTCGGAGGCGGAGACGATTGTGGTTTTTTTGGGTGCGAGCAGGGTTTTGATTCGATGGATATGGTTCAGTTTTTTTGTTGAAGGTTTTATTAAGGTTTTAATTCTTTGGACATATATTGTTGTATTGTCAATGGGTTTGATTAGTGTTTTAGGAATTCTTAATAATAATGGAGGGGTTTTTTTTATTGTATGCAATACATTATAATTGCTGTGTATAAACATGGTTGTGGTCTCTATCTCTGTATCCTCTTGAAATTTTTATAACTCAGTATTTAGATTTTCTCATAATGTAATAAAGTTTAACATATATAGTGAAAATATAAAAAAATAGAACGAAAACTTCTAAGTTGAAATACTCAAATGAGACACTTTTAGAAATTATATATATAAAAAAATCTTATTTAATAATGTTGTTACATTGATGGATGTAAACACCTTTATCTAATCTAATCAATATTTCAAATATTGAAAAAATGACCAAAAAAAAGTCTTTCAAAAGTGAGAAATAACCAAATCAGTCACTTTTTAAAATTATACCTAAAAAAGTTTCATTTTACAATTTTAGAAACACAAAAGACTAACATACATTTATGTAATTAAATCTTTAACATATTCCATACCTCTTAACTTTGTTAAAATATTTCACACTTTTAATTTTGTTAATATATTTCACACATTTTCATCTAGAATTTCTTTTTATTCTATCACGGTTTTGCACAACCTTTCCCCTTTCCAAAAATTGTTTAAGAAATCACCTGACTACCTCTCCTTGAGGGTGTTTGGCTCTGCTTGCTACCCTCATCTTCGCCCCTACAAAACCCATAAGTTTGACTTTCGGTCTATGTAATGTGTCTTCTTGGGGTACTCCGCATCACACAAAGGTTACCAGTGTTTACATATCCCTACTGGGCATGTGTACATCTCCCAGGATGTTGTCTTTGAAGAAGTCACCTTCCCTTTTCTCGGTCTTCCACCCAACTCATCTTCTCAACCATCCCCGTTCTCATCCTCGGTTCCTATCCCTATTGGTCCGCTACCTATCCCGATCTCCAGACCCCTTCCTAAAACGGCATCCTCTATTCTAGGTCCACCTGATCCTTGTCTCTCTCCTCTACACCCATCCCTTCCTAATCCCTCACTCACTAGTTCGTCCTCTCCATCTTCTACCCCGTCAATGGAAGTCCCAACTAATGCTAATTCCTCCACCGTCCCACCCTCCCCTGTGGTTCCCACTAGTCCACCTCTCACTCGTACTCATCCGATGGTCACTAGGACTCAGGATAACACCGGAAAACCTAAAGTTTGGTTTGCCACCCGATACCCACTGCCCACTTGTCTCATGGCTGACCTACACTCCTCACCTGTCGAGCCTACTTGTTTCACACAGGCCAACCGTGATCCTAGGTGGCGTCAGGCCATGGACACCGAAACGAATGCTCTTTTACTGAATGGTACATGGTCTCTTGTTCCCTACCATCCTGATATGAACCCCATCGGTTGTAAGTGGGTCTTCAAGTTGAAACACAAACCGGATGGTTCAGTGGACAAGTACAAGGCTCGTCTTGTGGCCAAGGGGTTCCACCAAAAACCAGGGCTCGACTATGGTGAAACATTTAGCCCCGTTATCAAACTGACCACTGTCAGGACTATCTGTAGCCTTGCCGTGTCCAAAGGCTGGCCTATGCGCCAACTCGATGCTAATAATGCTTTTCTACATGGCTTTCTTGCAGAGACTGCCTATATGGCACAACCTTCAGGGTTTGTTGACCTAGCTCGACCCAACCATGTTTGTCAACTCCATCGGAGCATCTATGGCCTCAAATAGGCCCCGCGGGCTTGGTTCTCTCGTCTCAGCAGTTTTCTGGTTCGCATGGGCTTCGTGGGCTCCAAGTCTGATACTTCTCTATTTATCCGACGGTCTAAGTCCAGTCTCCTACTAGTTCTCATCTATGTGGACGACATCATCCTCATAGGTAGGCCTGTCAACGGGTCGGGTCTGGGTCGGGTCGGGGTGGACCCGGACCTGACCCGTGGCAAGACCCGGTGGGTCCGAGTTCAACCCAAGACCCGGCGGGTCCGGGGAAATTTGGACCTAGAGCCGGACCCGTCGGACCTGGATCGGGTCCGGGTCCGACCAGACCCGGATGGTTGGTACAAAAAAAACAAGAAGAGCTCATGTTTTTGTTTGCCTTATCATTCTATTTGAAATTTTTTGTAACAAAACATTATTATTAATGAGACCATGCTTGAATATAATTTTATACAAGTCAAAAAAAGTAAATGAATTATTAAACAACATCCAAAACAATAATCACTACCATAAGAAACATATTAACCTAAATAATAAACATAACTAATTATACAAACATTCAAAACAATATTAACCTAAACAACATTCAAAACAATAAACACTAACATATTAACCTAAATAATAAACATAAATCATGCAACAAACTAATTAATTATACAAATTCAAAAGCTAATAAGTTAATTGTCCAAAACAAACCGACGACAATACATTACTAAGTTTATTACATATTAAACAATCAAGTTCTTGCAAGTTGCAACATCAACACAACGAAAAAAATGTTATGATTATGACTTATAATTTATGGGCTTGTTATGATTATGATTTATGAACTTGTGGATACAAAAATAAGTTAAGTAAGAAATAAAATTATGTATCAACTAATACTAATGGTCTTATAATATATGAGCATATTTTAATAAAACAATCAGGTCTCGGGTCCAACGGGTCGGGGCGGGGTGGACCCGGACCCGACCTGTTTGTTTGTTCGGGTCCGCTGGGTCGGGTCCAAATCGGGTCGGGTATATTACACGTGTAATCGGATCCGGGTCGGGTCGTGTCTAGACCTGAACCCGACCCGTTGACAGGCCTACTCACAGGGGATAACTCTAACTCGGTGGACCATCATATTAGGGACCTTGGCCTGGAGTTCTCCTTAAAAGACTTGGGCCCACTTCATTATTTCCTGGGAATTGAGTGTCACCGTACTCTGGCTGGTCTGTTCTTATCTCAACAAAAGTATATTTGTGATCTTTTACTCAAACTTAAGATGGATAGTGTCAAGCCTGTCAGCTCTCCCATGGCCACGTCCTGCAAGCTGTCCAAGTTTGAAGGTACTCCTTTGAAAGATCCCTTTCTCTTTTGCAGTACTGTTGGAGCCCTCCAGTATCTTAGCTTCACTCGGCCGGACATTGCCTTCTCCGTAAATAAAGTCACTTAGTTCATGCAAAATCCTATAGAGGATCATTGGTGCGTGGTCAAGAGGATTCTCCGTTATCTCAAATCTACTATTCAACATGGTCTCTTCTTCTCTGCTCAGTCCACGTTAAATCTCACCGCCTACACTGATGCGGACTGGGCCGGATCGATTGATGATCGAAAATCCACTAATGGATACTGTGTTTTTCTTGGCAAGAATCTTATATCTTGGAGTTTAAAGAAACAGAGCACGGTGGCCTGATCTAGCACCGAGGCCGAATATCGGGGAGTTGCCATTTTGTCCGTGATCATGTGGCCAAAGGAGCTTCTGATGTTCGGTTCGTCTCCACGGAAGACCAACTTGCCAATGTTCTCACTAAACCATTAAGTTCAACTCGATTCACTCTTCTGAAATCCAAGCTTTCGGTTCTTCCAGACCGTCTTGCTTGCCGGGGGGCGGGGGGGGGGGGGGGGGTTAGAGAAGAAGATATGCATGGAGAATATCACATGCATCCTCCACGTAAAGCAAGTCTCAGCACATCACACACCACACCTGTACATAGCTATATTTAGCTTTCCATTAATACTCTTACCATATATATTGTTGTAATAGTCCACTAAATGAGTGGTTGATTGTTCACCTCTCCTATTATTAATAGAGATCGTCCCTCTCCTATTTTTTGTTGATAGTGTAGTTTTATTTTAATTTTTAAACATTGTTGAGTACTGTTTTAGGTATTCTTAATAATACTGGGGTTTTTTTTTTTTTTTATTGTATGCAAAGATGAAATTTAAAATGTGATACAATACTATTATTATCACATTTTAAATTTTATCTTTGCATACAATAAAAAAAAAATCCAGTATTATTAAGAATACCTATAACAGTACTCAACAATGTCCAAAAATTAAAATAAAACTACACCTTCAACAAAAAAAAAACTGAAACATATCCATGGAATAAAAAAAATGCCCTCTCTATTATTATTAATAATTCCTAAAACAGTACTCACACCTGCTGCACACAAAAAAAATATATGTCCAAAGAATTAAAACCTTAATAAAACCTTCAACAAAAAAACTGACCCATATCTATGGAATCAAAACCCTGCTCGCACCCAAAAAAACCACAATCGTCTCCGCCTCCGAATCCGCCTCCGCCGCCGACAAAGTAAGGCGAGAAAAGCCGCTCTTCGACCTCCGGATCCACGCCCACATTCGCGTACTCCAACAGCGGCGTTGGTGGCCTCGACATCACCTCCTTCATCCCCTCCATCTCGACCTCCTCCCACATCACCGCGAGCTGGTCTCCCACATTCGCGTACTCCAAAGGCGGCAGCGGCGGCCTCGACATCACCCCCTTCACCCCCTCCATCTCGGCCTCCTCCCACATCTCGAGCTCCTCCACGGGCGTCTCCCACGTCCCCGCGAGCGGGCCGGCCCGATCCGCCGCGGATCGGACCGGGTCTCCCACATTCGCGTACTCCAACGGAACAGAGATCTCCTCTGTCCGCCTCGACATCATCCCCTCCGCATTGGACCTCCGCATCTCGAGCTCGGACAGAGAGAGATTCAGTTCGCGTAACCTGGCCCGCTCGGCCTCCAGACGCGCGAGGAGCTCCGCGTGTTCCCTGTTGAGGTCGTCTATCCGCCTCTGTTGGTGGGTCGGCAGAGATGATGGTGGTGTTGGGTTCGATGAAGAGGTGATGGTGTTGATGACGTAGTCGAGGGAGGGCTGGGCGTAGACGTAGGGCTTGCCGCCGGGGGAGAAGATGATGACCGCAACGTGGGCGCCGCAGAGGAGGGACAGCTCGCTCGCCTTCTTGAAGACACCTTGCTTTCGCTTGGAGAAGCAAACTTGGAGGGCCTTGTCTTTTTCGATCTTCTTCATCTCAACCTTCCTGCGGCCCATGCCTTTCTTCATCTCAACAGTGGAACAGAGAGAGGTTTGGGTTTGGCATCTGTTTGAATAGAGAGAGGTTTGGGGTTTGGGTTATGTTTGATATATATAGAGATGGGTGAGGATGAGGGGGAGTAATTAATATTGTGAGATTTCAGGGGATTTGTAATTCTATCAAACGTGGGTTGGTTCATTAGTTGATTTAATTGTTACCGTTGGGATTTGTGAGAATCGTGGGTTTGTGATTTTGTTAGTTCATTAAATTGTTACCGTTGGTGTATAAGATTATTAACCGGTTCAAATTTCAAATAATTAAGTATCTTGGCGGGAAAAACGTCCTTTGGCGGGAAAACAGTGACCAACCGATCACGAAAACTTCCACGTCGAATCAAAACATCTCTTCCTTTTTCTTTTTTTTTTAATTCTGGAAAGACCAACATCGATGGGTAGTCTCTTTTCAAACATTGATTTCAAACACAAATCAAGTCCTCTCTCTTCGTCTTTCAGTGATGAATTCGACGATGATCATTATTGACGCCCTCCCCGACTGGACCAGATGATCACCAATGATGCTTTCCTCTCGTTCGAGTTCGCGAGGGAGCTCTTCGGTTGAATCTGCATTCTACGGTATGTGATATTGTTGAAGCAGTTCTTTTTCAATCTGTTAGATGGATTTGTTGAAGCAGTTCTTTTTGTTGATATACAGGGTTTGTTGAATCCAAATAATTTGTGTGTTTTTCAATCTGTTATTTGGTTCTCGTTTGATATATTTTGTTATGCTTTTTGGGATATTGAAAGGTGGGAATTGATTTGATTTTGGTGAATTTGGAAGGAGAGATTTGGAATTATGGAAAAAAGCAAAGGAGGGATTCTGATTATTCTGAAATTATTCATTACCTTCAGTGTAGAACTATTGAGGGATTCTGATTGCTCATTTAATGCGGTAGTTCTTTGTTCTGCTATGTGGGAACTGAGGTTTTTGTTTCCAGATTGAAATAGACTATTGAATTGTGCCTTGAAATAAATATTTTAGAATTTTAATTAAATTTTTTTTTTATTGGTAATCAAGGATTTTATTGCTATAACTCTCTAAAACTGTGCACACAGCTTTTTACCTCAAAATAGAACAAAATATGGGAAAGACAACACCAAAAAGAGATGGCAGCCATTAAAAATCACCAACCACCCATGTTTCTCCCCTGTTTTTCTTTGCTAGATCGGAAGATTAGGTGATGCGAGTGTCAATTATCTTTCTCAATGGCTGTGTTGATTTCATTCCATAGTTGGCCTAAAGATTTCAACTTCACCCCTAACAGACTGATCGGCTGCTAAGAGATCCGCCGTGGAATTTCCTTCCCTATGGATATGTGATGCCTTCCGGTCGTTCAATTGTTGCAAGCATTGTGTGACGTGACGAAGAGTTTGCAAGGCAGACCATGGGGCCTTTCTTTTTCGATCTTCTTCATCTCAATCTTTCTGCGAACCATGGTTTTCTTATTTATAATTTGTAATCTCTCAACGAACAGATCAGAGGGTTTGGGTTTGTGTTTGACTTTGGGTTTGAAGAGATGTTGGGGTCGATATATGTAGAGATGGGGGAGGAGGGGAAGCACTTAATGTGGAGATTTGATTGGGATTTGTAATCGTTAATAAAATCTTTTGTGTTTTGGGTTTGTGGGTTTGTTAACAGAAGTGATTTTTCACCTTGGAACATTTCATTTCAACAATTAGATGTGCCTATGTCATTTATTAAGTAACTAGATCATAAACCTTGAAATTTAAAATTTATTGACAGGCAATAAGACTGCATAGTAAAATTTAAAACTGCTTGACAGACAATAAGACTGCACAGTGCACATAAAACTGTTCTGACAATGTCCATTTTAATACACATGGATATTTCAAGATCTCACTCATTTTTTGACTCATTATCTACATGTTTTGTTTGAGATTAGATCATCAATGAATGTTTGTTGAAGTTTTAGTGGATGAGACAGAGATATGGTTGAATGCGTGATTTCTTCAGATAAATTCAATTCAATAAAAAAAAGTGGAAGGTCATGTCAGGAATTAATTGAGCAAATATTTATATCCTCCCCCCCCCCCCCTCCAATTGTATAGAAAGAAAATTAGGAGGTTATCTGTTAAAAAATTTAGAAGGTCTAGTTGAAGATAAGCCATCTATCTACAATATTTAATAAGTACCAGCAGAACTAGAAGGTTCAGATACGCAAAAGTGTATGATTCGACTGGCTGATTGTATCATGGAAAAAATAATATAACATAAAGTTCTCTAAACTGCAAAGCCAATTAACTTAGGATCAGAAGAACAACCTTGAATAGAGTTGAAACAGCACTCACAAGGACTAAAATCCAAATAGTTGGGATAATTGCTGTGTTGATGCTGATAAAGAGGTACAATGTGGATGAAATTATTATCTTTTTACAATAGTTAGATTCAAAACAACCTCAATGAATTTCTCCATAACTTCCCGCAGAGCTACCTCTGCCACTGCAGGTTTTTCATCAGTAGTGCTCTTAGTCTCCACCAAAGCCTTCATTCCTGGATTTTTTTGAACTTGGAGTTCCTCTGGTTGGAACACTCTACTTCTTTAAAAATGCGGCAGAGAATCATGAAGTCCACACTGTTGAGGTTGTCTATCCGCCTCTATTGGTGGGTCGGCAGAGATGATGGTGGTGTTGGGTTCGATGAGGAGGAGGGGGTGGTGATGGTGTTGGTGATGGTGTGGAGGGATGGCTGGGCATAGACGTAGGGCTTGCTGCCGGGGGAGAAGACGATGACTGCAATGTGGGCACCACAGAGGAGGGAGAGCTCGCTCGCCTTCTTGAAGACACCTTGCCTTCGCTTGGAGAAGCAAACTTGGAGGGCCTTGTATTTTTCGATCTTCTTCATCTCAACCTTCCTGCGACCCATGCCTTTCTTCATCTCAACAGTGGAACAGAGAGGGGTTTGGGTTTGGGTTATGTTTGAATAGAGAGAGGTTTGGGGTTTGGGTTATGTTTGATATATATAGAGATGGGTGTGGAGGAGGGGGAGTAATTAATATGGGAGATTTGATTGGGATTTGTAACTCAAACGTGGGTTGGTTCATTAGTTGCTTAAATTGTTACCGTTGGGATTTGTGAGAATCGTGTGTTTGTGATTTTGTTAGTTCATTAAATTGTTATCGTTGGTGTATAAGATTAGAGTTATTAACGGATTCAAATTTCAAATAATTCCAACCAAAAAATTTCAAATAATTAAGTATTCTGACGGGAAAAACGTCTTCTGGCGGGAATACAGGGACCAACAGATCACAACCTCCACGTCGAATCAAAACATCTCTTCCTTTTTTTTATTTTATTTTTTTTATTCTAGAAGGACCAACATCGATGGGTAAAGTCTCTTTTCAAACATTGATTTCAAACACAAATCAAGGCCTCTCTCTTCGTCTTTCAGTGATGAATTCGACGATGATCTTGTTCAAGATTGCGAGGGAGCTCATCGGGTTGAATCTGCATTTGACGGTATGTGATGTACAGGGCATATTAGATGGATTTGTTGAAGCAGTTCTTTTTGTTGATATACAGGGTTTGTTGAATCCAAATAGTTTGTGTGTTTTTCAATCTGTTATTTGGTTCTCGTTTGATATATTTTGTTATGCCTTTTGGGATATTGAAAGGTGGGAATTGATTTGATTTTGGTGAATTTGGAGGAGAGATTAATTTGGAATTATGGAAAAAGCAAAAGAGAGATTCTGATTTATTTTGAAAATTATTCATTATCATCAGTGTTGAATTAGTGAGGTATACTGATTGCTTATTTAAAACGGTAGTTCTTTGTTCTGTTTTGTCAGAACATAAGTTTTTGTTTCCAGATTGAAATAGACTATGGAAATGCATCTTGAAACAAAAATTTTAGAATTTTAATTAAAATTTAAGTAATGTATTTTGATGTTAAACACTTGCAAGGCATTCCTGCAGTTTTGCTAGTATTAAATCAGATTCTGAGACTTTATTTTTAGTTTGAAACATTGGGTAGTGAATAAAACATATTAATTTGATTTTAACTAATGTGTATTTAGTTTAATTTTCATGGTGGTCTTTAATGACGTTTGTTTTCTAGTTGTGAAAAAAAATAAAACCCACTACACGATGCTTCTCCCATTTTTTTTTTTTTTTTTTGTCCCAACTATTTGGATTCAGGTATGTTTCAGCCATGCTTGTTTAATTGATGCTTTGGTCATTGAATGTTTGGTTGTTGTATTATATACTCCAAGTGTTTGTGGAGACTAGTTTTGATCCTTTGTAGTTTTTCATCTCAGCTATCATGATCCACTAATGACTAATGCAAAAGACTGTGAGTCTCATTCTCTGCCTCGCTGTCTTTTTCCAAGATTTTCTTCTTTCCCTTGCAGTAGCATCACAATGTATTTTACTTGCTCTCTGATAACTGATCATGAATTATAGGGCAAGTGCCTAGACTTCCTTGGGAGTTCTGATACATTGCTGCAGTATATTATTCAGACCCAACAGATGTTTCTCTATGGTGATTCATGATTTCACTGTCCTACATCTCCCTTCTTTTAGGTCTTCCTGTCCTAACTGGAAGGCTTAACTGTAACAACTGATTACCATCCAATATTTTGGGCAGTTTATCAACCATTTATTGCAATTGCTATTCACTCGGAAATAGCCCAAGTTGGAAAATCAAATATTGGTAAACTTGCATTTCTTCATCTGTTCAACAATCTATTTGTTTATCTATTAAAATGTGTGCTGACCATTATGTGATGATAATGTCAATTGAATTTCCAGATCTCGAGCAATGCTCATGGAAAAGAAATAAATTCTGAAGTGTTGGCATAACAAAATCTCTCCACAAATATCAAGGCACTTGTCAATTGCTTCTTTTGTCACAGATGTTTCTTTGTTGTTACATATTCTGTCACCATCAACTCTTAGGCCTGTAAGTTCTTTCTTTCTGCTGTCTATTACCTAATTTAGTATGAGGTAGACTATTGCGCTTTTTATATGATAAAATATGCCTCAAAGATTTGTTTAATGGAATTGTGGGTGTAGTTTGTCTTCAATTGGTTACTTGGGAAATGGTCAGTATGCTATAATGTGCTGGTTGTCCCTCAGATACATATGCAATATACAGTTACATAGAGCAGACTTGAAGGATTATATTTAGTGCTGAGCTTAGTAGTTGGTATCATTTTCAAATAATGACGGCAAATGTAGGTAATACCATCAATTTTCAACAAACTAACGATCATTTCTGAGCATTGCGTCTGCATGCAAATGGGCATACAATTCATACATGGCCATAAACTAATCAAGGTCATCGATTATGCATTTGAAGAGAAAACATTATTGCAAGACCAGTCATAGAACCATCTAATATATACTGATTAACTTTTCTTTTTCTCATACTGAATGATCATGCAACTGAGATTATCTTGAGGCTTTCTATCTTCATACTTGTTTCGCAAGTAAGTCATTTTTGCAACAGCATGTAGACTTCTGATTGCTTCTTTCTGATTTCACATTGTCTGACACCTTCCCTAGGTAGCCTTGCATTTGTTATCCCAGAGGGAACGTGAAGATCTGGCTCAGCTGGTGGATACAATGGTTTCATATTCTTTAACATATGAGAATATGAAATATGAACCTTTGCTTACTAATCAGAGAGAGGCAGTTTCTGATGCTTCTATGCTTTCGCTTGATCCCCCAATTGAACATTTTATTAGCTTCAAGGTGAAATTTCTAACTACTTGTTCTTACATATAAAATGTTGGTTCATTTTCTTAATTATACTTCTTCTTGTTGTAAAGGGCTACCTATCAGGACACTCTGTACTCTTGTCAGCCATAAAGCAGGTCTTGTTTTATGAGGTATGGACATATATCTTGTGTATGAATTGGTTCCCTTTTCTGGTATACTCATAATTTTGAGTGTCATGAAAGTTGTGTCTGATTTCAAGAAATTGGCACGCAGTTGTTTATCATACATGCATGACAGTAGGTAGCCTGATATGGAATGCATTTTTTTTTTTAATTCTTTCTTTATAAGTTTACCAAGTAAAGAAAAACAAGTATGGATGTTAAATGCATAGATTACAGAGACACATATTAGTTATTTAATTGTAGGTGGCTAGGTGCAATGCCAGTGGGGTGCATTTAGTGATTGGTGTAAATTATATTTGTGCTTGATAGAGATAAGTAAAAGGTAACTGGAGGCAAGAAGCAATGATTTGTGGTTAATGAAGATTACCTAGTGTCTATTTAGTATAATATATTTGGTGATATTTTTTTTTTATCAATTTCCATACATATTTGTACTTATTATGTTAGAAGGAATCCTTTTTAGCGGATGACTTGTATTGGATCTGAATATTAACATGGCTAAAATAAGCACCTGTATTAAGATTTAGAATTGTGGAGATACTTGGTTTGGAAACAATTTACAAGTATCCTCTTTCACAAGAAAATGCAGACTATGCACGGTCTACGACCCATTGTCCACGGGCCTCCTTCCAGCAAGCAGGTCATATTAGCCTCAAGTTCAAAATTACAAACAAAGAAACCATTCCCCTTCAAAGAGACTGAAAAATAGCCCTTTGGTTTCCAAATTCTGATCAGAAAAGCTACAAAAGGGGTGTAAACTGGAATCTTACCCACCACGTAGCCAACAATTGCTTTGCTCCATCTACTATCAGCAATGGCGAAAGCCTCATCAGGGAACTAGTGTCTAATCACTGACAAGCTTAGGTTCAAAAAACCCCAATTTTCCCAACCTTGGAGCCGAAGCAGAAGGGGTACTACAAAGAACCGCCCAGGAGGAGGTAGAGGGCGAAGACGGAGGGGGGGGGGGGGGGGGAGCTGTCCGAGGGGGACGACTCTTTGAACGAGCATTACCAGACCCCTTTGGGCGTGAGCGCCCGCGGGGCATTGAGGGTGCTGCCATGGCCACACCAAGAGGTTTCCCAACAGGAGTGGGAAGCAGACCCCCAACAAGAGTGGAACAATTCAGGTTATATGGGAAAAGACACCTGAGGGTTGGTTTAAGGCCAATTCTGATGGCTCTGTTTCGGAGGTTTGCTATGGTTTTGGCGCACTGGTACGTGACTCAAATTGGACTTGCTTGAGGGCTATTTCTGCTAGGGTGCGAGCTGCATTGATAGGAAGTCTTGAACTTAAAGGCGTTGTTGCTGGTCTGCAAATGGGGGTTATTCTGAAAGCATCCAAGCTTTGGAGCGAATTTGACTCCACCAGTGCCATTGCCTGGGCACAGGGGAAGGGGGATATCCTGTGGACAGCTCTTAGGGATCTTAGATCGCTCCATGGTCTTGTTCAGCAATTGGAAGAGTGGCGTCTCTCTCATGTTTATCGAGAAGGAAATGGCGCTGCAGATTTTCTTGCTGCTCATCAATCTGAAATAGGACATTCGGAACTCCTACCCCAGTTTTATGGTAAGGAATTTTTGAGTCTCCTTCAAGATGATATGGATGGGAAACTTCACCCTCGTGAACTCTAATCATGGCTTTGATCTTGGAGTTTGCATTCTCTAATTTTTGTTATGAAGGGCCGTGATCCTCCTCTCTCTTGGTCACTAAGCTTCTGATTTTGTCTCAAGCTTAGCTTTTTTTTTCCCTACCCTGTTTTCCATAAAGTGAACTTATTTTATCCATTTTCTTTCTAACTAGAAGAAGATAATAAAGATAAGAAATTGACCATCTGATGCAGGACGGGATACGATGAAGAGATATGTAATGATGATTAGGGTTAGGGTTAGGGTTGGGGATATGTGGTTTGAAAAAATAAAATTAAAAAATTAGATTCTAGGGCATCACACCCAAGAAGGTTAGGGTTTCACACCCTAGGACTTCACACCCAAGAAAATTAGGGTTTCACACTCTCACAAAAATCCCATCACAAGATCTCTCAAAAAAAAGCTTTTCATTCATTCTAAAATGTCTCTCCGTAGAGATTGCAACTTTATTTAATGAGAAAGTGATTTAATTTAAACGATTGATCATTCTAAAGATCTATGGTCTAGATTGATCCTACAATAACTTAAATTAAATAACAAACAACTTAAGTGATTTAATCTAGGCCATTGATCATCCTAAAAATCAATGGTCCAGATAAAATCCTACAATTCTTATTCAAAATAAAATAAAAAAACTTAACTAATATCTATCCACAAATGAATAAGATTAGATCTCTTGGCCTACCTCTCTTGATAACCTTTAAATGCATCTATTGACTTGATGTCCCCATTAATTCTCCCCTTGTTTGAGACAACTCATCCTCGAGTTTTAGAGAATGATATAACTCGAAGGTCATGAGGTTCTTGTTGCGTGTGTTTGAAAAGATCCTGATGGAAAAGTAAAATCTTCAATTGCGGCCTTTCACCAAATATTTGTCAGGAAATATTAAGTCCACCTGCTGTTCTATCACCGTATAAATTTCTTTCATATTGCCGATCTCTATAGCAATTTCCTTGCAAGTTGGTGGTTGTTGTAAAACAGGCATCGGAGGCGGTTGTTGTGAAACAGGCATAGGAGACAGTTGTTATGAAATAGGTATCCGATCTACCACTAATGAAACATCAACCTTCTCTTGAATTTCATTTTTATGTTGTCTCTCTGGAGGTGCATCTTTTGTTGACGTTAATGATCTCGCATCTAGTAATCCTTTAAGGATAATTTTCTTCTGTATACAAAGCGGGCGTATGATGGATGATCTCCCTTCATGATCAAATATACATTTCCGAACTTTTATCCATGGCTGACCCAATATAATAGAACGTTTGGATGATGAAAACATGTCACACCACGCTGCGTCAAAATATGAAGGTTTCATAGATCATTCAACAAAAGCAGCTTGATGTTCTACGATAATTTACCCAGTCTTAGATAACATATCCACAACCGCTTGAGAAATCATATTCTTCTCAAGACTTTCATCGATAATCAAGGAAGCACCTTTCCCATTAGGTAAGCAAATTAGGGTTTTCAGAACGAACATAGAATCAACCATTTTTTTTTTCTTCTTCTTAACTCTTGATGGTATTGCCGATCTGGATGCAAGGGAGGAACTCACACAGCAACAAGAGAAGAATATTGAGGGCAACAACACAAGGCAGCACGTCAGCAACACAGCAGCAACACGGGGGTTGCTGGAGGCCCAGGCAGCAGCAGCAAGGGTTGATGGAGGCCCAGGCAGCAGCCACAGGGGCTGATGGAGGTCCAGGGAGCAGCAGCAGGGGTTGATGGAGGCTTAGATCTAGGGTTTCACACCCTAGGAACCTTGGCTCTGATACCAAAATTGATGCAGGACGGGATACGATGAAGGGATATGTGATGATGATTAGGTTAGGGTTAGGGTTAGGGTTGGGGATGTTTGGTTTGAGAAAATAAAATTAAAAAAATAGATTCTAGGCATTACACCCAAGAAGGTTAGGGTTTCACACCCTAGAGCTTCACACCCAAGAAAATTAGGGTTTCACACCCTCACAAAAATCCCGTCTCGCAGAATCTCTCAAAAAGAAACTTTTCATTCATTCTAAAATATGTCTCTCCATAAAGATTACAACTTTATTTAATGAGAAAGTGATTTAATTTAGACGATTGATTTATGGTGTAGATTGAATCCTACAATAACTTAAATTAAATAACAAACAACTTAAGTGATTTAATCTAGGCCATTGATCATCCTAAAAATCAATGGTCCAGATAAAATCCTACAATTCTTATTCAAAATAAAATAAGAAACCTAACTAATATAACAGTAAGATTAGATCTCTTGCCCTTCCTTGTTTGATAACCTTTAAATGTATCTATTGACTTGATGTCCCCATCACCATCTGCCTCACGGAGATCTGGGACTTTATTTAGTTTGAAACATTGGGTGGTCAATAAAACGTATTAATTTTATTTGAACTATTGTATATTTAGTTTACTTTTCATGGTGGTGATTAATGACATTTGTTTGTTTTCTGATTCTGCTTGTGAAAAAAATAAAACCCATTACAAGATCCTTCTCCCAGCTATTTGGAATTATTTTTTTTTATGTTTCTCCCAACTATTTGGATTCAGTTTTTGTGACTTCTGTTTTAAGAATTCTATGCAAGTGTAATTAATAATTTGTGAATTAATTACCTTCGCAGTCCAAGAGTACTTTATGTATCATTTTGGCCGTCATTCTGCCCTCCTATCAGTTCCATAGACCATGCACTTGATATGAGTCAACCATTCTTTCTGCACATGATTGAAGTCTTTTTTAGTTGATAGCAAGATTCTGTGACAGAATCGGCCAACCCAATCTCCCATTTTTGCATATTGGATGCTTACAGTTCTGCTGGTTCTTAAAAATTCGTGTAACTAAAAATTTTACAGACAGTTCTGCTAGATCCAGCCTTTTATATCTTTTTTAGAACCTTTAGTGCCCTGAATACTGAAGGCATCATACATTCAATTTCATTCTTGTCTCATCCATTAAACTTTGACAATCATAATTAAAATGCATTAAGGGTGAGACCTGAATGGTTAGGAGATTGAAAATCTTTTCATTACGTGAATTCCATTAAGGACCAAATGATCTGGGAGAGGATAAAGTGAAGGATTTTTTTTTCTCTGCATCTGAGGATGCAAGAGAAATGAATCCTTTGTATAGCTCTCCAATGTTTAGAAGACGAATTCTTTTCTGTTTCAAGATGGCAGCCCAAACATATGCAGAGTTGGAGCAACCATAGAAAAGATGCAATGCAGTCTCATCGTCCACCATACAGAGAGGACATTATTTGGATTGCACTAGTTGTCTTTTCCATAACCTGTCCAAGGTTGGAAACCGATCAAGAGCTTCCTGCCACATCAGAAAACAATACCTTTAGGGTTGGACAGGATTCCAGAGTTCCTTGTCCTAATCTAATAAGGGATTGTGGGATCGAACTTGGTTCCAAGCCAAAGAGTATGACAAACTCCCTGTTTTTATTATCAGCCCAAATCAATATGTCCTCCCCAGATCTCCCTAATTTCAGCTCTGCAATAGCATTCCAGACATGATTGAATTCAGACGGCCATCTTGCAGCAGGCCGAGACCATTTTTCTGCATAAATGAAAGTGCTAACCTTTGCTAAATCCGTAGAACCCATAGGAGGGAAGATTGGTTGGTGCCGCAGTCCATAACCTTGGAGCCAAGGATCTCCCCAAAGGTAGATGTTTTTGCCCTAGAAAATGAGATATTTGGTCTGACTTCTGATCCAATCTCCGGAGCTCAAGATCTTCCTCCAAAGGCTAGAACTTGAGGAAACTTCAGATATGCTCCATATATTTCCCTTCTTGAGAAATATCTTTTTTGCTCATTGTGCCCAGAGAGAAGAGTGATTGATTCTTTTAATCGTACCCCCAAGGAAGCAGCATTCCAATCCTTGATTCTTTTAAGACCCAGCCCCCCTTCAAGCTTAGGGGAGCAGACATGATTCCAATTTACTACAAATTGTTTCTTCACTTCAGCATCACCACACCATAAAAACCGTCCCATTATCTTTTCTAGAGTATTTATGGTCTTCCTTGGGAGAGCAAACCCAGCAGTCCAGTAATGTCTATAACTGGAAAGAACAGAGCGAATGAGTTCAAGTCTGCCTTCTTTGGAGAGGTACACACCTGACCAAGATTGCAACCTCTGTTGAATCTCCCATTTTTTGCATATTGGATCTTCTTAGTTCTGCTGGTACGTAAAATACATGTGACTCTTCTATATAACCTTTAATAGTAATTTCTTAATTACTCTTTCAATATAATTGGTACGGGGCATGGAAACATTTGGGGGAATAATTTCTGGCATGACCTCCCTTTTTTTCTTGATTGAATTGATTATTACTGACAATGAAGGCATCAGACATTGAATTTCATCCTTGTTTCATCCACTAATTACAACTTTGACAATCATAAGCAACATGCATTAATGGGTGAGACCTTGAGAAATATATGTGAATACTGAAAATGCATATTGTCTGCTAGGTTCTGCTACTTTATGAAGCTCCTTATAATGTTGATGAACCATATTTTTATTGGTTAGGGATTGAATTCAAGAAATTAGTATGATCCTTCAAAATACTAATTCAGGAAATTAGTATGCTATGATATTTGTAAGATTATGTCTTCTGATCAGTTTGATCTCCCTACATTTGAATTGATTATATGAGAATCACTTATGATTGCAACTTGCACAAAAATTCTATCATCATGTCAGGCTACTAAACAATAGTCCGGTGATCAGTCAGAGGTTACTCTCAAGTTGACATTATGCACAGATAAGAGGGACCTTGTGGTCCTTGCAAGCATGTTTTTTTATCGTGTGACTGATGAAGTTAAAGGCTTTGAAACTTCTTCAAACTTCATCAGGCCTTGTAAATCCCTCATTTTATTTTATTTTTAATTCCAAATCTGCCGCTTCCCGATTCAACAAGGTCAATCCAAAACCCACCCTTTCAAAAACATGCAGAACAAAAGAAAAGATTCAAGAACACAAACTAAACCATTCAAGAACTGATTCAACAAAACCCATTCTCAAAAAAACACACTTTTCACAACCCCAATATTTCATACCATTCCATAGCATGCAGCCTGGAAAGGGATGAAAGAATCCATGCAAGCGTACATGATCTGTTCCAAATTCAGACACTTCTCATCCCAATTTGCCGATTGAACGCTCATCCGGTTCTGCATCCCCCATATCAGAATATCCCTCTCCAGCCGAACCCGCTCCCTCTCTTCTTCGAGCCACGTCTGTAGTTCCCTTATGTTCCCAACCCTGACATTGTAGTCCAATATCAGTCTTGGTCCCGACCGCCTCAGCTGCACCCGCTCTTTCAACATCCTTATGTCCATTATGTTCCCAACCCTGACATTGTAGTCCAATATCAGCCTCCGAACAATCTCATTGATGTGGATGCCCGTGAAAGTGAAGCGCGTGTCAGAGAGGAAGTTGGAGAGGGCGTTGGGGATGGCGTCGCAGCGGCGGATCTGGAAGATGAGGCAGCGCTGCTCCACACAGAGCTGGAGGACCTTGACCGGGTTGTGTTGATGACCATATTCGGACCTCCACTTCACGTCGAGGCCGACCAAGAATCGGGTGGGGTTGTCGTTGTTGTTGTTGGCGTCGTCGTCTTTGTAGGCGTAGAGGAGTTTGTTGACCCACAAGGACGCCTGGACGGAGGAGGCGGTGACGACGGTGGCGACGTAGATTTCTTCGATGGATATCGATGGCTGATTCATATCTGAGAGACGAATGAAAACCATTTATTTATGATTTGACCAAATTTAAATTTTGATGCATGGGGAGATGAGAGGAGCGAGGACGTTTATTTACCGGGCTAGTCTATCCCCATCAAACATTTCCCTTAACCCATCAATAAAAAATAAAAAATAAAAAAAATTGGTGTTTGGCTGTTCCCACCAATCCAGATCGATCAAACTTAGTCGTCATTTTAAGTTTTAGACGACCGAACTTGGTCGTCATTTCAGGTTTTGGGCGACCGAAATTGGTCGAACAGGATCCAGAACTATATCTACCTATTCTTTGTAAATAAATTAATTTTTGGGTTAATCCATCATATTCTACGTTTATTCTTTTATCCAAACAGCAGTTAAGGGACTGAAAAAAATGTAAGTAGGTATACTTTCAATTAATTCAATTTTTTATACAAAATATCTTATTAGACAAATATATATCATTTTTAAGTTTCGTTTAAATTTGTGGTTAAGCGGATTCTTTGTTTAAAAAAAAACCTTACTAGTTGATCCAAACACATTTTATATCTGGCTTTTGAAAATTTGTCCTTCACTTATGTAAAAAAATTATTCCAATGTTTTACATTTAAGAATAATGATTGATTATTCCTATATTACAACTCAAACTTGGAGTGGTATGAAGGATCCAAGGATGATACACGTCATGGGTTTAGGTTTCTAAGAAAAAAATTATAAATTTTATCACAAACCCTGTTCGATCAAGTTTGGTCGCCCAAAACCTGAAATGACGATCAAGTTAGGTCGCTCAAAACATAAAATAACGATCAAATCTGATCGCCCAATATTTAAAGTGGCGATCAAGTCTGGTCGAACTAGCCGGATTGGTGGAAACAGAAAAAACACTATTTTTTTTTTTCGATTGGTGGGTTAAGGGAAATGATTAGTGGGGATAGACGCGCCCTTATTTACATGATGTGGTTGTGTTTGTTCAAGAATGTCTCCAAGACTCCAAGAAATTGTTTTATATTTTTTCTTTCTATCTTGCTCTATTTTGTTCTGTTTCAGTGAAAGGGGGAAGGAATGGATTGGAAAGAGTGGTTTTTTTCTGATTGGTGGTGGATGACTGCTTTTCCCGCCAGAAGCCGTTGAAATGGATAAAAGCCAAGCCCTTCTAACTAGATTCATACCTTGACTTATTGACATATTAAATATATTAAT
Source organism: Acorus gramineus (assembly GCA_030737835.1). Lineage (NCBI taxonomy): Eukaryota > Viridiplantae > Streptophyta > Magnoliopsida > Acorales > Acoraceae > Acorus > Acorus gramineus. The sequence goes on from CM060850.1 coordinate 16,173,693, forward strand.
AATTATTACTAAATAAACAAAATAAAAAATAAAATATTTCAGATATGGCATAATTTATTAAATCTTAAATCTTAACACTTTTAAGCTTTTATTTAACATCATAACATTATTTTATTATATAAAATCTAAGTTTTACTAAATTTAATATTTTAATAAGTAATTAGTCCCAATTTTTGTGAAAAAAATATCTAGGTTTTTATACCATTGGGTTTTGAGGGCCAGGTAAATCGAATCGGAAAAATAAGTGAAGGTTTAACCAAGTCAATTGATCGAGTTGGATCAGGTTTTAAAACACTGTGTGATGGGGGTACAGAGACAAAAATGGGATATTTATAAGAAATGTGATGTGAATTATAATGGGCTACATTTTTAATAACCATGGAAAAATGTTTAATTAAAAAAAATAACAAATGAGCCCACATGGATCTACTGAAACGAGCCAATTGCTCAATATTAAAATTTCAAACAGAATTGGACTGACATGAGCCAAATAGAATACACATGAAACGAAATCAATTTAATTTAATTTTCTCTTTAATATTTAAATAAAATATTTGAAAAGGAAATGCACAATGTTTCAAAGCAAATAAATATGTTTATGGGGACGGTTATTTAAACCCCCATTTAGTGGAAAGCCACCCCGATTGGAAAGCCACCCAACCAATTTTTTAGAACCTATAAAACCACCCCGACTAAATACTATTGTGTAAAACCACCCCTACCGACCATGCCCCATTTTAAACCAAGTCCACTCCTGTACTGTTCGACAAACGTAGTGTCGACCGATGCTACATACGTCGACACTTCTAGTGTCGAATTGAAGGGTTATACAAACATTCTTTTTTGTTATAATATCGACAAATGTATTGTCGATATGTGTTAAATATGTTGCCAAGCGGAGTGTCGATACTAGCAAATTATTGAAAAATAAAAAGAGTTATGCTTTTCAAACTAACATCTTCTTTTTATTTTATTTTTTTGTGTTATATTTTGTCATTTGAAATCCTCGTTGATCAATGATTTTGATTCATTTCCTAATTATTAGTTTGATATAATTTATTTTTTATCTATATTCAAACCAGGCTGGCAATATAAACTAACAATGACTCATTTTATTCAAATATGTGATTGATGTTAGTTTGAAAAGCATAACTCTTTTATTTTGTATGTATATAACTCTTAATTTCTTGTATATGATTGAGTATTTACTTAATTTTTTTACAGTGTAGTATGACTCCCAAGGAACGTATTCGACCTACAACTTTCAATTGAAAAAATTATTCTAAGGACATGGCATCGAGTTCTCGAGATGATGAAGTTCAAGCATATCCATAAGAAGTAGCTTGCAATTATCTGTTGGTATCGACACTATCATTGTTGGCCATTAGCATTTTTCTCGACATCTTATATGTCGACCGATACTTATTTTTTTATTTTTTAATAATCTGCCAGTATCGACATTCAACTTGGCGACATATTTAACACATATCGACAATACATGTGTCGATATTATAACAAAAAAAATGTTTATGTAACCCTTCAGTTCAACACTAGAAGTGTCGACGTATGTTGTATCGGTCGACACTACGTTTGTCGAACAGTACATGGGGTGGACTTGGTTCAAAATGGGGTGTGGTCGGTTGGGGTGATTTTCCTTTGGTTTCGAGTGCATAAAAATGATTAATCACGGGGTGGTTTTCTAATTGTATGGGGTGGGTATATAACTCCCCTATGTTTATTCAATACTCAATGTTTCTAAAATTAAATATAATTGACTCCAAGAACAATTCTATACTACCAAATTAAATTGCAGTTGCAGGCTTGCCTGCCCTGAAAAATTCTATGTGAAACCTCTATATGTTTAATAAAAAAAAAAACATTATGTATGAATGATTTCCATGAATCTAAACATTTTATTTCATAACACATTTGCAAAGTCTCATCCATTTTTTGTTTTTCGAATAAAAAAAACCGTGTTTAACTTTTAACCAAACAAAGCAGAAAATTAGCACCACTAATTAAAGAGAACTCAGGATCTCTCAATAGTAACAACCCTGGGATAGAAAAAATCCAAATCCTTCTTTTCCTTTCTGTCCATTACAGATTCATAAAGAAAATCAAAACAAAACCCACATTCAAATTTTCACAAAGGCTAACAAATATCAAACCAAATAACAGATTGAAGAACCCAAAACTAAACTATGAAGAACTGATTCAACAACCACGACCCCTTTCGCAACCCAATCTTCACACCATTCTATACAATCCAAAAAATGACAATCCCCATTACCATACATGCCATCCATATCAATTGGAGGGGTAAAATCATTATTTATATAGGGTTTTTTACATTTTTAATAAATTGTAGAGAAATTTGATATTATGTATTTTCAGTCAGAGTTAACCAAACTGAAATAGTCACGTAATATTCCTCATCTACAAGGGATTATTTTGATTTTTTACCATGTAACAATATTATTGGTGGGTTTTCCAAAAGGGTGGGAAGAATAACTAATAGGGTGGCTTTAAAAAAAATCTGAATCCTTTTTTTCCTTTCTGTCCATTACAGATTCATCAAGAAAAACTAATCAAAACTCACATTCAAATTTTCACAAAGGCTAACAAATATAAAACTAAAGAACAGATTCAAGAACACAAAATTAAACTATCAAGAACTGATTCAACAACCAAATTCTCAAAAACAAGTCTTTCACAACCCAATCTTCACATCATTCTATACAATCCCCGTTACCATACATGCAATCCATACCATCACAAATTCATCAAAGGAGCTGCCGCCCGATCTGGAGTACGAGGAAAGCATCGACACAGGCGTACATGATCTGCTCCACATTCAGAGACATATGTTCCCACATCGCATGTCGAAGCCCCCTCGGCTTCTCCACCTCCCTCCCAAGAACTTCCCTCGCCAGCCCCGTAAGCAGCATCCCCAACATCTCCCCCCGTCCCGACTTCTCGACCGCCACCATTCGTAGATCATACGCATTCAACATCCGGATTTGATAATTCAAGAACAGCTCCTCATAATCCCCATTGTTCCAAACCCCGACGAAAATGAATTGCCGGCTCGAGAGGAGGTTGAAGAGGGCGTTGGGGAGGTTGCGGTGGGGGAGGAACCGGAAGACGAGGCAGAGGTCACCCACACAGAGCTTGAACATGGCGACCGACTTGTCTTGATGGCCGTTGATTTTGGGCCTCCAGTCGATGTCAAGGCCGACAATGAGGCGGGAGCCATGGCATTGTTGGATGAAGAAGACATGGTTGACCCACTCTGTCACCACGTCGTCGGTGGTGGTGACTGTGGTGGTGATGTGTGCGTCGTTGAAGAATTGGACTGTGAACGTGTAATCGGAGAGTCGTTCGATGGTGATCCTTGAGGGGTCCGTCATCACTGTCAGGATTAGAAATCTTGGTTTGTGTTTGATATAGAAAGACAGAGCAATTAGTCGAAATTGTAATGCGTGGAGAGAGATGAGTGAAATTATTTTTACCTGTTGACGTTTTTATATCTCCAAGAATGAACACCAGACAAATGAAATGACTTTCTTTGCTGCTTCTTTAATTCCCCAATGTGTTCTTTCTTTCTTTGTTTATCACTGAAACCTTATATGAGAATTCGGTGCTATGGAGGGGAATTTGAATGGTGGCTTGTGACTTTTTCTCGCTAGAAGCCATACCTGTGCTGGTGGGACCAAACATTTCTTTTTAGCTCTGGTACAGTCTCTATTTGGACACCAATTCCAATCACATATAATTCATTAGTGTTATAACTCACATTGACAAGTGTTATAACTCACATTCACAATGAATGTATTTTAATAAAATATTTTATATTTTTTTATAAATACATTTACGCAATTCATTGAAGTATATATTTATTTTTTTATAAAAGCATGTATTTCATTACATTAGATATTTTAGTTTTAAAAAATCAAAACTTGTGTGGACTAAAACTGGGATTCAAAAAAAGACTCTACATGACATTATCTCTTTTTTTATGGAGTTTGAAGTGAATTATCTGGGCTGAACCAGGGAGAGTGGTTTGGTTGAGAGTGGTTTATTTTTGGATATATGTATATGTATATTATGAAATTAAATACATTTGTGTTATGTTAATAGTTCATGTCCATTATCCTACAGCATGATTAATCATTTATAATCTTAAAATTTGTATAATTATTGTTTTTTTATGCATGATTTGAGAGGAGGAACCCTCAGCCCCCGTTTGGAATGGGAATAAGACTTATTCTTAGGTATACATTTATTCCAGTATAAGTGAGGATAAAGTTATTTTGATTTTGGTTGTGTTTTGAATTATTCTCGTTGGTAAACGTAAGAATAAATGTTTTGTTGTTTGGGTAAAATGTGAATAAAGTATGAATAAAGATTTATAAAAGGTGAAAAAATAATAATAGTTGACTTGACAGTAATTTATAAGAGATGATAACAGTTGATTTGACAGTGGGTCCACATATTCTTTGGGTTAAATAACCTATGATAACTTTAATTTCAGAGGTTGGTTGGAATCCATATACCACTTTATACCAATTTATTCTGACATACTTTATCCCTTGTTATTATATGTTTTCAAACATCCTTTATCCCTTATTATCCTTTATCCGAGGTTATTCAGTGGCTTATTCATATTTCAAACGGGGGCTAAAGTCGTGATTTTAGTTCTCCTATCTCTCTAATGTACACTTTTTTTTCAAATTAGTGTTTATATTTAGCCATGCCAAATCCACAAATTTGTATCTCCTGTGTATGCAATGAAAATTGAATTCGAATATAATATATGCATTCGAACTGATTTAGAATAAAATATAAATATTAAAATATCATCTATGTTTACGAGGTCAAGCGTTTTACGTCGAAGTAAATTATTACTCATGATGATATCTGTTGGAATTTTAACTTATTGTTTCATGAGCCTCTAATTTTGAAATAAAAGAAACCTTTCTGTACAGGTTCTAATAAAACAACTGTGATTTTGAAAAAAAGTACTCCTCTAATTTTGGATAGAATAATCGGAATCATTCATCTGTGTTTGTTCATAATTCCGAATCCATCCATTCCTTGTTCATCAAGAAAATCAAATCAAACCTGCCATTCAAAGCACAACTAAAGAATTAATAGATTCAAGAACACAAACTAAACCATCAAGAACTGATTCAACCAACCCATTCTCAAAAAACCTATACGTTTACAACCAATGATTCACACCATTCCACACACCAAAAAAAATCCCATGTCAACAAAAGAAAAATCACATACCATCCAACTTAGATTCACCGACCAAAGCGAAGAAGCCGCCTCGCGATCTCGAATGAGAGGAAAGCATCGACGCAGGCGTACTTGATCTGCTCCTCGTTCATCCATTTCTCGTCCCAATCCACCATCTGAACCCACCGTGGCTTCTCTGTAAAGATAAAGAAGGATTGATTGAAAAGGCTTATTTCCTTCGTTTGGTATTTCATTACATATATAGGGTGTTCAACCATATACAGCAGAAAAAGCAATCCCATGAATTGTGGGAAACAATCCCATGAATTTGGGTATCAGTTACAGCAATATTTCAAGAATGGAAAGGAGACCAGCTAGATGATTTGTCCACGTTTTTCACAGCTGTTTGCAAAGCTGTTCTCACAGCCCCCCTCAAGCTCACGGAGGGAGAGCCCGGAGATTGAGCTTGTCGCGAAGCCAAAGATAACGAGGACTGGGGAGAGATTTGGTGAAGATGTCGGCTATTTGTTCAGCTCCTGGTAAGTGAGTCAAGACAATCGTTCCACGAATGACATGGTCGCGAATGAAATGAACGTCGATGTCGATGTGTTTAGTGCGACTATGAAACACCGGATTTTTCGACATGAAAATGGCACTGATGTTATCACAGAAAAGGAGTGGTGGTTGACGTAACTTAATCCCAAGAGAGCGAAGCACATGAAGATACCATAGAATTTCAGTGGTAGTGGAGGCGAGGGCGCGATACTCTGCTTCGGCACTAGAACGAGAAACGGTTGGCTGCTTCTTGGCACCCCAAGAGAGGAGATTGGGGCCTAAGTAGATAGCGTATCCTGTTGTTGAACGGCGGCTATCGGGGCAACCAGCCCAGTCTGCATCAAAAAATGCCCGGAGCGACAAATCGGCGGACTTGGAGAAACGAAGGCCATGAGAAAGCGTCCCCTTAACATATCAAAAAATGCATTTAACTGCAGCAAGATGGGAGGAGCAGGGCTTTTGCATGAGTTGGCAAACATGGTTGACGGCATAGGCGATATCGGGACGAGTCATTGTAAGATACTGCAACGAGCCCACCATTTGCCGATAGATAGAGGGGTCTGCTAGAGGATCTGGTGCACAAGCTGAGAGCTGAAGGCCGGCTTCCAAAGGACTTTTGACGGGTTTAGCCCCAGAAAGTCCAAACCGCTCAAGAAGAGTCAATGCATAATGAGTCTGAGAGATGACGAGAGAACTAGGAGTTCGGCCAACTTGCATCCCCAAAAAGAAATTCAATAACCCAAGATCTTTCATGTCAAATTGATGAGAGAGACGTTGAATGAGACGATGAAGGAGGCTATTGTGACTCCCAGTAACAATAATGTCATCAACATAAATAAGTAAGAGGGTAGTGCAGCCTTTATTTTGCCAAATAAATAGAGATGTGTCGTGAGGACAACTACAAAAGCCAAGCTGGATAAGGAACGTAGTGAATTTGGTGTACCATGCCCGTGGAGCATGTTTGAGTCCATAAAGTGCTTTGTGTAGTCAATAAACATGAGAAGGATGATTTTGGTCCACAAAACCTGGTGGTTGTTGAAGGTAAACAACTTGTTGTAAGTCCCCATGTAAAAATGCATTTTTGACGTCGAGTTGTCGTAGAGACCAGTCGAAGGAGAGCGCGAGAGAAAGAACCAGACGAATAGTGCCAGCCTTGGCAACTGGACTAAATGTTTCTTCAAAATCAAAACCTTGGTGTTGGTTGAAACCTTTGGCCACTAGGCAGGCTTTGTAGCGCTCAATCAAACCGTCCACACGATGCTTGAGCTTATATACCCATTTACACCCAACAACATTCATTGAGGGTGTAAAAGGTACAAGAGACCAAGTAGAATTGCGGTGAAGGGCAGCAATCTCCTCTTCCATAGAACGAACCCAGTGAGGATTAGCTGCTTTTTATTTATAGGTGGATGGTTCTGGAGGATGACTCTGCATCTTAGCAACAAGAGCTGAAGGAATTGGATGTCGAGAAGCAAACAATACCTTCAGACGACGAGTGCCATCTTTAGAACGAGTCACCATTGGATGGCTAGAGGGAGGAACACTCGCGGCAATACATGGGGGAGCCGGAGTAGCTGTCGAGACAGGAGGTTCGATGCGACTGGTGGGGGGTCCATGCGGCCGGTGACTGCGAGGACGTGTCGACCAGGAAAGAGGAGGAAGTCCAGTGACAGTCTCGATGGTGGAGCAGGGTACGGACCGATGGACAGGAGGCTCGTCCTGGGTGGTAGTGGGCGCTGATGGATCTGAAGATGGCCGAATAGAAGAGGAGACCTCCACAACTTGTCGATAAACACTGGTAGGGAACCGATGAACTCAAAACAAGGCAGAGGGATTCGGTGAAGTGATCGATGTAGTCCGAACGAGAGGGAAGGAACATTCATCAAAGGTGACATGTCGAGACAAATAGATCTTGCCGGTGGAGGGGTCAAGACAACGATATCCTTTGTGTTGTCCACTGTATCCAATGAAGATGCATTCGAGAGATTTGAAATCAAGTTTTCCCTTACCAAATGGTGCCAAAAGAGGAAAACAAGCACAACCGAGAGTACGCAAGTGAGCATAAGTAGGTCGTGAGCCAAACAGAATCTCAAATGGTGTGCGTCCTTGTTGTGACTTGGAGGGCAATCTATTGATTAAGTAGACAGCTGTAGCAAATGCATGGTTCCAAAATGGTTGAGGAAGAGAGCCATGTGTCATCAAGTGAGCCCGGTCTCAACCACATGTCGATGCTTGTGCTCAGCTAGGCCATTCTATTCTGGAGTTCCTGGACAAGAGAATAAGTGAGAAATACCACGGCTTGCAAAATAGTCACGTAGTTGATGGCTGTTGTACCCACCATCGGTTTGAACAGTTTTGACCCGTGTATCCAATTTATTTTCCATCAGAGTAATAAATTGAATAAAAAGTAGTCCGACTTCAGATTTGCAACGAAGAGGAAAGTACCAAGTGAAACGAGAACATTCATCGACTATGACGAGATAGAATTGAAACCCATCAATAGAAATTGTAGGAGCAGGACCCCATACATCATTATGTAAGGTATGCAACACTTGATTTGAATAATTTTCTTTTCTAGAAAATGGAAGTTCAGAAGATTTACCAAGCTTACAACTACGACAAACAGTTTTATTTGCCCGATTGGAACAATCTAAGGAGGGGTACATAGATTTCATTAAATGGAAAGAGGGGTGGCCTAAGAGGCCAACTGCAGAAACAGGGTCATTGATTCCAATCGGGTAGAGGCCGCCATATCTAGGTCCTTCCAGTACTGTCCGCCCGGTCTTCAAATTCTTGATGACAAAACCCCATGGATAGAAGATGAAACAACAGTCATTATCCTTCATGAACTGAGAAACGCTTAGTAAATTTTTTTTCAATTTAGGCACAATAAGGACACGATCAAAATGGGTGCCATCTCCCTTCGCCAGCCTTTTCAGCCCAAAACGACTCAGCTCTCGTTGCCCCACCTGTTCCACCGCCATCTCCCTTAGGTCCCTCGTGTTCACCACATTCAGATTGTAGTTACTTCTCAGCTTTCTCGCATCGTCGTCGATCCCGACGCCCATGAAAATGAATCGAGGGTCGGCAAGGAAGTGGTAGAGGGCGTCGGGGATGTGAGGGCAGTGGAGGATCTGGAAGACGAGGCAGCACTGGCCGACGCAGAGCTGGAGAAGGGCGACCGGGTTGTCTTCGTGGTCATGGATGTTTGGCCTCCACTCGATGTCGAGGCCGATGATGAGGCGGTAGAGGCGGTGAGCGTGGGATGATTGGATATTGTCGATCCACCGAGACACTGTGGATTCAGATTTGGTGATGGTGGTGGCGATGTGTGCCATATCGTAGAAATGGACCATGAAGGCGTTAGTGCAGTTCGGTGACCTTTCAATGGTGATGGTGGTGGGATCCCTAACTGGGGATCGGGTTAGGTTCAATGGGCATTGGATAATTTGATTGTCCGGTTAAATGTGTATATGTTAGGGTTAAAGGTAGATTAGTCTTTTCCTCTCTTTTCCTTTTGTACTATATATATTGGATATAAACCCTAATGATATTTTTGGTTCATTCTCTTCAATTTCTGATTCTAACATGGTATCAGAGCTTGGATCCATCTTTTAGTTTGTTTGATTTCTTTTTTTTTTGTTTGACGTTTCTTTCCGTTCACGCGATTGTCGACATTCCAACGTCTGTCGCTCAGTCCGTGTTCTTGTCCTGCCATTGCCGCGCATCGTCGCACACACACGCTAGCCCTGCCGCTGCCCCCGTGCCTCCGATCTAGGTCCCTGCAGCGCGCCCTCGTCTCAGCCGCGTGTCCAGCCACTACCCCTACGCAGATCCGTTGCCCCACGTAGCCCGTCGCAGTCCACCGCTGCTCGCACCGTGCACACACGCAACCCTGCCTAAGCTCGCTGTCGTGCCTGTGCACAGCCCAGAACCACCCTACACCGCGGTGCCCACGTGCCGCCTAGTCCGCTGCTGCACCCAACGTGCCCCGTCGCGCACCAGTCGTGCTCGTCCCTGCAGATTCCTCTCGTCGTGCCGCAGATCTCGGACAAATCCGCGTGCAAAAATCCGCCACAGATCCCGGACAAAAACGCGTGCCAGCCTGTAGCCCACGCGTGTTGGTCCGCGGATCCTCGGACTCAATCGCGCATCGGAACTCGATCACGTGCGGTCCCGTCACGCCTGCTCGGGGAACCTACGCGCCTGCGTGAGGACCCGACCCACGTGTCTGTGGAACCGGCCCGGACCCAACCTGATTGGACAGGATCTGACCCACTTGTCCCTGATCTGACCTAGCAACGTCTCCAGTGAGATTCCAGTGCCGTCCGACGCTGAAAAACGTCTCCAGCCACCGTCTCCGACCACAGCTCCGGCCGTGGCCAATTTTTCAGTATTTTTCTCTCTCTAGTCGCTCCAAGCTCATTCGAACTCTGAACATAGTCATATTGGTACTCATTTTGCTCAGTTTTTCTTGTTCTAGATATCTATGACTATTTTGGATCTATTGGATACTATTTGCTTTGATCTATTGCTGTGCCAGTACCATGGATTGCAGGTATTGTCATTCCATTGGTTATGTGACCCTCGATTGTTGTAAGTTGGCTAGAAAACGTGCTCGGGATGCCGCTTTCTCCTCATCAATCCAGTCGTCTGCTCAATTTCCTTTCTCTCAGGATCATATTTGTGCATCAATTGCACCTCGCGTTGCTTCCGCTCAATCACAGTTTACAGCAGCTCAACTTACTGCACATTTAAAAGGGTTACAAGATCAATATCAACAGCTTTATGCTATGTTACGATCATTGATTTGTAAAGATCTTTCTGGTTCCGTTCAGTCTGCTTCTACTCACGTATCAGGTATACCGATTACCTCATGGGTTCTTGATTCTGGGGCTTCCTATCATATGACATCGGATGCGTCGATTCTTGTTAATTGTACACCACCACATTCTCCTTCACTTATTCACACCCCTGATGGTTCTCCTATGTCCGTCTCAAGCTCTGGCATTCTTTCTGATCACTCTCATCAATTCAATGTGCCTTTTACATGTTCCTAAACTTTCCATGAGTTTTTTTTTCTATTAATCAACTTGTTGACCTTGGTTATACGATCACATTTGATTCATCATCCTGTTCTGTTCAGGATCGACTTACTGGGAGACGGATTAGGACTGGACGACGACAAGGTGGACTCTATTACATGGATCAGCTTCATGTTCCTCTGCCTTCCGCTGCTTCTGTCTAGTTAGATACAGTTCTCCTTCCCCTTTCGATCTTTGGCATCATCGTCTTGGTCATTTATCTCAGCCGAGACTCCGATATCTTGTTAGCACCGGTGCATTAGGATCATTTTCTCGCACGGATCTTCAACCATGGGTGGGTTGTAAATTGGGTAAGACCGTGGCTCTTCCTCTCCCTTCCAGTTTGCATATTTCAGATTCTCCCTTTCATTTAGTCCATTCTGATATTTGAGGTCCGTCTCCTATTTTTCAAAAGGGGAAAATTGATATTATGTCATTTTTATCGACGACTATTCTCGTTTCACTTGGATTTATCTTCTCTCTAGTCATTCAGATTTATTGCGCATTTATACTTCTGTTGCTACCATGGTTGAGACTCAATTTTCTTGTCGTATTAAGGTGTTACACTCTGATTGTGGTGGTGAATATTGTTCTAAGGCTTTTCGTGAATATTTGAAATCCTAAGGCACCCTTCCTCAGTTTTCCACTCCTTATGCTCATCAACAAAATGGCATTGCTGAGCGTAAACACCATCACATTCTTGAGATGACTCGATCTTTACTTCTTTCTGCATCCATCCCTATTGAGTTTTGGGGTGAGGCAATTATCAAAAGCGTGTATCTCATCAATCGCACTTCGTCATCTTTTACTGGTAGTATCTCACCACCTGAGCGGCTTCACAATCAGCCACCTGATTATTCTCGTCTTCGTGTTTTTGGTTGCACATGTTTTGTTCTTCTTCCTCCCACTAAACGCACCAAGCTTTCTCCTCGTTCTGCTATGGTGTTTTTCTTGGATACAGTATTCAACATAAGGGTTACAAGTGTTATGATCCTATTGCACGACATATTCGCATTTCTTGTCATGTAACATTTTGGGAGCATCATCCTTATTATGCTCTTCGCTCACCTCCGACTCCACTTCCTCCGTCTACCGTTGATGACCTTATTTTTTTGGATTTCTCAACTCCTTAGTCATCCCCATCATCTGTCCCACTGGCTTCTATTCCTTCATCTATCCCATCTACGACCTTGCCATCCCCTATATCTCCTCCTTTGGACGATTCATGTGAGCCGAGTCCCCCTGTTGTTGCTCCTGCGCCTAATGTTGTTCGACCAGTAGTCGACCATGCACCAGCAGTTGACCCCGCATCAGCAGTTGACCATACACCAGCAGCCGACCCCGCACTGGCAGTTGATCCCGCACCAGCTCCTCGCCGTAATCAACCTCGTGATCGTCGTCCCCCTTAGAGGCTAAGTCTAGTTGCTTCTGACTCATTCTCTCCCCATTTTCAGAGCTTTCTTGCAACCATTTCATCTCATTGGGAGCCCCAGTCATATCGTGAGGCAGTTGGTATTCCTGAATGGGAGAATGCTATAGCAGAGGAACTTAGCGCGTTACAACGCAATCATACTTAGGATCTTGTCCCTCTTCCTATGGGTAAGATTCCCATTGGCTATAAGTGGGTCTACAAGATCAAGACTCACTTGGATGGTTCAATTGAGCATCACAAGGCTCGGTTGGTTGCCTATGGTTTCACTCAGCAGCATGGTATTGATTATGATGAGACATTTGCTCCTATAGCGAAGATGACGATTGTTCACACTTTGATTTCTGTTGCTTCTGTTCGTCAGTGGCCCATTTATCAACTTGATGTCAAGAACTCCTTTCTTCATGGTGATTTATCAGAGGAGGTTTACATGACTCCTCCTCCAGGCCTTCCTCATCCATCTCGTCAAGTATGTCATCTTTATCGCGCTCTCTATGGTCTCAAGCAGGCTCCTTGCGTTTGGTTTGCTCGATTCACTGATGCTATTTGTGCTGCTGAGTTTGTTTTGAGTTCTTCTAATCCATCTCTATTTGTTCACACATCCGGTTCCCATCGTACTATCCTGTTGATTTATGTCGATGACATGCTCATCACTGACGATGATTCTTCTCATATACAATCGGTCAAGAAACATCTTCAGCGTCTATTTGAGATGAAAGATCTTGGCAAACTTTGATATTTTCTAGGCTTGGAAGTTGCGTCTGCCCCGCGTGGTTATCTTCTCTCTCAACGCAAGTATACTGCTGACTAATTCGACCGTGCTTGTCTGACTGATGATCGCATTTCTCCCACTCCTATTGAGCTTCATGCAAAGCTCTGGCCTGACGATGGAGAACCTCTTTCTGATGTTACTCGTTATAGACAGATTTTTAGGAGCCTCGTATATCTCATTGTCACTCGTCCTGACATTGCCTATGCCGTGCATATTGTCAGTTCGTTGCTGCCCCTCGTACTATTCATTATGCATCAGTTCTTCGGATTATACGCTATCTATGTGGCACCATATCTCGTGCTCTACTGTTACCGTCTTCTTTTACTCTTGAACTTCACGCTTATACTGATGCTGATTGGGCAGGAGATGTCACAGATCAAAAATCCACGACTGGTATCTGTGTGTTTCTTGGTGACTCTTATATCTTGGAAGGTCAAGAAACAGGACATTGTTTCCCGTTCGAGTGTTGAGGCTGAATATCATGCTATGGCGCCTGCTACTGCTGAGGTTGCTTGGCTTCAGCGCCTCCTATCTGATATGGGTGTCCTTCTCTCTGCGTCTACTCCTCTATATTGTGACAACAAGAGCGCCATTCAGATTGCTAACAATCTAGTTTTTCATGAACTTACGAAGCATATCGAGATCAATTGTCACTTCGTCCGTCATCATTTTGTTGCGGGCACTATGTCACTCCCATATATTTCTTCTTCTCTTCAGTTATCTGACTTTTTCACAAAGTCACATAAACTTCAGCGGCATGGTTTCTTGTTGAGCAAACTCTCGGTGTATGATCCACCATGAGTTTGAGGGGGCTGTTAAATGTGTATATCTTAGGGTTAAGGGTAAATTAGTCTTTTTCTCTCTTTTCCTTTTGTACTATATATATTGGGTGTAAACCCTAATAATATTTTTGGTTCATTCTCTTCAATTTCTGATTCTAACATGTCCAACGCGTTCGTGGCTGTTCGATCTTATAAATTTGAGATACACAAATTAATTGAATCCTAAAAGTGAAGGTTTAGAATTTAATTGCATTCTAAGTTTAGTTTTGAAATCTTATAAATTATCTCAATCACAACAAAATGAGATGATCGGACATGCATTGCACAATCAAATTGTGCTATGGCGGTTGGACCTAACCCGCCTCCCCCCCCCTCCCCCCCAACGGTAACTGAGGGGGCACCTTATCTAAATTAAGAGAGATGAGTGCAACCATTTTATATACCTGTTGAAGCTAGTTTCTCTCTCTCTCTCTCTCTCTCTCTCTCTCTCCAAGAAATGGGCATGCTTTCTTGTATTGTCTCAATGAAATTCTGAATGGGGAGAGTCAAAATATATTCGATGTGCTATCTTTTATGAGTTAACATTGAGAGGCATTTTATGATTGGTGTTGGCGGCTGGTCACATATTTTCTGTCGGAAGACGTTCATGTGTGTTGTGGGCCAAATGGAATGCAATTTCATTGGATGTGGTGGGCATCAGTTACATGTGTAATCTAACACTATAAGACATTGAAACAAAATAGAGCAATCACCCTTTCACATTGAAACAAAACAGAGCAAGAAAGAAGAAAGTCATTTTTTTGTCCTGGTGTTCATGGAGTCTTGGAGACGTTCTTGGAGAGACGCAACCTCAACAGGTAAATAAATGGTTCCAATTCATCTCATCTCTCCATGCATCCTACTTTTAAATTTTGTCACCCCTTCGTCTCAGCCACAGCCACGGATCCCTCCAAATCATCACCGTCGACCAGCATCCGGACTCATAGTCCAAATTTATTGTCCATTTCTTCGACGAGGCACACGTCAGCGCTGCCTCATCTTCCAGCTCCGCCACTGCCATCGCATCCCTGACACCCTCCTCCGCTTTCTCTCTGACCCACACATCACTTTCATTGGTGTCGGGATCGACAAGGATGTTTGGAGGCTGACGAAAGATGTTCTGAGGAGGAATGTGGAGAGTCTGAGGAACATTCGACGAGGGAGGTGGGACAATAGGTTTCTGAGCAGGGATCATCTCATGTGCACCTGCGCGGATGTTTTTCTATCTTTCCAGATCGGTTGAACCTGCAATGGGTGGTATATGGCCTATATGGCGGATTGTGGAAAGATTGTAAACATTGGGTTGTGTAAGGCAATTCTTTGAAGAACAATTTGAATCAGTACTTCTTGATGGTTTAGTTTGTGTTATTGAATCTTTTATTTGGTTGCGGTTCTTGTTTCGTGCAGTCGTTAGGATTTCAAAATTTTGAATAGTGAGTTGTTAGGTTGCTGTTGGACCTAGCCCCGGATTGGAGTGTTTACTCTAGGCGCTTGGTTCGTGTAGGACGTTCGGATGGTGCGGGACGTGGACTTGCAAGACTGGCAGTCAGATCTCAATGAGATTGCCATGCTGAATTGTAGGCTGGAGTTAGTTATTTAGTTTTAATTAGTTATTTGATTGAAGGTGAATCACTTTAATTAGTTTCTGTATTTGTAGTTACTTGATTGAAAGTGAATCCCTATATTTTAGGAAGTTGTTAGATGTTGGGCTATTTATGCCTTATGGATGAAAAAAGAAGGGCACTAGAGAATATTCCAAATTCCTTCTTGTTCTTCTTCCTCCTTTCTCCTCTCAATTCTCTTCTAATCTCTTCTCCTTTTTCTTATTAATTGGATCACCACTGCTTGATAGGTCTCTTCCTATCAATTGGTATTAGAGTCTGAGGAGGATATTTTCCCCTTCAGTTAAACTATTGATTTTCGGAGCTTTTCTTTACAAACTCGGACCCGAATAAGAATGGATCATGCACTCACAAAGAAATCAGGGGACACCAGTGTGGTGCCAGCCAAAGGCTCTCCGAAGAAATGTATCAGTCAGGGATTCAACACAAATTTAGGTGGCTTGAAAGTAGTAAATCAGATTTGATTCGATACCTTAGCTTATTGATTTAATTCCCTTTTTATAGGGTCACCTCGGCTAGTTGCCACTTCCACTACCATTTGGCTGTTGTAACTGTCACCTCATTGATCACTTAGTGGGCAATTTCGATCGAAACCCCCACGTGTTAATGAAGCACGGCGTGCCCATGTCACGCAATTAGCGGACCTTAACTGTCCACAATGTTATGCCTGTGTCATTTGAAGCCTTATTTTTCAATCGGAGTCGCTAAAATTTTGGATTTTAGCTACTTGCTAGAGTTGGAGTACTCTGATTGAAAATCTGACTGCATATCTGTTCTTCTGGTACTGGCATTGGCCTACCTATACATTTTCGTCAACGTTTTTTTTTAATTATGCAGTTTGATCGGTATTCAGATTTAATTTTGCTAATGCCAAAGATGAAGTAGTTTAAATCTAATTTTATCATGGGTTGTTTAGTTTTGAGTTAGCTTTCATACAAAAGTGGAATTGGATCATCTGGATTCATGTAGCAAAAGTTATGGATATTTTTCCAATTATATCCTGGGAATGAGAAAAGTCTGGCAGCAGCCATGTTCGATGTTTATCTCATATTGTGGAATAGCTAGAGGGGTTATTGGATCTTTGTATAAGTATGAAAGTTGCCGTTAATCTTTTTGGCTTTCCAATGGATTTTGAATTGTACAATTCAGAGCTATATTGTAGACGTTATGGCTATTCTAATGAAGCCTATCCAGAATTTCTGGTCAGGGACGGATTGGTCATTTCGACCCCACTAAATTAGTGATGTTTGGGGGAACAAAAGGGGGTTTTTGCTGGTAATTTTAGGGGTCCAGGAGAGAAAATCTGAGAGAGAGAAGAGGAGAAGAGGAGGAGGAGAGGAAGAGATTGAAGAGAATATGAAGTTTTGTTTGTTAAAAGTGAGGGATCCATATGGAAGAGATCCATATTGATTTGCTTTCTTCTCTTGCATTTGTTGTTGTTGCTGCTCTCTCTTTCTCTCATGATCTTTAGAACTTGATTTCTAGTGAATCAATCCATGATGTGTTTGTGGGATCTTGGTGGATCTTTGTTGGAGGAGTGGTGAGAGGATTGTTTATGTATGTGTGGTGACTTGTGTGTGGTTGTCTTATGTTGCTCACCTTACTGACCCTTCCTCCCTCTCTATTTTTGCTCTCCCTTGTGTGGACCAACAGTGATTGGGCTGAGGAAGAAGTAATGATATTGTTGGGAGGCTTGGGTGGTGCTTAAAGAGGTAAGGCAGATTTCTGTCTTGTGAAGACCCTTATGAATTGGGTACCTAGAGACATATTTTGAGGCTTGTGTCCTCATGTGATATGATCATCTATATGTCAAGATGTTATATATAAATTTGGTGTCATTATGGTATCTGTGTGGTAAGTTAGAACCTGTTTTGCATAGACTGTCCAGATTCACGCGGGAACTGACCAGTTTCCAAAAATATTTTATTTTGGGCACATAGAGGCTAAATCAGGTTATGATGTCTTCACGGATTATGCTCCCAACATGGCATAAAATGTGTATGATTTATTTCAGAATTAGTAGATGTGTATTTGGTGATGTGGAGATCAACATTTAGGACTGGTTGTAGCAGATATACCGGTTTTGCTTGATTGTGTGTCAAAGAGTTATTATGCATGTTGTGGAAACTATCAAGAGTTAGGGTCTTTGTAGAGTAGGCTTATATGTGTGTTATGAGGCATCATATTTTAATTGAGAATCATTGATTGTGTTTTGCAGCTTTCGTTGGCGGAACTCACGATGAATGGGTCTTTGGTGAGTGGTTCGATCCAAACCTTCAGGAAGCGCTCGATGCACGTAGTCATGCATCGTGCATTCATGGGGCATCTTGGCACCTATTATGTTAGATATTACATGCTAGGACTGTATAGCTCGTATATTGTGTAGAACCCCCTATTCTACCTTGTTCTTGCCTATGTATTGTATTCTACCATGTTTGCATGCGCCCTGCTTGTATGGGCATGTATCACTTTGTATTTATATGGATGTCTAGAATATGGCATGCCTTAGGTAGTCTTGTAATACTATCCCCCTCTATATTAGTAATATCTAGCATAATTTAAGTCTGGGTTAATAACCGAGTGCATACTTAATATTCCCTGGTTATAAGACGTGAGGGCATGGTAAAGTTGTTGCACCCATCTTGTTGAGGCAAAGCTATGACCAGCTTTCAGAGATGATGAGGCCTTCCCTCTCTCTCGCCCTTCCTCTTTGCGCAAACTGAGTAAGTAGATGTGGTTCCTACTTAAATCAGGCTTGCTTGGGATTATTGGCATGCTTCTGTTGATGCGCGAGATCACGCTTAACCCTTCCCTTTTAGGTTGATATCCAACGCATTGTTAGGTTGTATATTGCGCGCTTGCATGATTAATGCCCTTGCATGCATGTGTAGCTAGGCCATGCTTTGTATGTATGTTGCATGATATGTCGTTCATGATGTGTGTTCATGTTAGGAGGACCCCTATAGTCAATTATTATGTTAACGCGCATGTTGGACTAATTGGGCCTATCTATGATAGGCGTAGATGTGACCCGTTGTCAGGTTGTACCTTATTAATTAAAATGCAAGAGATGTAATCGCCACCCTGCATCCATGTGATGCACTTGACTAGAATTCAGAGGAATTCTTTGTTGTACCGGTGCTTCAAACCGGTGGTTATGATGTTTAAGCTAGGCTTACCCGTACTAGGCGCGTGTGTGAACCGCCTATCGGGTCATGCCTTGGGTTTATTTTTGGCGCGAGATCCAAGGTAACTCCCTATGTCTGAGCAACGCATCTGTGTGGGAGTTTAGGTTTATTCATTAGCATCGGTAGGCGATTACTGAGAGTAGTTGTGTTTCCATTGGGTTCACATTGCAAACAAGGAGTGTTTCCTCCCAATATCGTCCATGTTGAAGCTGCCCGGCGTTGAAGCTGTCCTGAGAAAGGGCTCCCACCTGTAGGTACTACAGATGCGTTCGGTAGATGTACTGATCATGGGAGTATACCAGGTAGAGACTACCCGGGAGAGGGCTACCAGATGACGAAGGATGTAGAGCAAAAGGATTTATCCCAAAAGTCCCTTGGGTCACTCCTCCGGGGGCTAGGGTGAGGATGAGTTGGGAGTCACATGGTTACGTGACTCTTATACCCGTCGAGTATACTCTGGGTATGTTACGCCTAACGCTTGAGGTATCGTAGTGTATCTCTACCTCATAGCGGAAGGACTTGTTGTACTATGTTATGTCTAAAGCTTGTGGTATTGTAGTGTATCTCTACCTTGTAGCTGTTAGACTCGTTGTAAACTATTATCCAGTAACACCATGTGTTATGTTTAATAATTTGTTCCTTCTCGAGGGTCCTTTGAGTTTCCCTCGGGAACGAGGGTCAGGTGTGGTTGCGCCACCGCGTGACCTTATTATCCTTTGGGTTTCCACTCATATTTTTTCTTGATAGGAAATTGCCTTAACATTAAATTGTTGTATTAGTGCTTGGCTTTTTGCCACTCACTGAGCTTGTAGCTCACCCCTCGCGTACTGTCTCTTCCACATGGGCGATGTTGGGCGTGGAGCTGAGCTTCCCTGTGGCGTGGTCTTGCATGCGTGGAGCGTCCCATCTGGCAGTTGGCGAGTGCGAGGCTGTCAGTAGTCCTAGTGTCATTGATGTATTGTTAATCGTGCGTGTTGCACTAGCTGTATTTTATTTGGACTAAACTTGGCTCTCACAGGACAGTGATTGTGTATTCGAGTCTGTAATAATATTTTGGTTTACAGACATAGTTGGTATTTTATGCTTCCGCTTTTCAGTTGGCTATCATTTATTTTTGCCTAGCCACCTTGTATGTTATTGTTGGAGTCTTTGTTGACCTCAGGTATTGATAACTGATATTATATATATTGCTACATCTCGGGGACGGCCACACTGGGACCTCTTGTCTAGTCGTGTCTTCCCTTTTCGTTCGCGAGGAGTAAGGTTGTCCGATCAGACCTCTAATCTAATCGTGCCTTAACTACTCGAGGTGCCTGACTATCCGACTAGACCCTTGATCTAATCGTGTTGACATATGCAGGAGCGTCATCATGGCATTATAGATTCGGATCCGGATTTGTGTGCCCCAAGTATGATGGCTCATATCCGTCTCTGCGTGACACGTGTCATGATGCGAATTTTTACTTTCACAGATGCCCCCTCTCCTGTTCTTTTCAATTGTCGAGAGAGCAGGAGATCAGAAAAAATCACCTCGCCTCCGCCTTTTGGGAGGTCAAAGATCTGTTCGCCTGTCAACTCGGGATTCTCTGATTCGTCAAGGATTTGATGGCTGATTTGCTGTGTCAGTTTTAATGGCGCGTGGCCTCCTGTGGTCTTCTCTTTAGAAAACCCAAACGTCAGCACCTCTTTGGATTTTGTGAAACTCATTTTCTAGGCATTGATTACACCCCAGTATCCGCAGCGAATAAGTGCTGCCGCCTTTTTGAAGCGTCGCCTCGATGGTATTTAACGACCGAGTGGGAAGTGCTCCTTATCCCATCTGATCCTTTCCTTTAACTCTTGAAAACTCCATGGATTTTGAAAAAATCGCCATTACTGCAGCCCTTCATAGAGAGTTAGGTATTTCCTCAGATTGCGCAATAGACGAGTTTGCTGAGGATGAAGTCCCTGCTCTCTACCCAGACACCGTTCTCCTCCATGTGAACTATTTCAAGGATGGGGGTCTTTCTCTTCCTCTGCCACACTTGGTGGTAGAGTTTCGTGATTTCTTTGGCCTCCACCCCATTCT
The DNA here is from genome assembly GCA_030737835.1 of Acorus gramineus. Classification (NCBI taxonomy): domain Eukaryota; kingdom Viridiplantae; phylum Streptophyta; class Magnoliopsida; order Acorales; family Acoraceae; genus Acorus; species Acorus gramineus. Next base: position 16,194,476 of record CM060850.1, read on the forward strand.
GGTAGTCCCCAACATGTACCGCATTCTAATGTGTGTGGTAGCGTTGGGTAGGAGGACAGAAGTTGAACTTGGCCCGACAGAAATCCGCTGGATCTATCAAGTCAAGGCCTCAACCTCCGGGCAGTCTCTGTCCTTCTATATCTCCTGTCGGGCTAGGGTGCCAGAGCTGGTCCTCGACATGTCCCGGGGTGATGGAGTATCCGAACCGATTATGGTGAGAGCTCCTTGGATTGGAGGAACTGAGACGCACGCCAACCGAGGTGACGTTTCCTGCCGGTGTGGTTGAGTCTGCCGGTGGCCTTGGTTCGGTCCCCAATCCTTCTGCTCAGAGCAGGGGATCGCAGCAGCGCTCTCTGAGGATCCTTCAGTTGGGTTCTCGATCATGTTCCATTGCCCCACCGGTGGACCTCACCTATTCACCACCGTCCCCAAGTCGATCGTCGTCGTCCTCATCATCTTTTTCTTCTTCTTCATTATCCTCTTCACCTTCCTCATCCTCATCCTCTGCTCCCCTTGGGGATATTGTTCCCCCCACCAATGACCCTAATGTTGACTCCGCGCCCGTGGTGCCCTCGGTCATTCCAGGTGCTGGTGTAGAAGCTGCTCCTACACCGGAAGATTTCCTTCTGGATGTTGATCTCCCTCTTATCAGCCCATCTAGGAACTTGCAAGCTTCAGCAGACAATGTCTTCATTTCCCTAAGCCGCCAGATGCGAGACCTTCGCGAGGTTTGTGCGGGCGCCGAGGAGGAATATCTTCTGGAGTTCATCAGCGGATACCGTCTGGGCTACGCTGACCACTCGCGTGGTTTTTGAGAGATGAGCAACTAGGAACCACCCGCGCTGCATCAAGCTGCAAGGGCGAGGAGATACCGCGGGAAGAACCGAGCAAGAGACAGAGCAAAGGGCTGATTATCCAAGATATGATTTTTTTTTATGTAATTTTATCCAATCAATGAATAAGAAATTACTTTTCGGCTCAACCTTGCTCGCATCTTGCTTATTTCGCATACTTAGTCAATCTCTAAATGAGCGTAGACTTTTCTTCCCCCATTCACGCCATAGCACTCAAAAACCAAGGCACCTCAGTTTCCTCCGCAACGATCCGCACTATGCGAATAGAAAATCGTGCGATGGACGAGTAGAAGTACCTTGTCACATATCTACGAGCAGGATGTACCTAGTCGTGCTCACCTTTTCATAAAACTACATGGCAAGCTCGAGATAAATGCGTCATAAACTTGCCACATCTGTCAAAACTGACGCCTCGTCTTTTACGCCAGCTGTTCCTCGACTTCTGCAGAAGATTTCGGCATAAAATCCTCCATGATCTCAATTCTCGCTCCTCTGCCATGATTACGGGGGGTTCTCGAAGAGGAACCTTCCCCTTAATGCAAACGTCAGGCTACGAGTAGAAGAGAGAGAAAACCATAAAAAGAACAGATTTCCTTTTCGTCTTCAAGCTTCACTTCTTCTCGTTTTCCCCATCGTTATCACCATGTCAATGGACATCATTGGGAAGCTGCGAACTTCTCTATCCATTCCTGATTCCATCACAATTCACACCAACCACTTTAGTTTCACGTTTACTGCATTGTGATCATGGTTTCAAACTATGATAAAAATGTTATAACAATAACAGTGACAGACATCATGGTTTGTAAACTACATATGATTAAAATCTGTTGATGATAGTTTAAAAATCGAGATGTACAACTAAAATTGAAAAATAATCACAAGCTTTTCAACCATCGCAAGGAAGAACATGTGAACAGTTTTGACATGTTCCTGCGGCTTTAAGCAGGTGGATAAGGACATCGGCCCATTGTTGGGCTTCCCATATTCGATTATCGCTGATGGCGAGATTGAACAGAAAAGGAAAATGTTGGACTCAGTTTCTCTACCAATCAAAACTTAGTCCAAACATATTTTTATATTTTTTAAAATAGTAAACATTATTTAATGAAGTATATGTTTTGATAAAAAAATGTATCTTTTCATTTCGAATTGGATGAACCAATTTTTAGTAAGTGTAAGAAAATATTTAATGAACTATATGCTTCACTGGATTTTTAACAAGGTATATAGGACTGTATTTTGAACTGAGAAAAAAACTGAGTGTAACAACACTCAACCAAAAAAATAGTCACAACCCTCTTTAGGCTAGTTTAGTTGGGTTTCAGCCCGCTGTTTCTGGTGGACTCTGCCCACCTAGTTCCCTTCAGGCTGTCATTTGTAATCACCCTACAGGGTCTATATAACTCAACTCTGATTACAGAGTCTTTCTATCCAAAAAAAAATAAATGTAAGGACTAATGTAATATTATAATTTTTCCATTGGCTTATTGAAATACAGTTTTTACATGACCGTTGATTAATAAGTACAATATACCAAGATTATGCCTCATCCAAGTACAGGTAACAATATCCATGATCGCAGCAGACCCTCATTGGCGTAGTGGTCGAGATGCACCCAGGTCACGGGTTCGAGCCCGTCTTTATCCACCAAAAAAAAAAATCAATTAATTAATTAAGACAGTTGTGGGGAGCTATGTGGAATTTACAATTTGAGAAGGATTATTTGATTTTGATGAATTTCTTCTAAACAATGACCCACAAATATATATATATATATATATATATATATATATATATATATATATATATATATGTTAATCAAGGATATATAAAAATAAGATATTTGGGGTATTGTTGAAAAATGGACTCACAAGAAAGGAATCATTCAACAAATGGAAAAAATCAAGGAAAGCAAGATCCATGTTGTTATATGCTTGTCTTAGAAAATTGTCACGCTTTGGACATCTTTAATCCTTCTCTGGTGCGAAAGGTTCAGCATAAGACATCATCACAATAATATTTAACTATACTTGTGCATCTAACACAATAAATGTTAGTACAAAAACATTCAGAGAACTGACTTCGGCATGTAATTTAATAAAATATCAGATGCAAGATGAAGATATTAATTAGGGATTTTTAGACTTAAGTCTATGTACACATGTCTATTTAGGGATCGATCCCTCACTTCTTCATATTTCTTTTTAAGTCCTCGTATTCAACCGTCTATTTGGTTTTTAGTCCCTCCGTCAAACGTCCGTCCATACACCATGACTTTGTGAAAAGTGATTTTATTTTTAAATCCATGTAAACTATATTATTTAGTATTAAGTCTCTATAAACTATGTTATTTAATGATCAATCCCTGTAAAATATGAAGAAAGAAGAGACTAATCACTAAATAACATAGTTTACAAGGACTTAAAAATAAATCAAATTTCACAAATTAACGGTGTATGGACAGACGTTTAACGGAGGGACTAAAACCCAAATAGACGGTTGAATATGGGGACTTGAAAAGAAATATAAATAATAGAATGATCGATCCCTAAATAAACATGTTTATAGGGACTTAAAAATAAAAATTCCTCTTAATTAACACTAGTTCAATATCATCCCTTCACTCAACTCACCAAAGCATTAGTTAATTTATTAACTACAATAAACAAATACGCATGGCATCATCCATGACTAAATAAGTGACAAATAATATAATATATATGTGTGATCTTCATCACGCACTAACAATAAACAATAGTTCTGATTAAAATAACACAACTCAAGTGCTTATTGACCCATGCTAATGCCACTACAATGGGTGTTAATGAAAATTGGAATTCATGTATTGATCATAAAAATCTAAATTGGTTTCTTGTATTGATCATCAATTCAATTCATCTAATGAAACACACACAATTAAAATCACATGAACTGAAACAAAAGCTGGTTTACTTGCTACACATCACACATTGGACGCTGGCCTCGGCGGGGGAGGCTGAGACGACCGCCTCTCCCTCCCCGCGAACCACTGCACGGTCCGCCTCGCAATTGGAACCCAAACCTTCCTCACCTTCTCTTCTTTGGAGACGCCGTTATAATCTCTACTTCTACCCCTCCCCATGAATTCAGCAAACCTCGACAAGTTCGTGATCTCCGACATCGATCGCTGGTTGCTCGAACGATTCCCCAAATTCGCCTCCGAATCAATGGAGGACTTACCAACCCCAGTCCCCGAATTGTTCATAAAGCTCGCCTTCCTTTCTAAGGACTTCTTCTTCTCCATATCCTCCTTGATCTTTGCAACCATGTCCTTCCTCTCATCCGAAGACGACCCAATACTAATGCTAGTCGTTGTCGTCGTGTGCGAAGAGAAACGCTGGCTCGTCGTTACCCCGAGCATCTCCGAATTCAAGTACATCAAGTCCGAAGAATTGACGTCGCTCCACCGGTTCTTGAGCACGACATCGGACACAATGACACGGTGCTTCACCTTGTGAAGGAACCTCGTCTCCTCCGTCCCCTCCGGCATCAACATCTCCTCCTTCTTCGTCGTCTTTCGAAAGCTACCGATCAATCTCATCGAAGTCGACAACAAAGATGACGGACCGTCGTTGATATCAGGTTCCCTCTCGATGAACAATTCGACGTTGGCCTCCTCGAACCTCTCCGACGGGTCGCGGAGGAATCGCGAGCTGTTGGAGTACTTGAAGACCAAGACGTCCTCGACCTCGACCTTGTCCCGGCACAAGGGGCAGGAGGAGTGGCTCTCGAGCCACTTATCGATGCAGTCAATGTGAAAGGCGTGCTTGCACTTGGGGAGCAGGCGGAGGGTCTCGGTCTCGTCGAACCTCGAGAGACAGACCGCGCATTCGAGGCCGTCGCGGGAGCCTTTTAAGGAGGAGAAACGGAAGAAGGGGAGGGACTCGATGACGGACTTATCAACGCCGGAGAAACGGGAGGAGTGGATGAAGAGGGGGTCGTACATGTCGAAAGGGCTGTGATTGTGGTTGTGGTTGTGGAGGTGTGAATTGTGGCAGCACTTGATGTACATGAGGAGGAAGAAGGTGAGGGAGAACATCATGGAGAAGACAGCGATGACGATGGCAATGGACGACCGGAACGGGCCTGACGGAGAGTCCGTGGTGGTCGAGAGGTCGGGGAGGTTGGGCATGGGGCTTGACTGGGCATCAACACCTTGCAAGATGAATGCTATGAAGAAGAGGAATGTTAGGATGCCCATTTGAGTGTGAGAGCTAAACTTCTCTCTTGTTCTTCTCTAATAGGGATTGTTTGTTGTTTTTTTGTTTCTTTTTGTAGAGGGGTTGGCTTTTTTATTTGTGAAGATAGATTTTGTTTCTTGTGGGGTTTTGTATGGGGGTGTGTGTGGGACGACTACATTATGACAAGGTTTATTTATTTTTTATATATGCTTTCCATTGTTTATTAGGGTTATAGTTATGACATGGACATTTGGTGAGTCATGGGATGTGATCCAATCAATGGAGGGTCCATTAGTATTCAATGACGTGTATTCAAAACATCGAATGTGAAGGGATACATATCAGCTCTTCGTTAGGGACTGACTAATATCATATCTCAGTAACTATGGGATCCAATCAGTGTTAAATTTCATGAGGTTGGATTAACATTTGTTACTTCACATATATAATATGCAAGATTTGTGATAATTTTTGTCAATTGGGAATGACAAGATGAAAGACATCCAGCCCTTCCTGAATGGGGTGTAGTTTTATTTGCAATTGGATTAGCATAGATTAATCTAAGTTTGCTTCATAGATTACTGTGGATGGTGAAGTATAAATCATAAATGTCCTCCATTGCTCTAATATCAGAAAAGTAGTCTAAACAACAAACATGATTCATGTACCATATGTTTTATTTATTTTTTTATTTTTATTTTTTTGTGGTAAATATAATTTCATTGCCAAAAGAGAATTTTACAAATGCACATCAATACAAAATTTGAAAAAAAAAAAAAAGAGTCAGATCGAGCAATAGATATTCCCACTAGCTTACACTGATGCTTTTAAAATATATGAGTTAAATTTTCTTACAAAGTATATAATGAGTTAAATTTTCTTCTAGTGCCAGGATGATGCAAATGATCAAATATGGAGGTACTCATTGTGGATCTTGTCGCTGCAAGCATATCAGCCACTCTGTTGCCCTCTATGTAAATATGAGATATTTTCCAGACTTGAAATTGATACGAAATCTACTGAATGAGGTGAAGATCTCAGAAGGCTGACCAAGGAACAAGTCCCTTTCCTTTAAAACAAGCGATGGCTGTGGACCACACCTTAAGTTTTAGTCCTTGTGCAGTACCTTTCAATTCAAGCACATTGTTGATAGAAGCTACCATATGTTGAGATGTGTTAATGACAAAAATTAAACCATCAGTCTTTATTAGCTTCTTTTTTCGTGAAAAACATGAAACAATTACAAATTGAATTCATCAGTCTACCTCTCCCTCGAACAATTGTTTTTCAAGTGTTTGGTTTATTTTATTTTATTTTAATGACCCGAAACAATTAGATGGACAATATTATATAGGTCTAAATTGATGTTTTGTTTTTCTCTCGTTGGTCCATCATGAAAAACATGATGTACCAGCATGTCCACTTGGCTGCTCCATTTCTCAACACAACCCAATCAGTCTAAATAAATACATGTCTGTTAGTCACTTGGTCCCAAAATTTATGTTTATGTTTTGTATATTCTGTGATAAAACAATTTGAAGTCAATGTAATTGTTGACTGTGTAATTGTCTCTTTTATTCTTTTAGTCCGAAAGATTGACATGGTAGGGGTAAATTAGGAAGAAATCTTTAATCTAATTCATAAATTAGAACTCTGAAAAACCATCCACCACCACATGCAATTCCTTTAGCTTAAGAGTTGATTGACCCAAGTAGCTAGGATCATCTAAATTTATGGAGGTTACGTAGAGAGGAACAGAACCAGGGATGGGTAAGACTTGAAAAGGATAACATTCACATAGATGAGAATTAAAGAATGTGAATTCTTAGTGAGTGATATCAGAGTTACTTTTCAACTTGGTTAAATGACAGAGAATCAATTAAACGATCAGAGAGATATGATCCAGGGAGGATCGGGGCGTTTAGTCATAAGTGTCGGGTTGTAAGAACTGTATTCTCTTTTTTTTTTCATGATAGTGATTTTTCTAGCTCTTGTAGCTTGTAGGTACGGGGTTTTCCCTTATAAACTTTGCATCCTTGTGGTGTGGTTGATTGTTTGTATGCATGTGATTGCTTGTGATTGATATATTATTTTACATGTTATAAATAATAATGTTTTGGATAATTAAGTAATTAATTGATTTCAAAAAAAAAAGTTTAAAACAACTAAGGCATCAATTAATTAGAAGTGATTTTAAAATCCAACTCAAAAATTGAAATGGATCTATTCATGCACTTCCTCTAGGTCAAAACATCACCACAAGTCTTGTTCCAACACTATTAAATGGATTTTGTTCAAATGCTATATTTTTTTAATATTTTTGTGCGCAGAAAAATGTAGCTTATCATGCAATGAATTGTGTTTAAATGATATTTAATGGAATAATTTCATGTATTTCACTACTCCTCACAGGTAGATAGGTCGATTCACCATACAAAACCTTCCATGTAAAGTACACCTCATGATCCTGTAATAAAAGAACAGTTGGAGATAAACATCCATCAACAAAGCAGTAGGTGATGCCTACCCCATCTAACAACATAGGATATATGATCAATAATTCTAATTGGATGATGTAGAATATGAGTTAACTATTGGGTTGCTTGCGTACAGAAAACACGAATATGCATCATCTGTTGGAACAAAAAAAAATGATATAAACAAGTACAGTTTAGCTTTTATAGAATGAGATCATTGTTACTTGAAAGGATCTTGATGCTTAATTATAAAAATCAATTTTTCTCCATAAACAAAAGGATCATTTTGGTGGTTGATTTTAAGCAAGGGAAATAGCAGTTGGTGTGTCTCGCTAAAATATGTGTATATATATATATTAGTTGGCACGCGCACGCTCTTCACACACATTTATATATGTATATTGAACTCGGGTAAAAATTAGGGTGTTACATGAACTAGTTTAGGCACATTTGAACCTCCAACATATATATTCCTTTATTTGGAAGGTACATGGATCCATCTACCTCTTAAATGAAGAAAAGGTATCTTTCATTAAGTGTTGGGGACAATCCCAGCCCTAGAGTAAAATGAGGATTGATTAGAATATTATTTTGAAAACCATGAGAAACAATTTCACCTTCGTCGTTCTTTATTTTAAAAGAGTTTATTTTCAATAGGACGTTATTTCACATCTTCAATTATAATAAGCAGATAGTGGTATATATACTTCATCAATGAAGAGTATGATTCCTTTTTTTATATATATACAAATCATTATAAAAAAATATACTTAATTTTTTGAATAAATGTACATCTTTCATTTCTTCAAGTATAGACCTTAAATTTTTAAAACATGCATCACCTAACGAAATTATTTATCAATCCTACAAAATGACTACAAATTTATCTCAAATATATTTAGGAATGACAATATACATGCGTAACATAGGTCACCCGTCACCCTTACATCGTATGAATGTACGCACCAAAAAATGGATATTAAATGTGATGTCATGCTAAGATTGACTTGGAAAAAAGTATACAATTCATGAAGGTTTCATGCTGTAACACACCCTTGAGAAGATATTCTTTAAAACACATAGAAGTCCCCAAAGTTAAGCTTCTGATCTTAGATGGTCACCCAGAATACAATCAAAAGTCAACTCATGGTTCAGGTCAACTCCTGCATGGTCTGTATCTTGAAGGAAACATGGGCATTATATTTCCTAAAATGATTCTACCATCCCCTTTTACAGTCCTACTTGCATCTCGCATATTTTAATTTTTTTGGAGTATATACTTAGCTCTTTTTTTTTATCGGTTCGGATTCTATTTAACATACCAAAGTTGTACCCTTACCACGTAGTATAGCCATCTACAGTACCCATGGTATTTTGCATCAGACCAATAGGGGGAGGAATCTGACTAATAAGCTCTGCCCTACAAGAGTTGTTTTGAACTATATCACTTAAACCATATCGAAGGGATTAATACTCCACATTGATAAGCGAAGGGATCCTTGAGAATGGAACCATAGGAAACCACGGATCAAAAAGTATATCAATGTCAATAAGTTTACCTGGAATCATGCAGACATGGATGGTAAGCCTTAACAACATAACCACCAAACAAGAGAGCTTGATGAGGTGGTGACTCAGACCTCCCGTGGATTGCCTCACCAATGATACTTGGTACTTGGTAGACAACATGTGGCCCAGAATTGTAGGTTGTAGGAGGAGCTAAAAACAATGGTGGACCAATATACATGTAGGTAAATATTGTGGGTATTCCAATTCAGACCCTTTTTTATCCCCAATTATTATACATTTGATTGAGCAAATTAAGCATGTCACAAATATTTTTTTCTAAATTTTCCAAGCTGTACATGAATTTACGAATTTACAAACGAAAAATGTTTTTAACGTTAATACATAATGGATCCCTCAAAATTTACCCCACATGCCCAGTTCTTTTGAAGTGAAATTTGAATGGGAGTTGATACACTCAATCATGTTTTGCAATCACCGTGTCACTAACATAGTATATAAATTCACATGACACAGAATATACTACACAATCTCAATATATACTCAATATGAATCCAATTCACATGAGTATTACATCATTTGTAAGATTGGTTTCAAAGTGCCTTGAAACCTTTCAGCATTTAGTCCCTGCTGGTCCAAACAAGCCATGAGGAAAACGCTGGCAAATAATACATAATCTTCTCCCTCCATTATTACTTCTGTGATTCGAGACAATGGGCAGCCTATAATAACAGAACCCTGAATAAGAATTTAGTGACCAGCAAAGGTTTTACAGTTAGTAAGATATGAAGAACGGCCATCACAGAATCACTAATAAAAAAAATACGTCCATGCCTCAATAGTCAATTGGAATGCTGTTCTTGAAATCATAAGAATGTTGAACAATAAGCACCAGGCATTCCAAAAGATTAACTCTACAAACGATCTTCTGATATACAACATTTTGAACTTTTGAAGGCTGCTCCAGCAGAATAACACAGCACATTTTTTTCCCACGACTCGTAATTAGCCAACCTATTTACCAATAGCGAAAAATGTGCCGCCTCTTTCCTCGTCATCATCTCGATCTCTTCTACTACTCTGTCATTCCTTTCAAATGATCGATTCACATTCTCAAGTCATGTTTCATGTTTCTTGATGTGAAGTGAAGGGGCCTAAATATATATAACAGGTAAACAAAACAATATATCAGAATAAGAGTTGAATAGTTCCCCATGAAATTCATTAAAATAAATTCTGCCAAAAGCTTAGTATAAGAGAGAGAGAGAGAGAATAAAAAAATAAAAAAGGAAAAGGAAAACCACTTTAGAGATAAATCAGAATGCAACTTTTTCAAGGGCTGATCATCATATATGCCACATAACATAGTGAACAGATCAGAAACATTGCAAACACTAACGGTAAGCATATTGTATGGTTAAATTAATTACCTTAAGAATTCACAGGTTTGCCACTTAATTTGGGGAAAGGATCTTGCTTGCTCAAGACAACTACCTTGCTCTTGTGAGCAAAATAACCTTTTATAAGGTTCTTGTATATCAAAATGGCCACCATGCATTCCACCTGACATGCAAAAATATGAATGAATATACCTTCAATATATTCAAATCCACAGGAAGCAAATTAGATTCAAGTCAATAGCAAGCACCTCATCGACGTCCATGTCCTTTTCAAGCCATTTCAAAGCTTTAACTAATACTTCCAACTTTATTTGGTGCGCTTTGCTGGGATCTCTTGCTTTCTGAATAATATATCTGCAAAGGAAGCAATAACTCTGAGTGAACTAGCTTTTTTTTGTTTTTTTCAATGTAAAACGTAAATGTGTTTTTAACAATTCAGTTTCAAACTTACATCTTCTTAAGTAATCTTTGATAGACTTGGAGCTCTAACTTCTCCAGGACAAGATAGACACCTGATCTTAAGAATCTGATAATTCAAAGCATCAGATAGGAAATTTTCAAGCTGCCTTAATACATAATGCTGATGGCAGAAATTACCGGTCTTCATGCTCTTGAAGGGCATGTCTAAGAAGTCGAAGGTCTCCACTCTTTAATGCTTGTACAACATTTATGTACTGCATGATTCAAAATGTCAGCCTTGAAGAGAATCCCATCTAAATATAAGCATTTGAAATGTGAGAGAATATGCATGAGTGATTAATCAAGTAATGGTCACAGATTGCAAAACATGAGGACATGCCTGCATAAGTTCAGTGCATTCTCCCATAAGAATGTGCATGAGTGATGAAGGTAAGATATAATAATAAGGATGCCACAAAAGGCCACCAATAGTGCACTTCATTGATAGCATGCAGTTTAGTAGCAGTCTCTCTAAAGTTTCCAACATGATCTCCTTCATGTCACAACCCTATCAAACCGGTAGGCTACTTTGGTTTGACAGGAAGGAGAGGGAGGTCACTTAGCTTGGGCAGGAAATTGGATTTGCTTAAGGGCATTTTTCCAATCACTCTTTGTTATCCCTAAAAGGGTCTTGGACTCGCAAGAATACACCAGAAGATGATTCTTTGGAGAATGGAGAGTATAAGAGAGGATAAGAGAGCCCTAGATAATGGAAGGATGTCAGCTGCAGACAACTATAAAAATGGACTTTAGGTACTAAATCTTTATCTCATGAATATGGCATTGCTCAGTATTTGGCCGTGGGAATTTATAATGCTCTGGACTACGAGTCTACGGGGACTTGTAAGTTTGAAATAATGGGAAAGGCACACTCAAGTTGACTGATAGGTTTTCAGATGGAGCTTATCTCTGAGTTAGAAGGGATAAGATAATAAGATTTTGGCAAGATAAATGGCTTCAAGATGTTTTCAAGGTTATCTATGGCTGCTCAAAATAACAATGATGTCTGTGCTATGCAGCTCAGGGAAAATGGCATGATGAGAGACTTGACAAAGTGAAATGGTTTAAGTTTAGGAGCTTTCTGGACAGAATGCGTAGGATCCCAAATTTAACCCAGTAAGGACAGGAGCTGTATGGAGTCACTGGAAAAGAATAGGATTTTCTGATAAACCATTCTTTTCAGTTCTCACTTCTCAATAGAGCATTAGAGCTCCGCAAAGGGATATTGTTTGAGTTGAAGGATGCAAGCAGATTTCGGATGCCAGATGCCCTCTATGGATTCGTGCCTTCATGTTATTGTTTGTTGGTTGAATCCACATAAAAGAAAATAGGGATATGTGGCTAATGGGGCAATATCCTAGATGAATTGTGTGATTTAGAAGTTAAAACACTGGTTCACTCATCTCCAATTGTCATATTACTGACGAGGTGTGGGAAAGCGAATGAGATAGTTATGACAAAGAATTTATCCTTTATCTATGTTCATCAAATGTTGGAATGGTTCAAAGCTTCAAAATAAAGAGGAAGAGGTTTTATTAATCTTAGGACTGAGTTTGCTAGTCTTGTGTGGGGGAGGAGACATTAAGAAACTAGATCAAAGAAAATGACTTTTTGTTTCACCAAGGATTAGCAAATATTGAATGTAATATCCTTTAAATTAGCTGCATTGATGTTCTAAGGAGCAGATCCATGTTACATGATAGATCAAATAGATAGGCATTTGATCCAGGGGGGGAAACAACACCATATGAGGAAACCATCTTCAAATCTAAAACAGAAAGGGACAAAAATTAAAATTAGGAAAAAATCTTCTTAACTCCCTGAAATCTTTTTGAAATCACAAAAAGTCCCTCTAAAATTGGAAAATCATCCTAGATCCCCATAAAGTGTATATGGCTAACGAATTTAGTCCCCCGGTCAAGAGTATATTGAAATAAGTCCTTTGAAACTTACTAAAATTGGATTCAGTCCCTGCAAACTTTATAAAATCAGATTTAGTTCTTTTGTAAAACAAAAATACCCCCGTCATTTTTCAACATCCTCATGTACTGAAATGTCATCCTCATTTGTAAAAAAAAAATATCCATCGAACCTCAATTGATCTATAAAATTGAGTCATTTTTCAACATTTTTCCCTCCTCAATCTCATTACAGAGACTGAACAAAAAAAAAATTACAGTTTCATTAACTCCATTATATTACAAAATCAGTAGAGAAAACAATTTAAAAACCAAATCAAAATTCTATAATACATTCTTAACTCAAAATTACTAGTAATGAAAAGCATAACACCTTGTCTATAAAACTATAATTTGTTTAATAAAATTTAAATAAATCAGTATATAGTTTTAGTTTAGATAATCACATGGATTTTTTTATGATTTTTAGAAGATTTCAGGGAGTTAAGACGATTTTTAAATTTCACAGGGACTTTTTTCAATTTTCATAAGTTTTCAGGGAGTTATATTGATTTTTTCTAACAAATAAAATAAATTTTAAAAGGGTATAACAGTAATTTACCAATGCATAGTTAGGGTTAACCACACATCTGGTTAGTTATAGGGACTAAAATAAATATTATCTAATAAGATAGGGACCTGAGGGGATTTACCAATTTTACAGGGACTTTTTCTGATTTTCATAAGTTTTCAGGGAGCTAGATCGATTTTTCCCTTAAAATTATCATGGCTTCCATCAGAATAATCTTTTTCTTTTACCCAGAATGGTGTTCTAAAACCTCCCCCATATGACGCTCCTTAATTGTATCAAAAATATTCAAGATATTAAAGTTGTCCCTCTGCTCCATTCCATTCTTTCATTGACTCAAAGGGTGAAGGAATAATTCCTGTTAACTTCTTTCTCCACCTATCTTCGAAAACCAATATTATTTATGTACAATTTGCAACAAAATACTAGAAATAAAGTATATATCACAGCAATAAAAGAGTAATGCATTTATATAATCTAACACAGAAAGTTAACTCTTTGTATCAAAACATGGATAAAAAGTTTAGCGCACCTCAACCAGATTATACTGCTGGAGAAGTGATGTTGCAGGTAAAATGCCTACGGAGAGCTTAACAGGTATGAGGTACTTCAGAATCATCCTGTTTCAAGAATTATAAAACAAAACATGTTATTTGTCACTTACTAAAATAATTTATCAAATAATACTGCTTACATCAATATTTGTTTTTTTTTTTTTTTTTGAAAATAAAGGTATGCATATATGCAGCCCGAACACGAACACGTGATATGGCAACACAGACATTTTTTGAAAAAACAGGACATGAATACGGCTAGAACACGGCAAAAAATAAATTAGTATAATATATATATATATATGCAGTCAAATGTTTCACCATACACCATCATTTCTTTCAAAATGTTTCAAAATACAAAATAGCCACCCCATACAGTTTTGGGTTTTGTTTTTTGTTTTGTTTGTGTTTTGTTTGTGATCTATGTTTGTGTTTTGTTTGTGTTTTGTTTAAATGGGTTAGGCTATTTTAAATGAGTTGGACAATTGGGCAGACTGTTTGGGCCTTTCTGTTGTTGTTTTTTTTTACTGTTGGTCTGAAACAGGTTGGGCCCGTGTCCCAAGAGTTTCCTGGTCATGTCCAAACCAGAATTTAGGCCCAATTTACAGGACACGCCTGGGGCCGTTAGGGCAGGTAAACGAACCAAGCCGCTCGGGCTCGGCTCGGTATGAGCTCGTTCAGGCTCATTCAATTAGACAAATGAGCGAGCTTGAACAATTTTTAAAGCTCGGTTAGGCTCGGGACCTGGATCGAGCTTCATTTTGTGTTCAAATTCGACTCGTTTGTGTTATAAAAATTTAGTTGAGGTTTGACTCAACTCCTTTGTAAAATCAGAACATTAAATCAATACAAAGTTATACTCGTTTAGGCTCATGAACATGGTTCATTTATACTAAAATTTTGTTTTAAACCCCTAAAAACCCTAAAATGAAGAAGAATATTAAGCTCGTGAGCTCGGTTCGGCTCGTTTATAAACAAGCCGAGCTTGAACATGTCAAAACTCGGCTCGTTCGGCTCGTTTACCACCCCTAGGGGCCATGTCCGACACAAGTATGGAGGCCCGGGAGAAGTTTTCTTCATAGGTAGGCACCCAACCTCGATAAATATAATTGAAGTGAATGCCAAATAAAATAGAAGATACAAAAACACAAGCTTTGATTAGTTGGCTAACACCTCCCCTCTCCATGAAGGAGGTCAGGGTGTCAAACCCAGGGGTGCACCCATTAAAATAAATAAAAATAAAAACAAAACATTTGGAGGATAGCTCATGGTAGAGAAGGGATCTACCAAAGGTCATTCCAATACCACAAAACAAAACGCTGCAATATACTGATTACATCAACAATATAAACCAGCTATAATAAATTATGTAAACTTTAAGTGGGCTTTGGGATTGCATACAACCAACATTAATATTTATTGAAATAGTAGGCATTCCACTCTTGAATTTTATTATAAAGAAAGGGAATGCCAGCAAAATAAATCAAGGATACAATGGGGCGGGACCAGTCTCCATTTTCTCGATTGTATCATGGTAGAAGAGATTGATACCATACACAAACCCATAGGCCCCAAAATAAAGACACCTACCCCTTCAATGGTGAATTTGCTCCTACTATAACATACTATATACTATCCCCCACATAAAAGCGACCCCAATCCTTGACGAGGTGAACCACCATTTCTCAAACATTTTCCACATAACCTTTGTCCCTCTAAAAAGGAGGTGATTTTGCACAAGCCAGAGTTCCCACACAACCACTGGTCAAAGGCATACAACCAACTTAATATTAAATGCCTTCAAATTCTTCAGAATGTGGGAAGTATCCATGGACTGAATTGGTACAGAAATGCGTTGGTTCAAAGGATTGATGGTCTTGTCAATGGAGAAGATGTTAGTGTCATTATATTTGTCTGTTGGTAATGACTGCCAAAACTTTATGGAAAATTCCTCAAGAGTTATCTCATGAACCAACCAAATGGGTAATCTCTGCATGTTTTTCTTAATTTTGCATTTTCAATATCTGATTTTGTTGAAAATGCATATGGTTTGAAAAGCATTTAAATAAAGAAAACGTTTTGAGAGTCTGCATATTTTTTTAAAGACAAACATTTTAGTGCCCAGACGATTTTGGAACCATCCTGACGGCCTCTGGAAATTTGAACAGTTTACAAAATCATTTGAAAAGCTTTTGCTCATGGATGGTTTACAAAACGTCCGAAGGAAACTTGAAAATATGTTCGTAGAAAACATCAGGCCGATCATAATATCGTCCAGAAGAATTTGAAATTCAGAGATAAGCTAAAATTTTAAGGTGAATAATTTACTGAAATTGGTTGGATCTCAAAATCGTACGGAAGCCCTGAAAACCGACAAACAGCTTGAAGATGAGGTCATATCACGAGTTTATTTTGAAATCTGTTATGAACTAAATATAAATAGCATATCCCAGCTTCAAAAAAATCCAAATATTTTCAATGGAACAACAATTTTTATGTAAGATAGAAAACAATCGATTTTCTTGAAAACCTTAATTCTTAGATTATTTTCAGAACACTTTTAAGCCATTTGAAAGCCTGTGATCTTCAGAAATCTATACTTTGAGTTGATGAAACTTTGATCTGAAATGGATTAAAGACAGAGTCAAACCATATACCATGCAAGGTAGAAGATCTCAGGATCATCACGAAGAGGGACATTAAAGAGGATAGAGCATGAAGACTGCAAATTACTGATACACGGATACGATGAACTAAATCTAGAGTGGATCAGATACCGTTTGTGTAGCAGCGCTAGAGTTGTAAGTCTGTATTTTCTTTTAAGCTATTAGTATTCGGTTCCTAGAATCCTGTGTTTTTTATTTTCAGGGTTTTAATTTGACTTCTTCATAGTGAACGAATGCATGCATGAGTGATTAAGTAGGTTAGTTGGATTAAAAAATAGAATACAAAATTTTTAAATCCAATTAATTAAGTAGGTTAGTTGGATTGAAAAATAGAATACAAATTTTTTAAATCCAATTAAGTCACTTAGGAAGGCCTATTCAACCCACCTTTTAGGTCTTGCGTTGTAGTCAAAGTAACTTTCAGAAGGTTGTGGTTCATTTTGCATAGATGAGAATCAAGGCAGGGATACCCAATTGCAACATTCTTCTCTCTTGGTTGCTCAAGTTCTCAATTCATTGTAGAAGAAATTCAAGAAAAAAGGTGGATGATAAAAAGTTTTAAAAAGGGTATCGAAGACATTAAGGAGCTGAAAATCATATATTTCCTATACGAATATGGTCCTATATTGTTCTCTGTGGCTGACATGGTAAGATTGTTGTGGTCCATATATTTTCCTAGAAGGGATTACAGACATGAAGGTGCACTTTTAAGTTTTCATTAGTGGGGAGTATATACTATGTAGGACGTGTGGGTATTTAAAGCTGCTGATATACTACTGATAGATACTTCTTCCTCTATCACATATAATGGCTTCCTTTGTCTCCATATGCAATCAGATGTGGGAAATGGCATAGAGTGCTCGAAAAATTAGATTGAAAGCTTTCTGGGTAAAAGGGCAAGGTGTTATCATTTGTTAGGAGCTTTTTCCTTTCTAACTGCAAAATTGAGCTTTCCTCTGTTATCTATTGTCTATAGTTGCAGGATTCCATGTCCTTTGTTTTCTCAGCCCAGAGGGAGGCTGTCCTTGTGTTAAAGGAATAGGCAGAAGTAAGAAAGGAACATCTTACTAAGTAGATTGTGGAGAAGAGGAGGTTATGTACAAAAGAGGAGAGTCTTAATGAGTTTACCCTTGCAGCCTTGTTCTGTTTGTTAATAGTGGATTAAGCAAATTGTGCGCAGTATTATTATATGCACCAGCTAAGAGATCATGGCGCATGAGTGCATTAGTTAGCTCAAATATTTCTCAGATTTGTGTGACGGTGGTGGAAGCAGTTGTGGATATGAACATTGGTTTGGTGGTGATTGTAAATAATGGGCTAATATTGTCTTCTGAAAAGATAGATGATGTGGGAAGATGACCTTGCGCGTCAAATGAACCTAAATTCCAAAAGTAGTTGTTGGATCAGGAGATTTGCGAGCTTGCTGAAATTTTGTAAGTCCTTAACGGTGCACTGATCAATTTGAGGCTATGGGATAATAAAGGTTTGAGGACGGATAGTAAGGGAAGTTCTCCATCTGATCTTTGCATGACTTTCTTCCTGACGGAGAACAAGTATGGAAATCAAATATGAGAGGAAATTTTTTTACGTAAAATGGCGCAACAAAGATGTGCAGACTCTAAAAGGCACCAGAAATTCATGCCAGTGATTCAGGCAGTATGACATTTGTGCGAGGCAGAGGGATAGTCAGTTATCACTTGCCTGTGAATTATGTGTTTGCCGGTCAGGTCTGGAGGGACTTTTTGATATTGCTCGTCTAATGGCCTCCAACAACTATATCTGCCTTTTCAGACTCTGGTATAGGAAGTGAGCTTGTGCAAGGGAATATGTATGTAGAAGAAATTCCTTGACACTAGATGATATGGATTGGAAAGGAACATAAGGATTTTTG
The DNA here is from genome assembly GCA_030737835.1 of Acorus gramineus. NCBI lineage: Eukaryota > Viridiplantae > Streptophyta > Magnoliopsida > Acorales > Acoraceae > Acorus > Acorus gramineus. The sequence goes on from CM060850.1 coordinate 16,213,014, forward strand.
GGGGTTTGGCAAGCTCTTTTGGTGATATAGATAGGGGATAGGGAGAAGCCAGAGATCATGTTTAGATTGAAGTTAAAGCGCTCAGTGGGTGCGGCGTAAAGCAAGGGGATGTAATAATTTGTTATTATTCTCAAGGAGAAGAAGCTCATATACTTCATGTACTCTGAGATTCATTATTTACAGGAAGATGGTTCCTCTTGAAGAGATCTTGCATGCTTAACATACTTGAGATATCCTCCACATCCCAAAAATTAAAAAAGGTGTTTGAATGAACCTTATGTTAGCTTCACTACGAGGATTGCAGTTCTTCAAGGCATATGTCAGTTTTTGATCAGCCTGTAAAAATATAAATATAAATATAAAGATTAGTCCAATATTATAGTTGGGGACAACAGAGTAGCATGAAATGCTAATTATAATACAATTGTGTGGTATGTTAAATTGAGCAAGAATGGATGATAAGAGCTAAATTCGAACAATACAGATATAGTTACAGCCATTGAGAAAACTGATGTGGTCATAATCATTGTTCTTTGCACCAGTTTTCCAATGTCAGCGTTATGAACCTTACAGATTGCCGATTAGCCATAAATTACAAAATTTCTTTATAAGCTCAACTCTTTCATGTCCTCATTAATCTTCATAAGACCTGTTGTAAAGACCAACACCCCCATACAAACACTTCTGACATTCTTACACATCAAAGAAAAGAAAGGATTTTCCTCCAACAAGCAGCCAATTGAAAACTCATAAATTTACAACACAACTCAACAACTTAAAATTTATGAAGTCACTTCTTCTTTTCTCTAAACAGCTTGGTAAGACCACTTTAAGACCACTTTAATCAGATTTAACTGTCAACGTAGATATATATATTCCAGATTTCATACAAAAATAAAAGCATGTTGGACTAAATACTTAAAAACTCTGTCCAAAAAATGTAATATGAGACCTAAGGAATGGTCTTTACATAACTACACCATCCTTAAATGGGGATTTTACCCTACAAGCTTGTTATACTTAGCCTGCAGCCTATAGGTCCACAGCATCAACCCTCTGATCAGTTAAGCTGGAAAAAGAGATTCTTCTTGCTTCAGGCTCAAATAATACCATTGACAGTTAATTACAAGCTAGATTTAAATAGCAAGAAAGTAGTCCATTAAATTGGTCCCGGGATTATTTGATTGGGTCCAATCGCTAAATACATTTACCTCTTAAGGCCCTAACTAAAGACTAAATTTTAAAGCACTGTTGTAATTAGTATAAAAAAATTGTCATTATGAAGACAGAAAAGTAAAGATTTGAAGGGCATACATATATTTGCCTAGCATGTTCAAACATATGCATGTATATACATATAACTTTTGATGAGTTCATAATACTTACCGCAAGGAAATTTTCATTGTACACTTCCAAGCGACCTGTATAGTACATGTATGTGACCTGCCTTCCAAAAGTTGGAAATCAATGATCATGTATAGATATTTGTAAAAATAACTCTTAAACCAAAAAAAAATGTATTATACATGCCTTTTCTGTCTCACAAGATATACAATAAATAAAAGAGATAGTCAGTTCAATAGATTGGTGAAGATTGTAGATAATTCTAACCTGATCTCGTTTAGGGAATTCCTCAAAATCAAAAAATCGAGCTGTTTCAATGCTTCTAATCACACTTCGGCAAAGATGCACTGTGCCAAGCTGAAAAACATGGACAATCAAGCAGAATTTTAATTAGGGAAATGTTAGATAGTGAATGAATGCATAAAGGTTGCTTGAGGCATAATCCAGAGTGAGATTGTCAAAAGAATGGCAGATAAAACTGACCTTGAAGTACACTTTAAATAATTGGCATGTAACATACAAGGCACCGACACGTTTAGGACCTTTACCCTATAATGTACAAACCAGCAGAAGAAATTGACATGAATACACAAATGATTCAAACCACAATGGTGACACACAGCAATTTACATGCAGATTTCAAATTTAAATAACCAACGTCCGAAGAAAAAAGCTGAATTCCTGCAACTCTCAAGACGCTTTTTAATAACAAGTTATAAGCTTGAGCATGATATGCATGCCTACATTTGAAACCCTAAATCCATCCATTAGTGCGACCAACAACCTCTACGACTGGCCTTATTTAAAAGAAATTGGCAAAAAGCAGAGATATCCAAAAGAAGTAGATCACCTAAGACATGCCACCTTCAAAATAGATAGCAACCATATTTCTTAGCTCCAGAAATTCACTTTACTCACTTATCTGATTTAAAAAAAAAAAATTTGGGGAAAAGGATGGTGTACTGGAATAACAGAAAGCTTAGATAGAAGTAAAATGAAAGGAAGAGTAACAAAATAAAACTGCTCAGGATGCCAAAGTTAGCGTAAGCTATGACATCCAGGAGCCAAAAAGCCCCAGCAATCCAGCAGGAAATGCCTCACTCCAATGAAAACAGATTCTCCCTTTCAATTTTGACTTTCCATGCCTTTAGAACGTGATTAGGAGGACTGACAAGCATGATTGAAATCATCGTGGACTCTACAACTATTTGACACAATCACAACCATAGGGTATAGGACAGGGAGTCATTAGAGATTTATTTAGTTGTTCAGGGAGTTGTTCTAATATCTCTATTTAATTAGGAAACTTGATGTGATTTCTCAGTGTTACAGGTTTTTATGAGGATAAATTTAAATACTGATCTCTCTCTACCCCCTCCCCCTCCCCCTCCCCCTCCCCCTCTCCCCCTCCCCCTCCCCCTTCCCCTCTTAATCTTTTCCCCTCTTCTTCGTCCTGCATTAATTTGGTCCCAATTAGTTATTTCTATCTTCCAAGTTCTCTTCTTCCTTCCTATAATTTTTCTTATTACATATTCTTCTTCCTATGATGATCTTTATTACACCATATGATGATCTTCTTCTTATTACGCCATATCATTGCTTCCCAAGATTTTAAAAAAATGAAGTCAAATCCCACCTGTTTTTTTTTTTTTTTTGAAGGTTAATGGTAGACGATCACCTTAGTTTTATTCAAAGAAAGGGAACGCCCAATGAAACATACATAATTGAAAGACAATCCAAGCCCAAAGTGCCAAAGTAGAAGAGGTCTACTGGCAACCCAGAGTGCCAAAGTAGAAGAGGTCTACTGGCAGATCGAGGGAAATTTGGCTAAAAGAAGGAGATGCTAATACCAGTTTTTTTCACAAAGTTGCAAATCAGAGGAGGCGCACCAACACAATTCACCACATGAAGATTGGAGACCAGGTCCTTGAAGCTCCACATGCCATAGAGCAGGGGCTTGTGTCACATTTTACGCGTGTATTCAACAAACCAAATCCCACCTGTTAAGTGTCCCTTGCTTCCCATCATCACCTTAGTATTCAATGATAGGTTGAGAGTTGAGTGCAAAGACGTACAAAGAAATTTTCAATTTCATTGCAATTACCATATGTGAACTCTGCGGAAAGAAGAACAAAATATCCAAACAACTTGTCCAAATGACTCATTGTTGCTCCAACACAACCCCCAAAATGAAGAGATAACATCCTTCATGCCACATATGGGTATAGTAGGCAGTGCAGCTTTGGACATCAATCTAACAGCCAAACATAAAATATCACTGCTGCATAGATCACAAATAGACAGAGACACAACCAAGAACCAAGAACCAATAAGGTATCACTGCCGCATGGCTGTGAATGCACAGAAAAAAAAGAAAAAAAAGTTCTTCGCTATTGAAGCACATACAAAAATATCAAAACCTATAACCAATTCTCAAGAGGATATGTTAAAGAAGATCAGAGAAGCAAAACAAAAGGATATCACTATCCTGCCTCATTCATCGCTGGTCAAATGAACTATTCTAGTTAACCAAACAACATATAAGCATAAAACATAAATAAAAGGATGTTCATGATAGATTAGATGGTTCTGCACAACTACAAAAGTTTTTTTTTTCCGGTAAGGTACAACTACAAAAGTTGGTGTAGGTGGCAGGTATATGCAGCTAAGTGATGTCAATGAATGTGAAGTGGTTCTTTGTTGTTGTTCCTTGTCTCTGGAATTCATTGCTTTCCTTTTGTTTATTATTCAACAATTCAATCTCAACATGTATTGACACTGAAAAACCACAGTCTGCAGAGGAAAAAAAATTCATACAGTGAGAGCCGCAAAGACTTTCATCAAGAACGACCCAGCCCCTTTCAATTTCTCCGGCGTCTTTCCCAGAGACGCCAGCTCCCTGTCAGCCTGTCATAAACCAAACAAAACCTCCATAAAAAAAAAAAAAAAAACAAAACACTCCAGAGATCAAACAATCGCATTCACCATCTCCGCAAGAACCCTGATCTCATAAGCGATGGCATATACAGCCTCCATCGCCCACGCGGACTCCCAGTTCCTGAACTCCAGAAGAAATCCACTGCAAAAACACATCCCCCAATCAATCAAACCATACCAATCAAATGATAAACATCTCAAATCCTACACCCAAATGGATATCCAAATTTAAATTTAAGTAAAAGTCATCCAAAAATCTCTCCAACCATAAACCCATACCCATACCAAATCAAGTTTTTACTCAAATTTTTACCCAAATCTCGAACCTTTACCCAAATGTTTTATAGGAAATAATCAAGAAAAGATGAGAACTTCTTACTTGGCAGATCTTTCGAACGCGTTGTAGGCATCGACGAATCGCCCGGTTCGGAAGCTATGAAGGGCGCGGAGGTGGTGTTGGAGTACATCACTCAGCTGTTGTGAGTTCTTTATGAGTCTGCCCCAATCCTATTCGAATCCCAAAAAAAAAAAAAATTGAATAAATATTGAATAGATTTATATGGGAAGAACAAATAAAGAGAGAATCCTATTCGAATCCAAAAAAAAACTGAATAAATATTGAATAGATTTATATGGGAAGAACAAAAAAAGAGAGAACCTGGAAGATGAGGAGGGCGTCGGCGAGAGAGAGGAGGTGGGGGGAGGAGACGGAGAGGAGGGACTTGAGGGAGCGGCCGTCCTGGGACTGGACGGCATCGGAAAACCGGTTTAGGTATTCCGTGATCCGACGGTGCGCCTCACCCACGCTCAGGTAGTAGGACATCTTTTTTGTTTTTTCTTATATTAAGAAGAATAAAAAAAAAAAAAAAGAGGGGCCTTTTATTCTGTTCTTCTTTACTGTGTTTCGTTTCCGATGACTATGGTTGGGGGAACGGGGACGGGAGAGGAGGAGGGTTCACTGCTTACGACTTGAAAGGTAGGGGAGGGTTGGTGATCCAGGCGGATGCTCTATGATCATATACCTAGGATCCCAAAATCTTTAAAAACAGTGTTGGATTCTTGGAATTTTTTATTTTATTTTTGAATTATTTTATTTTATAAAAAAATATAATAGTTTATTTTAGTTTTTCTGGGAAACTAATTCGGGTTGTTTTGGGAAATTTTTAAATTATTTTTAAATCCCTGAGGCATTTGAATTTTTTTTTTGTTTAGATTCCTAATTTAGTTGGGTATTATTTTTTAGTCCTTCTATTCAATAGGAGTTATTATGTTTCTCTCTCTCTCTCCTATCCATATAAACATCTGCCCCTCCCTCTCCATGCAGACCAGATGGTCTCCTGTCACTCTCTCCCCCTCATGACTCTCTCCCTCCATCTTCACAATGTGCTCATATCAATTGTGGACACATTCAATGCATGAGAGAGGTAAAAATGGATATGTTAATGGTGGATTTAACGGTTGTTATTCAAAAGAACTTGAAAAAATAGACAATGGGATTTTTGGATTTAAAAATAAATTTAAATATTTCAGGGACCTGAAAATAATTCAGATGTTCCCCAAATGATCTGGAATTAATTTCCCCTTTCTTTTTGATCTTTTGATTTTGTTTGTTTTTATTTTATTAGGATGTGATTTTTTTTTATTTACAAAGAATAAAATATAGGGGTTGTTTGGGTAGTGAAATATAGATGGCAGTAGAATGGGATAAATGGGAAACTCACCTCGATGTATTGGAACAGATTTGGTCGTCTAAATGTCAAACCCGAATCTAAACATGAACCCAAATCGGAATCCGACCTGACCCGTCTCAACCCGATAAAGATATAGGACAGGTTTGAAATTCAAGGACAAAACCCATCCCGCCCCATTATACCCGTGTAAATCACTTATATCATCAAAATTAATTTGATACATAAGTAAAACTAACTCATCATGATAGGTTTGTTTATTTGAAAACTTGTTGGGATGGATGGGTTTGGAATGGGTTTGAAACGAGATTTTATTAGCGGGTTTGGAATTGAAATTAACCAAACCCATCCCAATTCGCCATGTTGCCACCCTTAATGAAATAGGGGGAATAGAGGGAGAAAAGTCTAAAAATTTATTTGTTCGGAAGGAATAGATGAGTATGCTATAAAGAATAGATGAGAATAAGTTAGTATTTATTTTTCAGGTCCCCATGAAATTATGTTATTTCATCCAATCTATTCTATTGGTATGAAGGAGGCTCATTTGTCAAATCAACTGTCAACCCCCCATGTTAAATTATTTTTTTACCTTTTATAAATTTTTACCATCTCATTTAATTTTTTTTTTTTACAACATATTCATGATCAACCAAACAACAAAAATTTCATTATTACGTTTGTATGGGGTGTGACAGGCTTATTCGCCCCTAATAGTTATATCGGGATAGATAACAATTCATGTTAAATAAGCAAATTTTTGTTTGATTGTTTTTTTTTTTGTTATTTTCATTAGAAAATGTAAAAGTGACTGTCTTTTTATTGTTTGGTTCATCTTGGATAAAATGATGATAAGTGGTGGATAAAGAATGGATAAGAATTTATGGTTTTTTAAATGACAAATATACCCTTGAATAAGTGTGAGAGATGTGTGACTGATTTAATAGATGTGATAGTTTTTGGAATGTGTGTGTGAGGCTGTTAGGTGAGATAAATTTTTTAAAATAACATAAAAGGTTATTTTATCCATTGGCATAAATAAGCCATGATAAGTAATTTCAGCATTTCTTTAAAATAGTTATTAGGTCTATTCTCCAGTATTCAACCCTACTCTCTGTTAATTCTTCAGTATTCAGCATTATTCTCTGTTAATTCTCTAGTTTTTAGCTTATTTAGGCATAGCTATCATGGTTTATCCAGGGAAAACAAACAGCGAATAAAGACTATTCTCCATTATTCATCCCTATTCTCTGTTAATTCTCCACCACAACCGGGTGGGGGGGGGGACGAGAATAAATAAAAACACAATCAAATAGAAAATCACTCATTCCGCTAGTATAATTATTTGTTCTTAGAATAGTCATTGGGGGGGATCTGCACCCTATTAAAAGACAACACGTGTTAGAGCTTAGACGGGTATGGGCCACCATATTCGACATCTAAGGACCTAAACCTAATAACGGAATACCGAGCTGGCACTCTCGAGCAGGTGAGACACAACCAGACTGGCCTCTCATCGAAATAAGCCAGGTCTGGTCAGACGGTCTTACACTTCGTGGGCGAATGTCATCCCAAGCAAGTGAGCACGACCAGATTGAATCAGGTCTGGTTGGACGATCCTATACCTCGCGGGTAGATACCATCTCGAGCAAGTGAGACTCGACCAGATTGAATCAGGTCTGATCAAACGGTCTGACATCTCGCGGATGAATGACTGGATACACACCAAGCAGAACTCAGTGTACCAACAAAACCAAGCCCACGGAGAGGATCTCGGAAACGATTAGGCACCCATAATGCCAGTAACTTTAAGGTGAATAATTAAGGCACATTACTCAAAAAACATGGATAATTAAAGGCACATTCAACTACAATAAAGTAGAGCGGTTATCACAAAATTCGCCCACTAAGTAGTCATTAAGGAAGAGTTGTTATAACGGCTAAGACGCCAGTGACAACGGCTATCTAGCTCAAAAACCTTATAAAAGGAAAGGTTAACATTAAACAAGGTATGAGTTATCTAGCTCAAAAACCTTATAAAAGGAAAGGTATGTTAGACAATTTGATTGTCCAACTCGTTTGTGAACATCCGATCTTTTCATTTTGTTGTGATTGAGATACTTTGTAAGATTTTAAAATTAAACTTAGAATGTAATTAAATTTTAAACCTTCTTTTCTAAGATTCAATTCATTTCTATATCTCAGAATTATAAAATCCGACGGTCACAAACACATTGGACAATCAAACTGTCCAACGCCTGTTGGACCTAAACCAATCCCCTTTTAATCAAGCCACACTGATAGTGTGATAATCATTTGAATTCATTTATTGATACATCTCTTTGGAGTCCCTTTGTCTGGCACCACACCGATTTTCCCCTGATTTCTTTTTGAGTGCAGGATCCACATTCGACCGAGTCCGGATTCAAAAAAGAGGCTCCAACTGATAAAGTTGACCGAAGGGGAAACATACATCCTCAATCATGAATCCAAAATATATTGTCTTTGTCCAAACGACACATTTTGCTCATTTTTTATTTTGTTTGTTTTATTTTACATTTTTAAACATGTGGCATTTTTATGTTTATTATTTTTCATTCGAGGGATACATTTTGGTTAAAATGAGTTTTTTTATAAAAAAATTATCATTATTCAAATATTCTGTGATGATAATATTAAAAAAAAGAATAATGTTTTCTAGGCCCCAATTTCACAGGCCCCATGAGGTGGCATGTGTCTAATACCTGTTATATCCTTATTTGATTATTTTGTTTTTTTGATAACTGATCCCCACAAAGTGAAGGTGAGTCTGGATGGACACAATCTTCGAAAGAGTAAACTCTTTTTAATCAAACTCTGTTGAGATGGTCACTTCTCTTCCAACCTAAACTTTCCAAAGATCTCCCAAAAAAAAACCCAACTATGAAGAGTATTATAACATGCAAAAGAAGTCAATTATAGGCAGTGATCAGATCAACATAGAAAGGAGGAGATGATAAAAATGGTGGAGGATGCTACAAAGCGTTTCAAAATCCTTTGTTTCTTTGTTCTATTGCTTTTAAGGTTAGTTATATTTAATTTATATATGATTTGTACGATGTTAATGTTACATTTCTGACATCGAATAAATGTAACAGTCTGAAATGTAATATTTATTCGTGTATTGCATTTGTTTCAATGCAAATAGTAATTTATATTTGTTACATTTATTAATGTAACAGTAAAATACATATATTTGTTAAATGTATCACACAACAAAAAAGGTGTTTGACATTTTCTATAAAATGTAACTAACTATTGAAAATAGAATCTGTTTCTAAATTGTTTTAATGTAAATATAACAGTTTTTATATAAATGTAACAAATCGTTGTGAGAGATATAAATATTTAAGAAATGTACTTGATGTAACTGCTTCATATAGTAACTATATATGTTTTTTTAATTTAAATTTAAATACAATAAATACCTGAATTTTTTAATGTTCAGTTAATAACATTTTTTTTAAAAAAAAATTTAATGTGTATAATAAGAATATAAGTTTGAAGAGGAATTTTGATTAAAACAATTTAGATAATTTTTGTGTAATTTAGTTTTAATTGTAATTTAGGTAAGAATTTCAAAATTCAAAATTTGAAATGGATAAATGAATTTCAAGATTCACTCATAACCGAATAGAGAAAATGGGGGGATTTGGGTTAATGAGATAGATTTTTAATGAAGGGCAGATTTGTATTTTGACATTTTACCTTTTTTTTAAAGTCAACAAACCAATTAATAAGAACTAATAAGATGATGACACCTCATGGGACTTATGAGTAGGGCTTATTTTTTGGGGCCTGAGTATCACCACTGTAAAAAAATATAGTATAAGTAGGGGCCCATCTCTCCATAGTAATCTGCCCTGTGCCCCTATTAATCACTATCATTCCATACATCAAGAAGAGGAAGATTGGCCTTTTGGTAGTAATGCTTCTAGAAAAATGATATCTTTAGCCATGTGTATTTGCAGCATTTTATTTATTTTTTAAATACACTTGTGTATGTTGACTCCATACATCTATTTGGATCGAACACTTAATATCACACACTAATGTATACATGCACCAAGAGGTCATCCACAATTACATGCATCTACACTTACATGCACATTCATCAATGTTATAAATATCGATTAAATCGATATATCGATTAGGCTTCCAATCGATATATCGATCGATATATCGATTGGCCGATTTTTTTTTTTTTTTTTTGAAAAAATGGAAAAAAAATAAAAAAAAAAGCAAAAAAATGATAAAAAAATGTGGAAAATAATGAAAATGAATAAGAATAATTTCATATGAATATATTAATAATTTTACAATGGTTTTGATTTGAAATAAAAATGCATAACTAATTAATTACAACATAAAACTATAAAAGTGATAAAATTTCATTTAAATAGATAATCCATTGCATTGGTTACAAAATCCCCTCCCTGGGTTCCACCTAATGGTGTGCCATAACCATAAGAGGTGCCACCACCATCGTTGCCGCCGTGTCCACCGTTGTTGTCATCCGAATCTGTGTCTTCTTCTTGAATTTCATTATCCACATCTCTTGTTTCATCTGATGATTCAACTCCTTCTTGGCCCTGAAATTGTGTTGCAGGGATGACTTCGTCTTCTTCATCATCGTCGTCATCCTCATCTTCAGGCTCCTCAATGATTGGCCGTTTTCCACGTCGTCTTGCACCTTCAGATTGTTGAGTCTGCTGCGTGGATCGTCTCGGGCGTTGATGTTCTATGGCGTCGCCGTATGCTTGATGCTCCACTTGAGACCATGTCAAGTCTTCACCTTGGAATACTGGGCCGTCGACATCCATAATCCACTCGTTGTCGTCTTCCAATGAATCCAAATTGATTGGATCTTCATGTTCTGGGTTACGTTGAAGATTTAGGAAACGCTCATGCAATTTTTGATTGTATTGCACGAACACCAAATCATTCAACTTCTTTTGCTTCAACCGATTCCTCTTCTTGGTGTGTAACTGTTAAAAGCAAGAAAATTAAAATGAGATATTATAAAGTAGATAAATTTTAAAAATCGTACTTCGTAAATTTGTAAGGACAACTCACATTTTCAAATGCGCTCCAGTTTCTTTCACAACCGGAAGATGAACAAGTGAGTCCAAGAATTTTGATGGCGACCTTCCTCAACTCTGGTACCTCGCCCCCGTATTTATCCCACCAATTGACTGGGATTGTGTTGTCCCTTGCTCTCACGATGGTTCCCCAACTGAACGGTCCACTTTCCTGTAAATAATAATCCAGTTGTTTCTGCAGTCTGTCTTCCACCTCCGGATCTGGCTCCATCTTCGCCATTGCCTGCACACAACGAAGCATATGTGTTTGGACTGCCGCGTCCCGGTCCGCGGTCTTAAACCATACTCCGGGGTTAAGGACAAATCCTGCATGGTAAAGGTCAGACGACATCTGGCTACTCCATCTTCCTTCGATTACCTCAATAACAGGGCCATATTGCAGTGGTCTGTACTGATAGTTTTCCTTAATTTTTTCTTTGGCTCTATCCATTGCATTGTATAAGTAGCCCATAGATGGTTTTTCATCTCCATCAACTAATCTCAAGACATGGACCAGGGGAATTGCAGCGTGAAGAGCTCGTTGTACACCTTTCCAGAATTGAACAGAAAGAATAGTTCTTTCTGTTTGTTTTCCGGTTCTAAGGTTGCACCACTTACTCTTGGTCCATTCATCTGCTACCATGAGTGTCCTAAGTGCATTCTTATGTTCCCAAAGTGATTGCAAAGTTAAGAATGATGTGGCAAATCTAGTGGGTCCTGGCCTAACAATATCTCCATTGCAAAACAATCTCATGCAATGTAATAATTGTGTGTGTGCATAAATGAAAACAGTGATTCTTCTAGCTAAACTAATAGTTCTAATATGCATCTTTCCAATGTCTTCTAAAATTAAATCAATACAATGTGCAGCACATGGTGTCCAAAATATAGTGGGGTGTCTCTCTATCACTAATTGACATGCAGCTTTATAATTAGCAGCGTTATCAGTTACAATTTGAACAACATTTTCTTTTCCAATAATATTTTCAATAACATCATTTATTTCTTTAAACAAAAATATTGCAGTGTGTGAATGTGCAGATGCATCAATGGATTTCAAAAACATGGTTCCTTTTGGAGAATTAGCTAAAAAGTTAATTAATGATCTTTGTCTTCTGTCAGTCCATCCATCACACATTAATGTACAACCATAAGTTTTCCAATGTCCTTTATGTATATCTAAAATCTTATGAGTTTCTCTTACCTCTTCTTGCAAACATGTTTCACTTATCTCATGCATTGATGGTGGGGCTAAACCAGACCCAAATCTACCTATTGCTTCTAATGCAACATGAAAAAAAGTGAAGTTAATGCATGAAAAGATACACCTGCAGTGATTGCCCATCTACCTATCTTTTGAATTGCATTTTTCCTTTCTTCTTTTTTTTAATCTATTTTCTAAAGTTGTTTGTTGTCCAGGGCCTCCTCTTAATCTTTGATCAACTACATCTTCAACATTACCTCTACAAAATAAATCCATAGGACCTCTAGTGTTTTTCCTTCTTTGTTTGGATGGAGGAGGCCTTGAACTAGGACCACCAATTTCTATTATATCATCATCACCTACATGTGGTTGTTGATCTCCTATGTCTCTAGCAAAATCTTCAGAATAAAATGAACCTCTTCTACATTTAATCTCAGATTTTTTATTCATGAATTCTTCTATTTCTTTTCTAATTTCTGGTGTTGTTCTAGGGCAAGGTTTAGCATTAGCTCCTGGTGAATGCAATATGTGTTCTTTGAGTCTGGTTATGCCACCACTACATAGATGTGAGCAAAGTAAACATTTAACTATATGTTTTTCAGTAGCACTTTTATATTCACCATATTTCCATGCAGGGTCTTTTGTATTAGCCGGTCTTAGATTAGATGAACTAGCTCCAGAAGAAGACATTTTTTTTTCAAAAAAGATTTTTTAGGTTTCAAAAAATTAAATATTAATTTTTTAATTAAGTGGATGATGCTACTTTAACTACTTTCTAAAAAATCTCTACTAAGTGCAAAAAATAAATACCTCTAAAAATAGGAGAATAATTGAAAGAGAAGTAGTTTTCCTCCAAAAGCCTTCAAAGTCTCCACCAAAAGCCTCCAAGAACTCCACCAAAGTCCTCCAAGTAGTCCACCAATATCTCCACCAAGATAGGAAGTTTTTGGATTTTTGATGGATTTTTGGATTTTTTTTTGTGGATTTTTGGTTTCTTTTGGGATTGAGGGATTTTGGGAAAAAATTGTTTGCTAAAAGAGAGAGTAGAGAACTAGAGATTGTATGAGAGATTGAGAGTGATTGAATGGAAGAGAAGGAGTGTATTGAGTTGTTGTTGTGAGAATGGAGAGGGTTTGGGAGAGTATTTATAGGATTGGGGAGAGAAGGACAAAAAAAAAAAAAATAAAAATTTGATGGGGGGGTTTATGCAAATAACCCCCCCAAACGGCTATGAAGCCGTTGGGGCCCCAACGGCTATATAGCCGTTCTAAAAAAACAAAAAAAAAAATAAACGCAGTCGGGTCGGGCTGGCCACCCGACCCGACTAGTCGATATATCGACGATATATCGACAACGGTCGATATGTCGTCGATATATCGACGATATATCGATGACGTCATGGTGACGTCAGCGGGATTTCGATATCCCTTCGCGAAACCCCCGCGATTTCGCGTTTTCGTCGGCGAAAACGATATATCGATCGATATATCGATATATCGATCGCGATTTAAAACAGTGATATTCACATGCATGTATTTACAACAGTGATGATAATATTAAAAAAAATAGTATAAATAGGGACCCATCTCTCCATAGTAATTTGCCCTGTGCCCTATTAATCATGATCATTCCATACATCAAGAAGAGGAAGATTGGCCTTTTGGTAGTAATGCTTCAAGGAAAATGATATCTTTAGCCATGTGTATTTGCAGCATTTTATTTATTTTTTAAATACACTTGTGTATGTTGATTTACATATATACACTGAGATATACTTTTGTATTTTTTTTAAAGTGAAAAAAAATAATTTTCATACACTGCGATAATGTAGTATACATTGCATTATCGCAGTGTATAAACAGATGAGAGCTGTTTCTAGGCTATAAATGGGGTTGTAAAATCGGACTGAGTGTATCAGCTCTCATGTTTTAAAGGAGCTTTGGTAAACACACTAATTTTTCAAGTCATAATTCTAACCCATACATAGTTAGTGTCATACACTTTCATCAGAGATTTTTCACATTTTCTATAAATAGATATATGTAGTTTATTGGAGTATATATTTTATTTTTTTATAAAAGTATATATATTTCATTAGATGAAATGTACTACTCTTAAGAAATTCAAAACATGTGTGGATAGAAATTAGGGCTTGAAAATGGATTGTATATAACATTTCTTTTTTTTTGAAGGGAAAATCCATATAACTCCCCACAAACATATGAAAATCCAGTTAACCCCTGTCTTTTCCTAAAATCCAATTAACCCCCCGCCCCCCCAACATCAGTAAAAGCCAAATCACTCATTTTGTCTGATATATTAACTATGAGTTACATGAATTTAACCCAACCCTGTAAATTTACATTTATACCCTCACTTAAACAAACCTAAACTGACATCCCCTAGCTTTCTTCCTCTTCCTCTTCCTCTTCCTCTTCTTTGCCTAAATAAACCGAAATCCCCCTCTTTTTCTTCTTCATGAAGTTTAAAGTCTTTAATTTGAGTTGTTTAGAGGAGTAAAAATGCAATTGTGAGGGGTTTTTTGTCTTTATTAATGAATCTTTTCTATTTTTTTCCATTTTTTCCGTGGGTATTGTGTGAATTAATTGTTCTTTCTATGTGATTGATTGTTTGTGAATCTATTTAGTTGGAGTATTAACACACTCAATTCATTTTGCAACCTTATATACTAGAATAGCATAATATATATCACTCTATCATAGTATATGGAGTTTTATTATAGTGTATGAACTATTTTTTTTTTCATTTTTTTAAAATAAAAAAATATACTATTATATCTCAATATATTATTTCATTTTATATAACAATATATACTTCAATGAAATAGTGCATAATTTTTTTTAAAAAGGAAAAATGGTCTGGACTAGACATGGGGATGCAATAGGGTTGGACATATCATTTTCCATTTATATTTGTTTTTTTCGGACATTTTCGATTCTCATCTTTGCACATATTTGTTGTTCTTTTTTCTTTTTCTTTTTCCTCTTTTTTTTTTTTTTGGGGGGGGGGGGGGGGGGGGGGGGGGGGGAGAGGGGAAGTGGGGTTGCTCTACATCTACCAATGTTCTACTTTGTTCAATATAGATTTTATATTTAGGGTTTTTTATTTAGTCTTCATAAACTATATGATTTAGTAATCGATCACCCACTTCTTGATATTTCAGTTTAAGTCCTCATATTTGAAGGATATATTCTTTTTAATCCCTCCTAGGGACTAAAAAGAAAATTAAATAATTTAATGATAAGTCCCTCCCAGGGACTAATACAAAACATAGACTTAAACTGAAATATGAAAAAGTGAGAGATCGATTACTAAATCATATAGTTTACAGGGACTAAAAAATAAAAAAAACCTTGTATTTAAACAGACTCTGATGCTGTGTCTTTCTCAGTTTGGATTTGTTCAATATGGATTTTATAATTAACAGTCCCGTTCAATATGTCTTTCTCATAAATGTTATATCTTTCTTCAATCGGATTATACATGCCTTGGCATGTGCCCTAAACTAGTATCATTAAAAATCTTGGATTATGGTGTAGTTAATTTGTAAAAACTAATTAAAATTAAGAAAAAAAGATCAATTTATCGGTTAAACTAATGATTTTGCAGAATAGATGTGAGTTGGTTGAACTTCGAATTCTTAAACTACATGAAAAATATTGCAAAATTAAAAAAATACTAGTGTTTCTATTTTTACATTTTTATTGCCATCTTCATAAAATTCAAAAGGAGACAAAGTTAAATTTCTAATTCATTGGATTTTATTCATATTGTGGAGCTTGAAAAATCTCCATAACAATGATGATGATGCGTTCACTCCTAGTTTCTTTACACTAGGACACTCAATTTAGAAGAGACACTAGAAGATCCTACTTTATAAGCAACCAAAAACTAAATAAGAATTTTTGTATCTTTTCTCATGAGTGTATGATTTATGTGTTGGGAAGACCAATAGCAGGTCACCACATGACACATTTGATAGCTATTTGTAACTAAAGGTCTTAGACGGCAGAAATCCAACATGTGAGGGTCACAACTTGGGAGACCAGATCGCATGCCTTCAATCTATATCCACCCTTCGGTAGGCAATGATAAGCCCCCATCTATTAGGTAGTCTTAACATTTAAAATCCATCAAAGTCCGATGAAAGCTCGTTAATTTTTCTTCCCATGCATAGCAATTGTGATTAGTAGCACCTATTTTTATTATTTTAAATATAGTATACATCATTTAAAGAGGCATGCATTTTTATAAAAAAAAAAAATAAAGTATATATTTCAATGAATTGGATAAATTCATTTATTTCAGATTATTTAAATTTTTTTCTAATGATGAATATACATTGTTATAGTTGCCAATGAGGTATATTGGACTATAAAACATGGCCTGAGTGTAATAACACTTTCATATATGATGTTTCATTGAACACTTAGATCCAGCATGGTCAATTATCTATTTGTGTGTGCGCACGCGAGAGCGCATGCAATACCAATCTTCAGTTTGTAGGTGGAAATTTTTTGAGTCACATTTTAGACTGATTTTGATTTTTGTAATTTACTTGTTCATTGTCTTCTTCTTCTTCTTTCTTAAACAATCTTCAATTTTTGTATGCATCTTTGATTCATCAACATGCGCATCTACAATGTGCATGTCTAGTATAAATAAATAATTTGCATGAGCAGTAATGGACATGCTCTAATACCAATTATATTGTAACGGGTGTCACAAAACTAACCTAATTTTTTTTTCAATGTGATATGAGATTAAACACCTCACCCTCACCCTCACTCAATCCATGGACTTATTGAGAGTATTAAGCCTTTTGACTATCTTGACACACCACTCCCTCAACGGTCGGGTGTCACAAAACTAAACTAATATAATACTTGTTATATATACGTGTAAAAAACATGTGATACAATATTGCATGTCATATATTTGTAAATAAAAAGATAAAAATATGCAAAATCTTATTAATTATTAAATAAAATAATAGTCTAATAGATACATGTTCATATATACTTTTGTATTGTATTATTCATAACTATAACATTGATATTGTCACCAAAAAAAAAAAAAAAACTATAACATTGATATGAATAATACAATATAAACGACATGTTTATAGAATATTGAACTATTCAAAAAAATTATTACATTTAATATAAAGGGTAATAAATTTTTATACCGTGAAATATTTTTTTATATTGTAATAAAAATAACGTAATAATTATATAATTCAATTGAAATAGATTTAATGAATATATTTAATTTGAACTATTAAAAGTCTAATATATTGACATGATTTACTTAAATCTAATTCTTTTGAGGAGAATGGTAGGCATTTAACATAAATTGTATTACAGAAGAATACCCAAACATACAAATGAAAAAACAAAAAAAATACCCATATGGCTGAATCGGATGGGTCAGGGTAAAAGAGAGATCTCTACCTAGGCCTGTCTAAGTCCGGGTAAAAGAGAGATCTATCTAGGCCTGTCAATGAGCCGCGGGTTGACCCAGACCCGATCTGATAAAAGGCATAAATACCAGACCCGATGAACTCGACAATCAAAACGGGTCGGGCTGGATCCACCATGACCCGATTCTATGGACCCAATTGACTCAATCAAAATATTATGTGATTTTTTTTATTCATGATCCAACCCAACACTTATGATCTAACCCAATATTTATAACAAAATATTGAATGATCATTTAAAATTTTAAGCATTTGAAATATTTTTACAAGCTTTTGAATTCATGTAAAAGCTTAATAATCCAAACCGGATTCCAAATGTTCCTTCATAAAATATTAAAAAATCAAAATAGTGAAGAACTATTTATAATATACTATATTCTATTAAAAAAATAAATAAATGAAGCTATTGTATGCCCTTAAAAAGTTCATCGACCTCTTTTTGTCTGGCCTAAGCATGTCAATCGATCGACCCAAACCGGACTCAATATGTTGACAGGAATAGATCTACCACAAACCCCCTAGCCAATGTGAAGGTTCACCCAATATCTTACTCCTCAATGGAGAGACGACCACTAACATACAACACCCTTTTGGCCCCCGTACAACACAATCTTTTACAACCATCTCTCATATATTCTCAATGTAAACTTTGGTCCCTCTGAACAGAAGATGATTGTGAGACAGTCGAAGAGCCAAAGCAACTGCCGAGATGAAAGACTGCGAGATTTCTTTTGCGCTCTTATCACCCTTCGGATGCCACTTTCTCCCTTTCTCCCACATCAATAATGATTTTTGGGCCCCAATTGCTAGATCCCATCCCAAGCCCCATGAGATAGCAAGTTTGAAATACCCATATTACCCCCCTCCCTAATTAATTGTTCGAGCTTTCCATAACCGCCCCATTAATCCCGAGGTGATTATGATTTGAAATATTCTTTCCGTTGTTGAAGATATCATTCAATTCGACGACCAGAAATTCACGATTTACCATTTTTGTTACTGAATGATCGGTTGGTACGAAAAACAAATATCAATTTCATTCTTTGATTTTGATTTGGTCGGCTTGGAAGAGAAGAATTCACGATTTTTTTTTGTGCAAACTGATTGTGGTGCAAATAATAGTGATCCATCCAGGTTAGGCTTTTTCGGAACCCAAAAAATAACACGATTTTAAAATTTTTAGTTTCAGATGGATCGGTGGATCTGAAAACAAACATCGAATTCTTTTTTTGTTTTAGTTTGATCGGTGGAGAAAAGAAGAATTTTGATTTATTTATTTTATTTGCGACTAGTTTGTGGTGCAAACAATGGCGATCCATTCAGGTTAGGCCTTTTTCGATCTGAATAAAACATGTTGATCTGATTTTTCGTCATTCCTTTGAGTCATCATATACATTTATTGATTCTGAATTTAATTTTAATTCAGATACATGGTTTGTATCTGGATTTATATGCATTGGATTTATATAGATTTTTGTCATTCCTTGTGTCCTAAGTATGATCTGTACAATCGTTTCTGTTTGTGTGTTTATATATAATTATGCATATTCTTACATTCAGAATATTTTTTAGCTTTACTTGACCATTATTCAACTCATTTACTTTAAGTTTCAATTATCGAATGTGTATTTGTTAATTCAAAATCCAGATACACTTGTATCTGAATTTGATATCCAGCCCAATTTGAAGTTTGATATTTTTATTTCTATGAATTGATTAATATGTATCTGGTTAATATTTAATTGCTTATTGTTGGTATATTTGAAGACCTTTTATGAATTATCTGTGCACTGCTCATTAGCATGTAGACCATAATTTTTCATTTGGATTTCAGATACATTACTGTAGCTTAATTTGGATTTCATTTGGACAGGATATCATCATCATTTTTCTTCGTCTTGCTGTAATCGTATGACCGATAGATGAAGGACTTGAATAGATTCTAGGATGGAGTTCTCCGGAGCATGTCTGAATGCCTCTTGCTTAACTCCAATGTTGTCAATGTTTCAAATATTATGTGCACCGTAGATCTGTACTAGGAATAGTATGCCCGGTTTCTTCTTTGTTCAGCAACTCTGTCTTTTTGAGCTACTGCATAATACATATTTAATTTTCAGTTGTCAAAACCGTCCTTTGAGAAATCATATTGATACAACATCCGGATACAATTAAAATGCCTATTACATTGAAATACATATGCACTTTGTTTTTTAAGATACATGTGTATCTTAAAAATTAAATCTGGAGTTCATAAACAAATAATAGAGGCAAAACCAGATAAACCATCTATATTTCAGATACAGCCAAGGGATTTAAATATGTTTTTACAGAACACGAGTACAACAATTTCAGATACAGATTTCATTCAGATACATACAGTGATTTAAAAAACATTATGATATTTTCATCAAGCCAATACATGCTAATTATCAAATATAAAATAATAATACATGATCTATTTTCATATGAAATTTAAAACATTTCATTTGGCTTTTTTCAATTGTTCAATCAGTCAAGAATTTTTTTTCACTAAAAGTTATGAAACAATTGCACTCGTGGACACACACTGATGCCAAGATGACATGACCCCGGGAACCTATTCGAATGGAGCTCTACGCCTTCCTCATCACAACGCGTATTTCGTCTCTCTCGAATGGACTTTTATTGAGACTTTCTTGCATTATTTGCATTTTTAAATACATGTCTATGAATTATGTTTTTGTTCTATCATTTTTTTTGTTTTCTCATAAAATCAGCAATGTGCACGAAAAAACCTAAAAAATTTGAAAAATGACAAAAAATATTTCTGCAATCTAGATACACTGGTAAATGAAGACAATGTATCAGAAACAATTTTGTTATATATTAGAGATTAATGACATGTTTTCAAACAAAAAAAAAAAAAAAATTCCAAATACACTAATTTGGTTGGATTTCAGATGCATGTATCTGAAACATTGATTTCAAACCAATCTTTATGGATTTCAAATGCATGTATCCGACACAATGATTCTTTAAATAGATTTCAGATTCACTCAGTTTAACAGATGAACAATGTGTGAAAGGGGAACCTTGACGATTGAATCGTTTCATATTTGATTTTGAAAATCAGAGATTTCATCTTATAAGAAGTGCAAAAATTTCATCCAATCGACCTGTTTAGATCGCCAAAAAAAAAAAAAAAAAAACCGCGACGGGGAAGCGTCGATTGTGGCAATAAATTTAAAATTTTTTCTCTGCCATTGTTGATGATTTGTTTGGGGAAGAGAATAAGATGATAGACTCTTGATAGCTTTTTTTTGTTTTTTTGGGTTCGTATGGTTTCGCACAATTCGAAAACTCTAAGTTTTAAAATTTTTCCAAATATGTTCAGTGGGGAGGGGGGGGGGGAGGATTCAATGATGCCGCGATTTTTGGGATTCCGTTACGAAAATTAATGATAGTATTAATTAGTTGGAGTCAATTTTTAAAATTCTTATAAGGGTAGTCATGTCATTATCTTTTTTATGGTTTGAAAAAGTCAAAACATGGAATCAATAGAAGAGTGCCACATATTGAGGCTCATTAATGGGGCCTAATTTCTAGGGTCCAGGTAGCAGCACTGCTCCCACATATCTTTAAGAGATTGGAAACCCGTGTCCAAACCATATATGATATTCCACCTTATCTAGATAGAAGGGGGATTCACATTTCAAATTACATGTCATCGCCTCTGATTTAATAAATCAGGGGACTCACATGTCAAATCAATTTTTCACTTTTTAAAATTTCTTATGCACCTCTTTCTTTTTTGCTTGGTAAAACTCTTTAAAGATTAACTAGTTTACTTATGCACATTTTATTCACATTTTATCCATAAAACTTATTAATGGTCAGCTAAACAACACAAACAATTTATTACGTTTTCGAATAAAAATAACTTTAAATACAATCCAACAAAAAATAACTTATTCCTCATTTATACTGACATAGTTATTTATCTCAAAATAATTTGTGTCGCAACCTACGGGGGCTACAAGTTTTGGAAAATGGTAAGCATGACCTGAGTTACAGATTGTGCAAA
This sequence comes from Acorus gramineus, assembly GCA_030737835.1. NCBI lineage: Eukaryota > Viridiplantae > Streptophyta > Magnoliopsida > Acorales > Acoraceae > Acorus > Acorus gramineus. The sequence goes on from CM060850.1 coordinate 16,234,870, forward strand.
GAAGCAAAGCAAGTCAGTAACCCACAGCTGAGGCCCGAGAGAGAGCTACAGCTCTAGCCCACAATGCACTATCACTCATCAATGACAAGCCTCTCATTTATAAACTCCACATGACTCGGCTCTAACACAATATAAACCCAGCCTTTTATAAACCTCGCAGCCACTTCCCATATGTTTTCAAAATACGGAGATGCCCCTTCGAACACCACTTGATTCCTAGTTTGTACCACACACCCGTATGAACAATAGAACAATAGCCTTTTTGCTTCTGTCCCCATGAATTTTAAGACTGTTCCCAGCCATCCACAACTGATCAAGGCTATCCAACTGCGAATGAATACCGATCGCCGTACAAAGCATCGACCAAAGAGATATATGTATAGTCATCTCTGTGTCAGTATTGCACAAGACACAAACCATGAGCTCACCATGTACCCACTTTGCTCTGTATGGCTTCCTCAATGTCTTGTCTTGATACATCAACCATAGAAAACCCAGCACCTTGAGAGGTACCTTAATGCCCCAAATTTTCCTTCTTTTTCATTCATTTAAGTGAAGGCCAACCTCTCTTTCGGTCATCAACCTTAACCACTCCTCACCGTGAATCCTTCCCATGGCCGTGGGCTCCATTGAGCCTCGTCTGCCATGTAAAGTGATGTATCCAAGATGGATTCACAGTCAGCAGAAACTGGGTTTTGTGGTGGGAAATGGGGTACATTTTCTTTTCTGGCTTGGTGGCTGGTTGCAGCAGAATGCAGCAGCTGACTTTTTCTCGAGACTGTGTTGCCTTGCAATTTGTATGAAGGATAAGCTGGAAATGGCACACCAGTTGGTGAATGGTTCACTAGTGTGATTTCCAAGGCCAAGGAGGGAGGGACCTGTCTGATGAGAATGAGATAGATGTTGGAGCCTGCTGAGTCTCTTGCAAAATGTCCAGATCAATCCAGATGCAAAAGATGACGTACTGTGGATGAGGGGAAACCTGGGAATTTCTGTCTATTTTTTTTTACAAACCAGGCCGAGGATTTACCTCATGGTGGTGATGTGCTTGATGGAAGGGACATTAGGGTGATCGTAGGTTCCTGGGTGGCTAAATCTCCTCTCAGAATCCAAGCTTCTAAGTGGACTCTATGTCTATATATCGTGGTGTGCTTAAGTGAATATAGCCATGTGGGTTAGTGGGGTATCTATCATTTTCACTTGTGTGGGAGTCAGGAAGGGGATGCAGATGACCTTTTCAACAACTTTTCCTGTTATGGAATATGTTGGGCAATGCATCGGGCAGACATTATGATTTTAGTACCATTCAGATTGTAATGGATTGGTTCAGGCAAATATAAAGAGAAAAAAATTCAGTCTGCAGGCTGTAAGTTCAGCCATTTGGTTGACTGTGAATAACAATTCAGGGGCAAGAAATGTTATGTTAATCGCACTTGGGCATAGGCGTATGTGATTTGCGTCCTAAAAGAGTGGTGCATGCAAATCCTCAGAGATAAAGAATCACTACTGGAGGGATGCTTTATGAAGAGTGGGAAAGTCCCTGTGGGAAATAAGCTTTTGGGATAGGGACATTTCTTATGTCCTCTCCCTTTTATTCTTTCCTTTTTTGTAACCTTTACTCTGAATTCACGAGGTTCACTAGTTTTAATAAATTGGACACCACCCTTACTCAAAAAGAGGGGCAAGAAAAGGAAAAGATAAGAAGAAAAGAAAAAAAGCACAAACACAAACATTGTGCAGCATCCAAATAGATGTAAATCATAGACTATCCTTTGGTCAAAGAATGGGAAAAAAAAAAAGAACTCTCGTGGAATTCAGAAAAGTGTAGGAATTTAAAATTGAGAAGCCCTGCATATATGTGGGATAGAAAGCAGAGAGAGACCGGAATAAGCCTCCCCTTTTGGGATGACAATCTCTTACATGTAAGACTATGTAACACACAAGAAGGTGATTGAAATAGATGATGACAACAAGTACAAATTGGTTGGAGAGAAGATTCCTGACCTTCCAAGGAGATGTTTATCCAGTCATAGGTGATTTAGTCTATCACCTGATAAATAAAAAAATTAGGTAGTACACTCCCAAAGTAGTTCCCTATGTAGACATTGAGATCCACAAGATACTTGAGAGCATCAGCCATCTAATGAACATGGACACTTCAATGAATATCCTATTTCCGTGTGCAACACATATCAGACATGGGGCACGACATGATACACACGTGTCGGACACATCCTATACATGTCCAAAATTTAAAAATAATTTTCTGAACTTCAGACACATTGGATGCAAGATGGATAAGGCATAGACGACAACATGTTAAATCAAATGATGTTAAAATCTTAATTGAGTTGATAGTTGCCACACTATTGTGGTTATATTAACTTTTTGTAATGTGTGCTCCATTTTTAAATAATCATAATATAACGTATATATTATATTTTTATTCATTGTTCTGCCTTTATCGTGTCTGTAACTTAATATTTCAGGATTTTTTGTGTCACCGTGTCCATATTGGTTTGTGTTCATGTCCCATGTTCGTATCCATGCTACATGGTCAGCCATTAAACACTGTGCAAGAGAACTAAGTAGTTTCCATCTCAATATGGGAGCACAAGGCCCACTGTAATAAGGGCTTCGAATTTCACTAAGGTGAACTTGATTTAAACCAAAGGTCAGGACTGTCTGTGAATCCTTTTTGTTTAGAGGGATGGGTAAAAACTCTTCCTTAAACAGGAGGTTCTTTCTAATAGAGGGATACTTCACGGTAGCTGCGTTCACATTTCATCAAGAAATTAGGTTGGAATGCATGATGATTTAGTTTGAAGCCATAAAACTTTGGAATATTAATATGGTGTGCAGTCCATGATTTCCAAAGTCATAGTGTATTGACAGAACTTCACCAGAAATGCATTTTGAAGTTGGGCAATTATAAACCAACTACATCGAGTAGCAAATTTGGAGTCCAATTGTTGGAGTTACACTAGGTCATATGGTCCAAGCATCTTTATATTTTTGTATCATAGAGATTGCTGGGGGAATATCAACACACATCCCTCCACTAATAAGAAGGCTCATACAGATAAGGAACTAAATACTGCAACCTTAACCAACCACATTCTTAAGATCCTCCAAAGAGGTATGAAGTGTATGAAGACAGAAACCAATTATGCAATCAAAACATCAAATAGATATTGATGATAAGTTTAACCACAACTGGAAGAACAAACTTTTTATTCATTACAGAATCAACAAGGTAAAAATAAAATTCATAAATGTGAAAAAAAGGGTGAGGAGAATCTCTCTAGAAACAGAAAGGCAACATACAATTAGTTCAAGCTACAAAGCATACAACACAGATCACAAACATGAATTTGATACAACCCAGCCTTTGTTGGGGTAAGATGGGTTCATCAATTAGGTCGTAAGCAGAAATTCATCCTACCATAAGATACAAATATGCATAAAGGGAGAAAGATAGAGAAAGCACATACAATCTACTCCTGAAGATCCGGATCATTCTTGCCAAATTTGAGAGGGAACTCATCGTACTGGTCAGAGAAACCATGGCCATCACTGATGCTCTTCAACGATGTATAGACCTGATACATGGAATGCCTCTCCCTGGGCGTGGAGGCCACGCAACCACGCCCAACCTCCAAGAACCGCAAGATCTGATCATCACATCCCTTCCCACGTAACACCGTGTCAATAGCATCTCTGACCCGACCGCTCCCAGAGAGCCAGTTGAACCAATCAACCAAATTCCCCTTAAACCCCTCATCCGCATTGCCAGTAACTTCAAGCGGCTTCTGCCCCGTTGCAAGCTCCAACAAAACAACACCAAAAGCATACACGTCCCCCTTTGCAGTTGAGATAGGATTGCTCCCATACTCCGGTGGCACATAACCAAGATCTCCCCCAAAATCCCCATCGATGAGAGCGTTGCTCACAGCGCTGGCATCGCCAACTCCATTGCTCTCAGCCGCCCCCCACCTTGAGAGGCGGGCGATCCCAAAGTCCGTGATCCGAGCCTCATAGTCTTCATCAAGAAGAACCGCTGAGGAGCTCATGCTCTGGTGGAGGAACGGCGGCTGGCAGCCGTGGTGGAGCCACGCGAGCCCTCTAGCCGCGCCGATCCCGATCCTGAGCCTCCCTGGCCAGTCCAACGCCGCCCTCGCCCTCCCCGACCTGTGAATTATCGACGCTAACGAACTGTTTGGCATGTGCTTGTAAACGAGAAGCCTCTCATCCTCCGCGGCAATGCAAAACCCCAACAACGGAACAAGATTCGGGTGGCGGAGCTGCCCGAGCCTCACCATCTCCGCCCGGAACAGCTTCTCCGAAACCCCGATCGAAGAACTCCGAAGCCGCTTAACCGCAAGAGCCGATCCATCCGGCAAGACTGCCTTATAACAGACCCCCGAAACGCTCCCGCCGCAATCCACAACGTTGCCTGCATCAAAATCATTGGTGGCGGCCAACAAATCGGCGAGCCGCACCTTCACAATGGGCTTCTGGAAGAGCGAAACCTGCGCATAACGATGCGACCGGAGCCGCTCCACCCACCCCTCCCCATTCGCCCCCTTCTTGCGGCTCCTGAAGAACCACCACCACAGACCGAACGCGAAGAGAAGAGAAGCGGCGGCCCCAAAAACGCCCGCAGCGAGGATGATGATGAGACCGGTCCGGCCCAGCCCGCCATTTCCCCCGCATTTCCCGAGAGGGCGGCCACAGAGGCCGGAGTTTCCGTCGAAGGAGGAGGAGCTGAAATCCGAGGCGAAGGACGACGGGATCGGGCCGGAGAGGCGGTTGGAGGCGACGGAGAAGGAGGTGAGGCGGTCAAGCCCGGAGAGGGAGCTCGGTATCGCCCCGGAGAGGGAATTCTCGCCGAGGAGGAGCGTGTTGAGGTAGCGACAGTTGGAGAGGTCGGGAGGGATGGGACCGGAGAGTTGATTGTTGGAGAGATCGAGAGTCACCAGGTAGGGGAGCCAGTCGCAGATGGAGGAGGGGATGGGGCCGGAGAGGCGGTTGTTGGAGAGGTCGAGGTGGGTCATGGAGGGGCAGAACTGGAGGGAGGAGGGGATCGGACCCGAGAGGGACATGGAGGGGAGTTGGAGGCGGAGGACGCGGTTCTCGCGGTCGTTCCAGCAGGAGACGCCGGAGAGGGAGCAGATGGAGCCGACGCTGGTGTTTGCGAAGGTCCAGGAGGAGAGGGTCCCCTGTGGATCTGAGAGGGATTTTTTGAAGCCTTGGAGGCACTTCACGTCGTCTTCTACGGCGGATGAAGAGGGTTTTGGTGTTAGGATTGTTAAAAGAAGGTAGAGGTGGAAGGGGAGGAGAGTTGATCCTCTCCTCGCCATTGTTTTTCTTCTTCGGCTGGTTTTTGTTTGTGTTGGAGAAGAGAGAGAGGAAGATCTGAGTCTGAGAAGTACTTTTTTTTTTTATAATTATTATTATGTTGTTGTGACGGCATAGCCGTCGAATGATGAGTTTGTGATCGTGATTGGGGGTTGATTGATTTTGAATGAGAAGTTATTTTAGAAACCGGATCCACTCCGGATTGAATCCGACCACTTCAATCAGTCTCGATTACTGAACACTTCTTTTATTGCATAACATATAAATCAAAAGAACTGCGCAATTAATCGTGGAAGTATAATACTAATAATACTTGGAAATATATATTTTCTGCGATAGTTGATTGGATCTAATAAAAGAGAAATATATACTCAATAATTGATTGTACAGTTCGATTTATACATTGTATAGTATGATTAAAGGGGTATCCAGTTCGATACTGATCGAACTAATCGGATCCAACCTCGTTATTTTACTTGGTGTTTAAGTTGGTTGGGGTCAAGCCTGTATTATAATTTTAGAAAAAATATATATAGGCCCCAGTTTGTTTATGTCCAGTGTTTTAATACGTGGAATGTGGATTGTATGCGATTAAAATACTGAATGAAACATATGCCATATGCTTTTGTAATTTTTTATTAATAAAAATTAATTATGTAATGATGATTTTAAAATAAGAGATAAATTTTAAAGATATCACGTACCAGATTTATTTTTGGCATTCTTTTAGTCACATTAAAACATTAATACTATCAACATTAGTTAATGATATGTTCACAACAACTTTCAAAATGAAGGATCCTTGCGGATAAGCATAAACCTATGTAACATCAGCATATTATAAAGCCATGTATAAGCACATCATTAAAGCATGTGTCTAGAGATTGAGAGATAGTGACGGATCAGAAACATATCTAAGTCCATGTTCATTACATGCTAACATCTGAATGGGGACCGTTATTGACTCCCCTATTTAAAGAAAAACCACCCCTATAAGAAGAGTCATGATACCCAAGCCTCACCTCCACTCACAAGCCCCATGAGATGTCATCATTTGATTGGTTGATTTGTTTGATTTGTTGACTTTTTCAAAAAATGGTAAAATAACAAAATACAAATTTATCATTCATTAAAAATTTGTCTCATTAACCCAAATCCCTCCATTTTCTCTATTCGGTTATGACTTTTCTATATGAATCTTAAAATCCATTTACATATTTCAAATTTTGAATTTTGAAATCATTACCTAAATTATAATTGAACCTAGATTAGAAATTATCGAAAATGTTTTCATCAAAATCCTTCAAACGACCAATTTTTTCTAAGTATTTATTGTATTCAAATTTAAATAAAAAACACATATAGTTAACATATGAAACAGTTACATTTTATATTGGTAGTTACAAATACATTTTTTAAATGTTTATGTCTCTCACAACGATTTGTTACATTTATATAAAAACTGATACATTTACATAGATGGAACAAACAATTACATTTACCTAAATGTCAAACAGTTATATTTACTCTTTGAAATCATGTATTTCAATTTCTAGTGCACTGCCTTTCAAAGAAAATGTATCAGAATCCTCTGCAAAAGTATGTACTTCACTGTTACATTTATACATCATTTCTATTTGCATTGTTAAAAGAAATGCACAACATGAGATAATGTTACATTTCAGAGTGTTACATTTATAAATGTAACAAAATTGTGTAAATGAGTATCCGAGTTCGGGAGTCTAATATAAACATCACACGAACCATTAACAATTAAATGTAACAATATTAAAAGTTACATTTATGAAATCATAACGAAATAAATATATAAAAAAGTGTGAAATAGTGATCAAAACATAAAAAAAAAATTCATTTTCTGAATTGAAACATGTAACATAGATTGAATATTTGATCATCAAAAATTTAATTTAAAAAATCATATGACTTTCATTCAATAAGATAAAAAAATGATAAAAAAATAATTGACAAACCTAATCCGTAAGATATTGTTGGAGATCTAACTCGATAAAGAACAAATCAGTTTTTCAAACTTCTCAGGATTAAAATTTCAGGACTGCTACGAATATGTTCATCATAAATTATTAGGTTACTCTTACCTACATAAAATAGGAATGAATGGTTTTACACAATGCAAGGAAGAAGAAATACAGTAATTAATGAAATCTCCACAATCCTATGAATAAATCAAACTGTTTTCCTTGTTTAGAGGTGGTTATCAATTAGAAGGTATAATAGGTAATGTTCTATTGCCACATCATGGGGCCTGTGATGGGGCCTGAAAAGTTGGGGCTTGGGAATCATTATTGCTATAAGAAACCCACCTTGTCTACTTTTTTTAATTTACAGAACCACCCCATGTTAAATTAAGGGTATGATCAAAGTAAAACCACCCCCAACTCATTTTGGTCTCTCTCTCTCTCTCTCTCTTCAACCCATCTCCCACCGTGAGCCACTCTTCCAATTGCCACCACGACGCCCGCCGATCACCTCCATAACGACCTCCGATCGCCGTCCCATCTTCCACCCACTTTCCTCTCTTTCCTTGGCCGCCTCCGGTGTTGGTAAATACCCCCCCCCCCCCATCTTTGTCATCTTCTTCTTGTTGTTGTTGGTGTATTGTTTGTGTTTTTTTTTGTCCTTTAAAACTCTAACTGATCAATTATTTTATCCTTTAAAACCTGAGCTGATCAATGATTTTGTGCTTTGAAACCCTAGTTGATCAATGAATGTTGATTCACATTCTAATTGGGAGTTTTTGGAATGGTTTTTGGATGAGTTTACTAACATGATGTTGGATGAGTTGGGGTGGTATATGGGATTTATATCTCTGTTTTGGTGAGGTTTTTGGGATGTGCTGAGGAATATGTTTTTTTTTTTTTTTTGGGGGGGGGGGGGGGGGAGGTGGTTTAGCTTATTTTGTAACTTTTGTAATTGGTGTTTTATTTAAAAGCATACCCCTTTTTTTGTGTATATGATCCTCGTGGGTATTCAAACAGGTGGGTATTAAAAATCATACCCCTATATTGTTCAAACATGTTTTTATTTTAGAGCTTGAATAAATATGTTTATGTAGGTGTATATGTTTCAAAACACAAGACTAAGTCTATTTTGTTCTTTCTCAAACAAATTAAGTAAGTACACTTGATGAATTAATGTGTTTACCAAGGCTCCTTCATATGCCAACACATTCATATGCCAATCAAAACAATACAAATGTTACTTAATTCATCATGTGTACTTTCTTAAACAGGGTAGAGATGTGTTGATTGGCATATGAATGATTGATTGGAGTATTGTTTTGATATAGTATTGAACACACCCTAGTATTTGTTAATTCATCATGTGTACTTACTTAATTTTTTACTTAATCTCTTGTATATGATTAAGTATTTTACTTGATTTTTTACAATGCAGTATGACTTTCAAGAAACATATTTAACCTACAGCTTCCAATAAAAAAAATCATACCAATGACGTGGCGTCGAGTTCTCGAAATGATGAAGTTCAAGTAAATCCACAAGAAGATCAATATGTGTTGATGCAAAACATTTTGGGATGTGTATTTGGCTGATTAACAATGCTCATTGTATTTGGCTGTTTGATGTTGAATTTTCAACGTGTTTTTGTTGATTATCAATATAAGTGCATATGCACAATTTTAAAATGTGTAGTTTTACTAGGTGGTTGTTTCGGTGGTGCAACAATAGAATTTGATTCTTTGCAGCTTGTTATTCAATGTAATTTGTTGATTTAAGTGTTATCTCTGACAGTGGAGCATCCAAAGTAGTAATATGGTTATCAAAGTACTTACAGAAAACAAGTGTGATTTTCTGTAAGGTTCGACACCCCAATTTTTGACGTATGAAGAAATGTCAACACTTGTACTATCAAACATGTCACAGAAAAACAAGTGTGTCATGTCTTGTAAGTATCGACACCCCAGTTGTCAACAAATGAAGTTTCTATCGACAATGTTACTGTCAAACATGTGACATAAAATAAGTGTCACGTTTGTATGGATCGACACCCCAGTTGTGAAGAAATGATGATCTGGTCGACAATTGTGTTGTCGAACAGGTGATAGAAAACAAATGTCTTTTTCTATATAGATCGACGTCACAAATGTTGATGGATGAAAATACTGTTGACAAATGTTCTGTTGAACATGGGGTGTACAGTAGAGGGGGTGGGTTTGGCTCAAAATGGGGTGACTTTGGTAGGAGTGGGTTTCCTTTGGTTTTAGAGTGCATAAATTCTATTAATAATGGGGTGGTTTTCTCTTTGCATGGGGTGGGTTGGGAACCCCCATTCGTGAATTCATGTCCCACACCCACTTGCCATAGTGGTGTAAGGACACCCCTTGTTTGTCAAGGGTCATGAGTTTGATACTCTGTGGAGGCAGGAGGAAGATAAAATAAGAAAAACAGCCATGTTGGCTGGGTGTCTCTGTCGTCCTGGTTTGGGCCTATGTACTAATTATGAATTTGATGAGTTGCAGTTGAAGACATGCATTTAGGGCTGGCTGAAAACAAATGCAGATGATATGCTGATCTTTTTTTTTTCAAAATGGTTAAGTGGGTCGGGGGGCTGCCCGACCCAGTTTGTTTGTTTGTTTTGTTTTTTTTGTTTTTTTGTTTTTTTTGTTTTTTTGTTTTTTTTTTAAAAAAAAGCTAAGCAAGTGCATATGCAGAAGCGGCCTGCATATGCTTGCCTGATCCGCATAACGCACCTTTTCCATGCAACCACATATAGTGCATTTCAAAACGCTGCTTATATCCATGTCAACTCTTTTTTTTCTTTTTCTTTTTGTAAATCCATATAACCTTTTTGGGTTATATTGATATGCCCCCTATTGTACGGGTTAATACATTTAAATTAATGTGTGGTTAACTTAACCATAATAATTGAATTACTTTTTTACCCTCGTCACTTTCACCCACACTTAATGAAAAATGCATACAATCTCCTAAAAGTTTATGAATATTCATATTAACCTATTGTTTTTTTGAATATCCATATAACTCCTTATATTTTTCATGGATAAAGATTTAAGCTCTTGAGTTTGTTTTCTATTAAAATGTAATTAATATTTTGTAAGTTGATTTTCTGTCAAATTTTAAGAAATATTCTGACTATATTATATTCATCTAAAGGTATTACAAATGCGTTTATCTAAATAATCTCATCAGATTTAAGAAAAATTTAATATAATCTCTCGAAATGATCAAATTTCCTTCGTAAAAAAAAAATCCACTGTGTTTCTTCCTCAATGTGTTAAGAATAAATTATTGTTTACTGTTAGCTTAACCAAACATGAGTTTTAACTAAATAACGGTAGAGGGTGATATGAATTAAACGCGTAATTCAGGTGGTATATGAATATTCAGAAAAATGAGGGGTCGATATGTATATTTGCAATCTTTTAGGAGATTACATGGACTGAATCTGTAATCAAAATACACTACAGACTCCATACATAATCACATGTCCTGTGAGAGCCAATTACATACAAAGACATCCAAATACAACCATGCTGATAGTCTCTGCTACTCGCGGGCCGGGGCGCTACTCCGCTACTGATGAAGTCCCTCGGGGAGCTCCTCCTCCGGATCCGACTCAGGTGACCCAACCCACTACACCCTCACCCTCACCCTTCAATGGGTGACATAGGATATTGGGACTAACAACACATAACCAGCGGGTCGCTTCCGCCAACCCGCTACACCCTCACCCTCACCCTTCAATGGGTGTCACAGGATTTTGGTACTGACTAGGCTGTTAACAGAACAGCCTAACCATCGCATATGATCCACTCGGATCCGCAGACAACACATCATAACAACACTAATGTTCTGAATTCCTCAGAACCCACCAGGGCGCATAACTACGATGCGGGGAACATGCATAAGGTTGTAACAGGGTGGAATATCGTTGGGGAAAGAAACTCGGGAGGGCAGCGTGAGTTCCCGCTATAGGACACCCCGACAACCAAACAAGGAACACGGTGTACCCTAACCCGGGTCTCACCGCTGTCCTCGCAAGGCCCCTCCCCTATAATATTCACTATAACATGCATTGTAAACAAATACTAGCATTTAATCAAATAAATAAACTAGTAATGGCCAATATTCATCCAAGGTGCCCCAGGAGAGGTCGGTATACGCACAAGTGCGTATAGCACCTCTCTACTGGGTTGGATTGTCCCACTCACCGGAACTCGGGTCGACGCGCGACCGTCCGTCGAGATCTGCAAGACAGTGTATTAACTACCCGACCGCCCGGGTGCACCGCGCGCTTCAGCCCCCGCACCCCACATGCCTCGCTCCGGCCCGCGAGCACCCCGCGCGCCCCCGCGCGCAGCTCCTCGCGCGCCGCCTGGGCTGCTGCTGCTGCTGCTGATTGGCCCGGACGACCTGCCACTGCCCGAGCGCCACCACCACCTCTCCCTTGACCACCGACCATCTCCAACCACCTCCGACCACTCTCCGACGACCCCCACTGCCACCCACCACCTCCCAAGCACAAAACCCTCCCCTAGCAATCATCTAGACAAGAAATAAGAGGGAAAGGAGGCTTACCGAGGGGAGGAAGAGGCGTCCGGTGGATCTCCACGCGCCGAAACCCTTCCCAAAAGCCTTCTCACGCCCCGATCTAGCTTGTCCCTCGGAATGGGCCAAATCAGAGGACGAAAAGGGGAGGTCGGGGAGGCTAGGATCGTCGGAATTCGGATTTGAAGACACCGGAGCGTAGATCGGGACCCGATCTACACTTCCCGTGCTTTGGGTTTTCGATTTCGAGGGGTGGAGGGGGCTCAAACGGAAGAAAAACGGAGGAGAGGAGAGAGAGAGCTCAAGGTCGGGGATGATGAATAGTGATTTCAAATTTTTAGATTCCATTTATGTAATGTGCGACTTAAAAACCCGGATACGCCCCGGAACTGCGAAATTTTTGCAAACGATGCCAGAATTCGATGAAATTTTCATGAGTGGCTTAAAATGGCACCAGGCATGAATATATATTTTTGTGGTGAAGTTAAGTAATGGAATATTCTACTAATATTTTTCTTAAATTGATAGAAATAACTATTGAAACTTTCAGGGGGTTATATGGATTTTCAGAAAAAACCCGGTTTCTTATATTTTCTGTCATAGAGCAAAATTATAATGCCCCTTGACTAAGGGCTCAATTTTTTTTTTGCCCTTGGACTTGTTTGATTTTTTATATTTACCCCTGAAATTTGGTCCAATTTTTTTGCCCCTAACCAGTGTCAATTCATTTTTTATACCTAAAATACTCTCATTGGTAAATTGGCATTATATTTCTGTAATTGGTCGACATATTTATGTAATTTTGTAGTTGATACATTGGTATACATTATGTAATGTTCTAGTTTCTGTTGCATTGTTGTTATGTAAATGATTTTTGCAAATTACTGATTACATTTTGTAATTGTTTATAAAATGTCAGCACTTGGTCATTTATATATATATAAATTGATATTAAATTACTTTAATTAGTGATTATATTTCTATAAAATTATATGTCTAAAAGTTAATTCCATTGGCACTTTTTGTAATTGATTATGTGATGTCGTAGTTTCTGTAATTGCTAAGTAAATGGATCAAGAAGTACTTTTATGAAAACATTACAATTGCTGATATTCATATGTTTATAGTTCGGATTTATGCGATTACTAATGTTGTTCATACTTCTAAATGAAAATTTGTTTAGGTGACTGATTGTTGCATCTTGAATGTAGCTTGACAGTGCATTATTCATTATGAAATACGTTAAATGTCTAATTCGCATGCCTTTCAATGGATTTCGATTCACCCAAGAGGACATGAAGAGGATCAAGGGGGGGCCAAAAACTGATTTCATTAGGATATGAAAAAAGGATTTTTTTACTTTTAAGTCCCCACAAATTATGGGATTTAGTGATCGATCCCTCACTTCTTCATATTTTGGTTTTAGTCCTCAGATTTGAAGGATATTCTCCTTTTTAGTCCCTGGGAGGGACTTATCCTTATATGGTTGTTGATTATTTGTGGTTGATATAAACTGTGATGCATGGGTTGTGCTGTTCACTGAGCGTGTGGCTCACCCCTCGCATAATATTTTTCCAGTGATTACTGAGGAGGACTTGAAGGAGGAGCTCCCTGAGCGACTGCACTAGTAGCGGAGTAGCGCTACGTCCCGCGAGTTTCTGATGCCATCAGCATCCTTCCTTTTATTGTATGTATATAATTCTGTGCTTGGGCACCCAATTGTGTATTATTTGGATGTATGTGTATATATTGGCTCTCACAGGACGTTTGATTTGTATCGAGTCTGTAGTATGTTTTTGGATTACAGACTCAGTCTTTTAGCTTCCGCTATCTGTGTATATATTATGTCAGCCTTGCTTTCATCTGTGTTGTTGTCATTCTAGTTGTTGTTTAGAGTGATTTTATTGATTCCCTGTTTAGACTGCTGATATCTTGTATACACTTGTCGCGACCCGGGGACGGCCACCCTGGGGCGTGACATATTATATATACACAATTTAATGTAAAAGTCTTTTAGGGGCAATTTTATCTTTTGCAGGGACTAATTTGTTTTTATGACTGTTTATAAGTACTTCAATGTCTACACAATTATATGTGATGGAATATTCTAGGAATATTTCATTAAATTTGGATGGAAATTTAACTCAGGGATGATAATTGGGTTTTTCTAAGTTTTCAGGGACTCGTACGTCTGTCCTAATTTTAGTAGGGACTTATATGGGTTTTCCCATGTTTGTAGGGACTTAGATTTCTTTAACCCAAAAAAAAACCTCTCTGATTTAACTTTAGTCCCCAGTGGCCATAGCACAACGGTTCAAAGTTTATTTGTGTTAAGGGTAGATCTTGGATTCGAGTTTTGGCGTTGAGTTACCCACCTGTTTGTTGGCGATTATTCAAAAGAATTTTCCTGGGACCAGGGCAAACAAGCGGATGTTGCCTTCTCAGCTTGACTTTAAGGTCAGTCACGGGGTCCCTCCCATATATATATATATATATATATATATATATGTATGTATATAAAACCACATAATTTACATTTATCATACTTAATAAATCAATCAAATTCCATAAGTCCCAGTTTCAGTAATAATTCAAGTTTTTATCAGTATCAATTTATGCAAATTCAATCGTAACAAATAGCATATATATTAACAATTTATCACACAAACATTCGAGCTAAGGAGGCTATTCATCTACTATATATATGAAAATTTAGACAAATATATATAACCACAAAAATATTTCATCAAACACATGATAGTCACAAGATTAAACACTCAACCTTTCAAACATGATCGCTATGATGCTTCGAAAGAGTAAAGATAATGTCGGATTGAAGGTGGTCTTTTCACTCAATAAATGTTGTCAGGTCGAAGGTCTGCCTCCAAGGTAAGATCCGGGTCCTCGCGCTTAAGATCCTGCACCAAGAGAGTCTAGGATACCGGTGTGATGCCAGCCAAAGGGACTCTCACACTCAAGTAAGTGGAGTGAATAAAGAAGATTAAGATGGCCCTAGGAACCAGAAGACCAGAATAGTTTTTAGTGCCTACTTAATGTCTGTATCTCCTCCTCTTGCCCTTTTAGATGTAGTGTCTTTTTTTTGCTCAGATGTCCCTTTGTCTCGGTAGAATCTTCTCATAGAAGATTTCGCGAGGTACAGGACTGGTGGTTTGTTATAATGTCGGGGCCACATGGCGTAGCCTCATTGACCCTAACCACTTAATATCACAAATTGAAAGAAAATGAAGGAGATGGTGAATGACAATTAGTTTTCAATGGATACGGTGAAACAACATGGGGGGGGGGGGTTGTTTGGAAGCTTCAAGATTCCCAATGGTTGGAAATTCCACCATTGGGAGGATTTGCATTCATTGGATTGTTTTGGGTGGATAGGAGTATTTTGATGATTTTTTAGGATTTTTTGAATTTTTGTTAAATGTCAAAGAGTTATATGAATATGTATTCTTATGCTGTCGTTAAATCACATAATATTTTTAAAATATTCTTAAAAAATAGATGACAAATTAATTTAGGGGGCTATATGTTTAACGAGGATTAAAATTAGAAGGCTACATGAATTTTCATAATAATGAATCGATCTGAATATTGATGAACTTTGAGAGAGCTATAAGCATTTTTCTCTATAAAAAAAAAGTAGTTGTAGAATATGTAATACCAATATACCTTTAAAATTCTAAGGGGAAATTAATTAGAGGCCCCCCTGCCTATCCCTCATTATTTTTAGGTCCCTGAACTTTTTCAAGATATTTCTAGGTCCCTAACCTCCGATTTAATTATTTCTACATCCAAACTAACATATGCCGTTTGGTTCCTTCGTTAGCATACCAAATATACCCCTTCAACAATTAGTTTTTCCCTTCCCTTCTTCTTCCCCAAGGACCCCAACCCTCCAAACACTCCATTGAAAACTCTAAGTCGCACTGAACACCCTCTCATGGCTATGATGGCTGAACCACTAAAAATTGGGTCTCTGACAACCTAAATCGCATCGAGAGATCGATAATGACTGCGGTTGAACTATCCAATCTTCTTCTTCTCCATTAAAAACTCACGACGACGGTGAAGAAACCACGAGTTACAAATAGGTATGGAGAATCATAATGCTCTAACAAAAGAGATTGTTTGAACAACAATGACATTGCTTTTGGTTCTGGATTTATGTTACAGTATAAAATGTAGATTGTGTTAGCATTCATGTCAACTGATACTATTCATAGAATTCTGATGGTTATAAAGAGATACTGTCATGCCCCAGGGCCGGCCGACCCCGGGACGCGGCAGGTGTATATATGATATCAGTAACAAGAGTTCAATAACATACTCACACAATAGCTAAAATGACAACACAGACAAGCAGGGCTGACATGATATATACACCAAATGCGGAAGCTAAAAGACTGAATCTGTAATCAAAACATACTACAGACTCGATACATAATCAACTGTCCTGTGAGAGCCAATATATATACAAAGATATCCAAATAATACACAAACACGTGCCCAAGCACGGAATATAATACATACAAGCAAAAGGGATGCTGATAGCCTCTGATACTCGCGGGACGTGGCGCTACTCCGCTACTGATGAAATCCCTCGGGGAGCTCCTCCTCCAGATCCGACTCAGATGACACTGGAGAAAAATATTATGCGAGGGGTGAGCCACACGCTCAGTGAACAGCACAACCCATGCCCCACAATTTATATTAACCACAACCAGATAATCTTAATCCACAACTCATTAATAAAAGCCACAAAATGGCAACAACCAAACGAACCAGTGGGTTGCTACCGCCAACCCACCACACCCTCACCCTCACCCCTCAGTGTGGGTGACCAAGGATATTGGGACTAACTACACAAAACCAGCGGGTCGCTACCGCCAACCCACTACACCCTCACCCTCACCCCTCAATAGGTGACCAAGGATATTGGGACTTACAATCCAGTGGGTCGCTACATCGCCGGCCCACCGCATCCCTCACCCTCACCCCTCAATATGGTGACATAGGATATTGGGACTGACTAGACTGATGGTCGCCCTTGGTCCACCGATAGTCTCTCCCCACTCTGTAGGTCGTTTGGCCTCCCACATTCAGCACAGTCCTTCTACCAAATCAGGAGGCGCCTACTGATGGGAGCCCCTGCACGGGACGACCTTTCCAACGCCGGGGTAGTCTCTACACGGATCCAACGAAGGGAACAGAACAGTCTATCCATCGCATATGATCCACTCGGATCCGCAGACAACACATCCTAACAACTCTAATGTCCTGAATTCCTCAGAATTCCACCAGGGCGCATAACCAAGATGCGGGGAACATGCATAATAATAATAACAAGGTTGGAATATTAACGGGGAAAGAAATCCTTGGGAGGGCAGCGTGAGATCCCGATATAGGACATCCCGACAACCAAACAAGGAACACGGAGTACCCTAGCCCGGGTCTCACCGCTGTCCTCGCGAGGCCCCTCCCCTATAATATTCACTAAGACAGGACAATAATCACATGCTCGCATTTTATTTAAATAAATTAAACTAAATAGGAACATGCGTCGGTCGGGGCTTTCCTAACATGGAAACATGATAACAGGGTGCATGTTTCTCATACGGGTCCTAAGGGTATAAGTTCCTAGCATACAAATCTAGGGTGGCATGCATACTACAGATTATCATGCTTACACAGTTTTCATATGAAACAGGTTAATATTTACTATGGTGCCCCAGGGGAGGACGGTACACGCTCAAGTGCATGTAGCGCCTCCCTACAGGGTTGGATCGTCCCACTCACCGGAGATCGGGTCGTCGCGCGACCGTCCGTCAAGATCTGCAAGACAGGGTATCAACTTGGTGAGTAAAATCCACAAATACTCCAAAATACACTAAAAATACACCAAAAATACCCAACACTCGGGCAAACGTACATACGACCCGTACGCACGCTAGCCCGAGCACTCTGGCTCACTCCCGCACCACCGGCAACCACCCGCACGGCCACCCGCCCTCGGATGCCCGCCACGCCTCAGCCCGCGCACCCAGGCGCACCGCCGGGCCCCTGCTCGCACGCCTGGACCCGCAGCCGAGCCACCCGGGTGCACTGCGCGCCCACTGCGCCCCGCCGCAGCAGCCCGCCCGCACCCCGCACGCCCCCGCGTGCACCACGCGAGCACATCGCACGCCCCGCGCGCCCAGCGCCTCGCCCCTCGCGCACCCCGCGCGCACCACCATCTCCGTCCCGCGCGCACTCCGCGCGCACCACCAGCCTCTACCCGCGCGCACGCCTGCTCCTCTGCCCTCCTAACCGCGCGCATACTCCTCTGCAGTGCCCAGCGCCCCAGCGCCCAGCGCTCAGCACCCTCGCCCAGCACCCGGTATCCGTGACCCAGCGCTCGACGCTCAGCGCCCAGCACCTGGGACCCTCACCCAGCGCCCACGCGCACGCCCGGCAACACGCGCCCAGCGCGCCTGGCAGCACGCGCCCAGCGCGCCTGCCAGCCGGCCCGCGCTGCTGCCCGCGCTGCCTGCCTGCGCGCATCGCCGAGTGGCCCGAGCACCGCTCGCCTGCACGCCCGGCACTGCCCGCCTGATGCCCGAGCACCTCCTACCCAGCACGCCTGCGCGCCTAGCCTGCCTGCCCGGCCTGCCAGCACGCACAGCCCAGCCAGCCTACCCTGCACGCCTAGCCCTGCCGACCCTACCCAGCGCGCCCAGCACGCCCGCAGCACCACCCGAGCGCACGCCGCGCGCACGCCTGCGCGCACACACTCGCGCGCGGCCACCTGGTGCGCCTGCCTGCTGCGCCCGCTGCCAACTCACCCGGGACTGCTAGCCTCCCTGCCCGAGCTCCTCTACCACCCACCACCGGCCAACCCAAGGCCTCCGACCACCACCACAGCCCTCCGACGGCCACCCATAGCCGCCGACCACCACCCAACCTCAAATCCAACATCCTAACATACATCTAAGCATGAAAAGAGAGGAAAAAGGGCTTACCAAGGGGAGGAAGAGATGTTCGGTTGCTCTCCGCGCACCGAAACCTTTCCCAAAGGCCTACAACGCCGGGATCTTCCTTGGCCCTCGAAATGGCCCAAAACAGGGGAGAAAAGAGAGGGGGAGAAGGGGCAAAACTCGTCGGAATCCGGATTTGAAAGCACCGGGGTGTAGATCGGGACCCGATCTACACTTTCTATGCTTTAGGTTTTTGGGTTTGAGGACTCTAGGGGGCTCAAATCAAAGAAAAGGAGAGAGGGGAGAGAGGAAATTCATTTGGAAGGGATGATGAATAGTGCATGACATTTCTCACCCCTCTTATATAAAGTCAACTCACTTAAAAACCCGGATACGCCCCGGAACTGTGAAATTCCGGAAACGTTGCCGGAATTCGATGAAATTTTTGTGAGAGGCCTAAAATGGCACCAGGACACCAAATATGCAGTTAGATTTTCAATCGGAGTCCTCTAACTTAGGACGATAGCTAACAGTCCAAAAATTAGCGGTTCCGATCGAAAACTGAAAAAAATGAAAAACTGCCAGAACGCTCCAACGGTTACCAGCAGGCTAAAAGTGACACATATATAACATTCTTCCCCCCTTAGGAAATTTTATCCTCAAAATATGCAAAAACATCTAGGAGGGGAAAAGATGCGGATACGCGTCACGCCTGGCATCCTTGAGCTCCCAAGTGTCCTTAACATTGGAACGGTGCTGCCATCACACCTTGACCAGATGGACGGTCTTGGTGCGGAACCCTTTCTCGCGGCGGTCCATGATCTCAATTGGCTGCTCCACGAATGACAAGCCCGGCTCGAAGACGAGCGGCTCGAACGGGATGACGTGAGCAGGATCATGGACGCAACACACACCCAACCGCGATGCCTCAGAGCAACCTGCGAACCCACCCCTCCTAGACGGAAGGGTAAGAATTGGCGCTGAGGTGAGCCTTCGCTTAAACTCCAGGAAGCTCTCCTCGCAAGACGGGGACCGTTCGAACCGGACATCCTTCCAAGCGAGGCGGTTAGGGGGCACAGCTGTCTTCGAGAAACCCTCGACAACCCTCTCGCAAAAACCCGCCAAGCCCAGGAAGCTCCGAATCCCAGCAGGGTTCGACGGTCAACGCCAAATTGACACAGCGAGCAACTTGACCGGGTCCACAGATATGCCCTTGCTAGAAAATCTCGTGGCCCAGAAAACCCATACGCTCCAACCAAACTCGCACTTGATCCATCACCAGCTGATGCTTCCAGGGTATCCCTTGACTGGGAAAAGAAACCTCGGGAGAGCAGCATGAGATCCCGATATAGGATACCCCGACAACCAAACAAGGAACACGAAGTACCCTAGCCCGGGTCTCAACGCTGACCTCACACGGCCCCTTAAACCAGAAAAGGAACACTAGAAGAAGACATCACTCTTAAAGAACATTACCAACCTCACCGGATCATCTACATCTAGATAATCACCCACCGATAACCTTCAACCTCCATCACAAGACCGGACCCAACATCCGTGGGAACGGTCGAACAACAATTGGGTCACGAGGCGACGCGTCTTCGTCTCATCCACACCCTCACTCCCATCAGGAGACATATTGGGACTTTGGGAGAGACTTAGACTGCTCTTCACCCCTGGTCCACCGGTAGCCTCTCCTCCACACCGTAGGCCGCCTGGTCCGCTCCCACAATTCAGCACAGTCCGAAACCAAATCAGGAGGTGCCTACTGATGGGAGCCCTCTGTCAGGAAGGCCTCTCTAACGCTGAGGAGTCCCTACTCGGGTCCAACGAAGGGGAGAACGATTCCACGCTCGCGACATCATCCATTAATCCATTTCTGGGTTAGCCCCTACCTGGCATACTCCCACGATCAGTACCCCTCCGACTGCATCGGCGGTACCTACGGATGAGAGCCTCCTGCCAGGACGGCTACAACCCGGCCTCTTTAACTCGAACAACCACTCTTAATTCCCGCTTCACGAGATATTACACACATGCTTAACAGCAACCAACACACATACATTTAAAGGGAGCTAAGGAAACAAAACAGTACCTCAAACCATGATACCCGGAACCTGCGCCTCCTCGGCCGAAAGCGCTGCAACTCTGCCTTGAACAAACTGCGGCTGAGGAGCAGGGGCACGCCTCGCCGGCTGCACTGGCTGCTGACGCTGAGGCTGCACGCGGGGTCGGCCAGCATCTGGGCAATTATACGAGATGTGCCCGATGCGCTGACAATGGTAACAGCGTCGCGTCTCTGGTCGCCAGGACTGGATTGGCACTGCCGCAATGGGTGATGGATCCCACTCTGGCACCACATCAGCTGGAGGAGAGGCAGCCGCTAACTGATCAAAACGGGGCCTCCTCCTCTTGCGCTGCCCCTGGTCCTGGCTCCTGGGAGGACTCTGATCTGCAGATGGGGTCGGAACCCTCACGAGGATCCTGAGGTCTCGCTCGACTGTCTTCGCCCGAGACACCAAGTCTGAGAACCTCGAGAAAGCCTGGGAGGAGACATGCATGCACCCGAATGGCGCTGCAGAGACCAAGCTTGAAACGGCGGCACCTCGCCTCTTCGTCCATCACCAAAGCTGGAGCAAATCTGGATAGCCTCGTGAAGCGCGTGGAGTAGTCGGTGACAGACATAGAGCCCTGCGTCAACCGCTCAAACTCCTGCATCACGATCTGCCGGGTCGAGAACGGGAAGTACTCCTCCAGGAAATACCTCCAGAATCCTGCCCATAGAAGCTGCTCCGCTCCCTCGGGAATGTCCACCACTCGGGTAGCCCACCAGTCGGCAGCGCTACCCTTCAGCATGAAGGTGGCCAGGGAGACTCGCTGGCGATCCGTGCAAAGCATGGTCGAGAAGATCACCTCCACCTCCATCAACCATCGCTCTGGGGCAAGGGGATCCGCCAACTGGCCATAGAACTCGGGAGGACGGAGCTTTAGGAAGGCTGCGAGGCCACTCTGCTACACCCGCGCTGCAGCCTCCAGCTCCACCTCCCTCGCCGGGGGATCCTGAACCCTCACCGCCGGAATCACCATGGGGACTGGGGGTACTTCGGGTACCACAGGCGGATCTGCCACCAAGGGGACCTGTGGAACTGCATCACGGGCCGCCCTCAGCTCCTGGATCTCCCGCGCCTGCTCTACCAACACTCTGGTCTGGGCCTCCAGTGCCCTAGTCTGAGTCTCCACTAAATCCGCTATCCGAGCGAACGCACGTTCCCATGCGGGAGGCTCTTGCGTCGAACCTGGCCTTACAGCCGTGGACTCTCCAGTAGCATCCTCGCCTCTAATAGGTCCGGAAACCTCCAAAGGTCGAGAGGGACCATGTCCGCGCCGTCCTCTGCGAGGAGGCATATCAGCAACCTAAGAAAACCAGACACTAGGATCAGAATACTCATATAGAAATCCTAGGACTCATCTCTACGAAAAGAAGACCATTGGCTCTGACAGGACCAGGCTCTGATACCAACTTTTGTCACGCCCCAGGGCCGGCCGACCCCGGGACGCGGCAAGTGTATATATGATATCAGTAACAAGAGTTCAATAACATACTCACACAACAGCTAAAATGATGACACGGACAAGCAGGGCTGACATGATATATACACCAAATGCGGAAGCTAAAAGACTGAATCTGTAATCAAAACATACTACAGACTCGATACATAATCATCTGTCCTGTGAGAGCCAATATATACAAAGATATCCAAATAAATACACAAACACGTGCCCAAGCACGGAATACAATACATACAAGCAAAAGGGATGCTGATAGCCTCTGATACTCGCGGGACGTGGCGCTACTCCGCTACTGATGAAATCCCTCGGGGAGCTCCTCCTCCAGATCCGACTCAGATGACACTGGAGAAAAATATTATGCGAGGGGTGAGCCACACGCTCAGTGAACAGCACAACCCATGCCCCACAATTCATATTAACCACAACCAGATAATCTTAATCCACAACTCATTAATAAAAGCCACAAAATGGCAACAACCAAACGAACCAGTGGGTTGCTATCGCCAACCCACGACACCCTCACCCTCACCCCTCAATGGGTGACCAAGGATATTGGGACTAACTACACAAAACCAGCGGGTCGCTACCGCCAACCCGCTACACCCTCACCCTCACCCTCAATGGGTGACCAAGGATATTGGGACTTACAATCCAGTGGGTCGCTACATCGCCGGCCCACCGCATCCCTCACCCTCACCCCTCAATATGGTGACATAGGATATTGGGACTGACTAGGCTGATGGTCGCCCTTGGTCCACCGATAGTCTCTCCCCACTCCGTAGGTCGTTTGGCCACTCCCACATTCAGCGCAGTCCTTCTACCAAATCAGGAGGCGCCTACTGATGGGAGCCCCTGCACGGGACGACCTTTCCAACGCCGGGGTAGTCTCTACACGGATCCAACGAAGGGAACAGAACAGTCTATCCATCGCATATGATCCACTCGGATCCGCAGACAACACACCCTAACAACTCTAATGTCCTGAATTCCTCAGAATTCTACCAGGGCGCATAACCAAGATGCGGGGAACATGCATAATAATAAAGAAGTTGGAATATTAACGGGGAAAGAATCCTTGGGAGGGCAGCGTGAGGTCCCGATATAGGACATCCCGACAACCAAACAAGGAACACGGAGTACCCTAGCCCGGGTCTCACCGCTGTCCTCGCGAGGCCCCTCCCCTATAATATTCACTAAGACAGGCTAATAATCACATGCTCGCATTTTATTTAAATAAATTAAACTAAATAGGGACATACGTCGGTCGGGGCTTTCCTAGCATGGAAACATGATAACAGGGTGCATGGTTCTTATACGGGTCCTAAGGTACAAGTGCCTAGCATACAAGGTCTAGGGTGGCATGCATACTACACATTATCATGCTTACACAGTTTTCATATGAAACAGGTTAATATTTACTATGGTGCCCCAGGGGAGGACGGTACACGCCCAAGTGCATGTAACGCCTCCCTACTGGGTTGGATTGTCCCACTCACTGGAGATCGGGTCGTCGCGCGACCGTCCGTCAAGATCTGCAAGACAGGGTATCAACTTGGTGAGTAAAATCCACAAATACCCCAAAATACATTAAAAATACTCTAAAAATACCCAACACTCGGGCAAACGTACATACGGCCCGTACGCACGCTAGCCCGAGCATCCCGACTCACTCCCGCACCACCGGCAACCACCTACACGGCCACCCGCCCTCGGATGCGCCGCCGCGCCTCAGCCCGCGCACCGAGGCACACCGCCGGGCCCCTGCCCGCACGCCTGGACCCGTAGCCGAGCCACCCGGGTGCACCGCGCGCCCACTGCCCCCCGCCGCAGCAGCAGCCCGCGCGCACCCCGCACGCCCCCGCGCGCACCACGCGAGCACACCGCACGCCCCGCGCCCCCAGCGCCTCACCCCGCACGCACCCCGTGCGCACCACCAACTCCATCCCGCGCGCACTCTGCGCGCACCACCAGCCTCTACCCGCGCGCACGCCTGCGCCTCAGTATACCGCCCCGCGCGCATACTTCTCTGCAGTGCCCAGCTCCCAGCGCCCCAGCGCCCAGCGCTCAGCACCCTCGTCCAGCACCCGGTATCCGCGACCCAGCGCCCGACGCTCAGCGCCCAGCACCCGGGACCCTCACCCAGCGCCCACGCGCACGCCCGCGCAACACGCGCCTAGCGCGCCTGGCAGCACGCGCCCAGCGCGCCTGCCAACCTGCCCGCGCTACTGCCTGCGCGCATCGTCGAGTGGCCCGAGCACCGCTCGCCTGCACGCCCGGCACTGCCCGCCTAATGCCCGAGCACCTCCTACCCAGCACGCCTGCGCGCCTAGCCTGCCTGCCCGGCCTGCTAGCACGCACAGCCCAGCCAGCCTACCCCGCACGCCTAGCCCTGCCGACCCTACCCAGCACGCCCGCAGCACCACCCGAGCGCATGCCTGCGCGCACACACTCGCACGCCCGACCACCTGGTGCGCCTGCCTGCTGCGCCCGCTGCCAACTCACCTGGGACTGCTAGCCTCCCTGCCCGAGCTCCTCTACCACTCACCACCGGCCACCCCAAGGCCTCCGACCACCACCCACAGCCCTCCGACGGCCACCCACCACCGCCGACCACCACCCAACCTCAAATCCAACATCCTAACATACATCTAAGCATGAAAAGAGAGGAAAAAGGGCTTACCAAGGGGAGGAAGAGATGTTCGGTTGCTCTCCGCGCACCGAAACCTTTCCCCAAAGGCCTCCAACGCCGGGATCTTCCTTGGCCCTCAAATTGGCCCAAATCAGAGGAGAAAAGAGAGTGGGAGAAGGGGCAAAACTCACCGGAATCCGAATCTACACTTTCTATGCTTTAGGTTTTTGGGTTTGAGGACTCTAGGGGGCTCAAATCAAAGAAAAGGAGAGAGGGGAGAGAGGAAATTCATTTGGAAGGGATGATGAATAGTGCATGACATTTCTCACCCCTCTTATATAAAGTCAACTCACTTAAAAACCCGGATACGCCCCGGAACTGCGAAATTCCGGAAACGTTGCCGAAATTCGATGAAATTTTCGTGAGAGGCCTAAAATGGCACCAGGACACCAAATATGCAGTTAGATTTCCAATCGGAGTCCTCTAACTCAGGACGATAGCTAATAGTCCAAAAATTAGCGGTTCCGATCGAAAACCGAAAAAAATGAAAAACTGCCAGAACGCTCCAACGGTTACCAGCAGGCTAAAAGTGACACATATATAACAGATACGATATGCAGTTGTTCCTAGATCAATTAACAGTGTACCCAGATAAATTAATGATGTACCCAGATCAATTAATAGTGTACTCGGTGTAGAATTTCATTTTTATGTTTAGTAGATACACAGTGTGTATGTGGCATTAATATTGTACGTAATGCATTTTATATTGTTCTTAGATTGAACACATGTTTCGTTGTTGCAGAATATTTGAGTTTATACATGGATACCCTAATGGCATTTTGTTCCTACAACGGAGAAACACGAGTAGTTCATGTTGGTAGAACTACAACACTTTCAGATTGTTATATATGTGTCACTTTTAGCTTGCTGATAACCGTTGGAGCGTTCTGGCAGTTTTTTGTTTTTTTTCGGTTTTCGATCGGTACCGCTAATTTTTGGACTGTTAGCTATCGTCCTGAGTTAGAGGACTCCGATTGAAAATCCGACTGCATATTTGGTGTCCTGGTGCCATTTTAGGCCTCTCACGAAAATTTCATCGAATTCCGGTAACGTTTTTGAAATTTCACAGTTCCGGGACGTATCCGGGTTTTTAAGTCACTTACTATATAAATCTAAAAAGTGCCTGGCACTATTCATCATCTCCTTCCTTGAGCCCTCTCTCTCCTCTCCTCCGTTTTTCTTGCTTTTGAGGCCCTTAGACCCCTCAAACCTTAAAAGTTAAAACCTAGGAAGTGTAGATCGGGTCCCCGGTGGTTTCAAATCCCTTTTCCGGTGAGCTTTGCCCCTCCGTCCGCCCTCTCTTCTCCTCTGTTTTGGCCCATTTCGGTGGTGGAGGTAGATCCGGGCGTTGGAAGCCCTTTGGGAGAGGTTTCGGTGCGCGGAGGGCAACCGGATTTCCCTTCCTCCCCTTGGTAAGCCTCTTTTTCCTCTCTTTCTTGCTTAGATGTATGCTAGGAGGGTGGAAATGGGGTTGGGTGGAGGTTGGCGGCGGTAGATGGCCGTCGGGGGGCTGTGGGAGGTGGTCGGAGGCTGTGGTGGTGGTTGGAGGTGAGTGGAAGTGGAGCTCGGGCTGGCAGGCTGCTGTCTCAGGCAGGGCAGCAGCGCAGGGTGGTGCAGGCGCAGTGGCTGGCGCGGGCGCGCGCGCGTGCGCGCGGGCGTGCACGCGTGCGTGCGCTCGGGCGGTGCTGGGGGCCAGCAGGGCTGGGCGTGCGGGCGCTCGACTGGCGCTGGGGGCCAGCAGGGCTGGGCGTGCGCGCTGGGCAGGCTGGCAGGGTTAGCTCGGGTAGGCTGGGAGCAGGTGCACCAGTTTGCGGGGCGCGCGAGCGCGCGCGCGCGGGTGCGCGCGCGGGCGTGCGCTCGGGGGTTGCAGGGAGATGCGTGCGGGTAGGCTAGCTGGGCTGTGCGCGCTGGCAGGCCGGGCGAGCAGGCTGGGCACGCAGGCGAGCAGGGCAGGGGCGCTCGGGTATCAGGCGGGCAGTGCCCCGGGCGTGCAGGCGAGCGGTGCTCGGGCCACTCGGCGACGCGCGCAGGCAGGCAACGCGGGCAGCAGCGTGGGCAGGCTGGCAGGCGCGCTGGGCGCGTGCTGCCAGGCGCGCTGGGCGCGTGTTGCGCGTGCGTGCGCGTGGGCGCTGGGTGAGGGTCCCGGGTGCTGGGCGCAGAGCGCTGGGCGCTGGGTCGCGGGTACTGGGTGCTGGCCGAGGGTGCTGGGCGCTGGGCGCTGGGCACTGCTGTGGGGCGTGCGCGCGGGGCGCTGGGCAGAGGCAGGCGTGCGCGTGGTGTGGGAGTGGTGCGCGCGGAGTGCGCGCGGGGTGCGCGCGGGGCGAAGCCGGCGGTGCGCACGGGGTGCGCGCGGGGCGTGCGGCGTGCTCGCGTGGTGTGCGCGGGGAGCGCGGGGGTGCGCGCGGGCTGCTGCGGCGGGGCGCAGTGGGCGCGGTGCACCGGGTGGCTCGGCTGCGGGTCCAGGGCGGCGGGCAGGGGCCCGGCGGCGCCTGGGCGCGCGGGCTGAGGCGCGGCGGCGCACCCGAGGGGTCGGGTGGCCGTGCGGGTGGTTGCCGGTGGTGCGGGAGTGAGCCGGAGTGCTCGGGCTAGCGTGCGTACGTGCCGTATGTACGTTTGCCGGAGTATGGGGTATTTTTAGAGTATGTTTAATGTATTTTTGGGTATTTTGGGGTAATTGTGGATTTTACTCACCGTATAAATGCCTGTCTTGCAGATCTTGACGGACGGTCGCGCGACGACCCGGATTTCGGTGAGGGGGATAATCCAACCCAGTAGAGAGTTGTGATACGCACTTGGGCGTATACCGACCTCTCCTGGGGCACCATGGATGAATATTGGCATGTTGTAATGTGTATATCATGTGAGCATGATTTAATTGTAGAATGCATGTTACCCTAGACTTTGCATGTTAGGGACTTGCACCCTTAGGATATGTGTATGAGCCATGCACCATGTCCCCTGTTTCCATGTTAGGAAGCCCGACCGATGCATGTGCCCTACTAGGTTGTTTATTAAATTAAATGCTAGTAAATGTTAAATTGCATGTTATAGTGAATATTATAGGGGAGGGGCCCTTCGAGGACAGCGGTGAGACCCGGGTTAGGGTACACCGTGTTCCTTGTTTGGTTGTCGGGGTGTCCTATAACGGGAACTCACGCTGCCCTCCCGAGTTTCTTTCCCCCAATGATATTCCACCCTTGTTATAACTTTTATGCATGTTCCCCGCATCGTAGTTATGCGCCCTGGTGGGTTCTGAGGAATTCAGAACATTAGTGTTGTTATGATGTGTTGTCTGCGGATCCGAGTGGATCATATGCGATGGATAGGCTGTTCTGTTCCCTTCGTTGGATCCGTGTAGAGACTACCTCAGCGTTAGACAGGTTGTCCCGTGCAGGGGCTCCCAGTAGTAGGCGCCTCCTGATTTGGTAGAAGGACTGTGCTGAACATGGGAGTGGCCAAACGACCTACGGAGTGAGGAGAGACTATCGGTGGACCAAGGGTGACCAACAGCCTAGTCAGTCCCAAGAGCCTGGGACACCTGTTGAGGGTGAGGGTGAGGGTATGGTGGGCCGGCGATGTGGCGACCCACTGGATTGTAAGTCCCAATATCCTTGGTCACCCCTTGAGGGTGAGGGTGTAGTGGGTTGGCAGAAGCGACCCGCTGGTTTTGTGCAGTTAGTCCCAATATCCTTGATCACTCATTGAGGGTGAGGGTGAGGGTGTAGTGGGTTGGCGGTAGCGACCCACTAGGTTGCGGAATTGTTATCTTTTGTGGTTTTGGTAATGAGATTGTGGATGTTAAGGATTTTCTGGTTGTGGTCAATATTGTCTGTGATGCATGGGTTGTGCCGTTCACTGAGCGTGTGGCTCACCCCTCGCACAATATTTTTCTTCAGTGTCATCTGAGTCGGATCTGGAGGAGGAGCTCCCCGAGGGACTTCATCAGTAGCGGAGTAGCGCCACGTCCCGCGAGTTTCAGAGGCTATCAGCATCCCTTGTGCTTGTATGTATTATTTTCCGTGCTTGGGCACGCGTTTGTGTTGTATTTGGATGTCTTTGTATGTATATTGGCTCTCACAGGACATGTGATTATGTATGGAGTCTGTAGTGTGTTTTAATTACAGATTCAGTCTTATCTTCCGCATTTGGTGTATATATCATGGCAGCCCTGCTTTTGTTGTCTGTGTGTCATTCTGGTTGCTTCTGTATGATATATTATTGACCTCCTGTGTAGATTCTGATATTTTATATATACTTGCCGCGTACCGGGGACGCCCGGGGCGTGACACAGATATTGTAGGTAAATTATGTGAAAGATGGAAGTTTGATGCACCGAAAGTCATTTTCAAGCACGACATTCCCGTTCAAGCAAATATGAGAACGACTTTTGTGAACAATGAAGATGTTGAGACTATGTATGATATTCACAAGATGTGTGGGTCCAACTTTATCCAGATTAATGTCTTCATAAATTCTGAACAAAGCTCTGCTGAAGATGCAGGACAAAGGTAAATTGTTTCACTACATGTTGTCATGATCAATGTTTTAATTATATAATAACAGTGTACCCATATGATTTAACATTGTACCTGTACTGGTTAATAGTGTACTAAGTAACCATAATAGTGTATGATATATCATTTTTACTATTGTATGACAATGCTTCATGTGCTTTATTGTATGACTTCTAATGCTCTGATGGGAATGAATTGTATGATGTCCAACAGTGTCCACCTGAACATGGGCCTGACAGTACCAACAGCTTCAGTACCTACATCTTGTAGCATGGTTTCTCAAGGGGAAGCCATTTTTGGGAGTTCAAGTGGTGGGATGCTGACAAGCTTTTGGGAGAATATCATTCATTCGGTGAATCAACAATTTGAAAATGTTGAAGATTTTCGCATGCAGTTGACCAATTATTCTATAGCGCATTCATTTGATTTTGAATACGTGAAGAACGATAAGGTACGGGTAACTGTCAAGTGCAAACACCCTTATTGTGGATGGCGAGTTCATTGCTCGAGAGTTGGGTTAGGCCCTTACTTCCAAATCAAATCGTTGAACAATATTCATTCATGTGGTGGTGGAATATCAACAAATAGTCATCCAAGAGCATCACGAAGATGGGTGGGTGAGATTACAAGGACTAAGCTTATTGACACCCCATTGTATCGACCCATAGATATAGTAAAGGATGTGTTTAGGGATTATGGAATCCAATTACCATATCACAAGGCTTGGCATGGGAAAGAGGTGGCTTGCAAGGACTTACACGAAGATGAATCCCTCTCATTCGATAATCTTCGATGGTATGCTGATACGGTGATGGCTACAGATCCCAGAAGTTATGTGGAGTTTGAATGCACTCCTGATGACCATAGATTTAGAAGATTCTTTTTATGCTTTGGTTCTTCACTCATTGGTTTTGCAACAGGTTGTAGGCCTTTGTTGTTCCTAGATGGAACATTTCTCAAATCAAAATATCAAGGTATTTTGCTAGGTATCATTGCTAAGAATGGAGATGAAGGTTTTTTTCCATTAGCATTTTCAGTCGTGGATCAAGAGACCGAATACAATTGGACGTGGGCATTGACATGCCTAAAAAAAATCATATCTACAGATCGAACGATCACTTTCATTTCTGATAGGGGTAAGGGATTGATGTTAGCTATCCTTGGAGTCTTCCATACATCACATCATTCATATTGTCTACGACACTTGAAGAAGAACTTTAGAGAAGCTATCGCTGGTAATTTAGTATAACCATTAGAAAGAAATTGCTCCAACTTTTAGATGCTCCAGCTTATGGACTCAGAATAGAAGACTATACAAGAGCCCTAGCACATATGCGTGGATACTCTAAACAAGCCGCGAAGTGGGTTGAGGACTCCGATCCAAATCATTGGGCTAATGCATTGTTTTCAGGAGAAAGATATGGGGAAATGTACTCTAACTGTGCTGAGTCATTCAATTCATGGATACTTGAAGCCCGCAACCTTCCAATAGTCCAAATGGTAGATCATATACGCATTCAAATGATGGAGATGATGTATCGGAGACGCAATGTATCTAGCAATTGGGAGACTTTTTTGTGCCCATCTATCATGGAAAAATTACAAAAGATCCAAGCTAATAGTCGTGGGCTGCAGGTACAATGTTCTGATGAAGTACATTTCTAGGTTCGTGGGAGGCGAAACGAAGCAGTAAACCTTATTGAGCGCACATGTACATGTAGAAGATGGCAGATATATGGGTTTCCATGTGTTCATGCATGTGCCGCGGTGTGGAAGATAAATGGCTCTATACATGAATATTGTTCACACTATTTTTGAACAGATTTGTACCATCAAGCATATGCCGCATCAATCTTACCTGTAGTAGGTGGTTAGAGAACTGAGGGGGAAGAAAGCGACATAATCATTAAGCCTCCATTAACCAAGATCAGACCAGGGAGGAAGAAGAAAAATCAAATCGAATCACAAGCAGATCCAGACGCAGTGACATTGTATCGTTGTTCTAGATGTAAGGGCTTTGGACATAATAGGAAGACATGCAGAAATCCTGTTGCTTAAACTATTACTACCCTGCTTTAGTTGTATTAAGTAATAAGTCACATTATTCTGTTTATGTGTATGAACATATGTTTTATTTGTATTAAGTCAAATTATCCTATGTGTTTAGAAGTATTCTATGCTTAAAGTATTCTGTACTTCTTTATCTGATGCTTAAACTATTATGAATGTAGAAAGAGTAGTATCTAATAGTGTACCCATATGATCTAACAGTGTACTTATAGTAATCAACAGTGTACCTATTCAACTATTAGTGTACTGACTGTACTGGATTTCATTACGCAATTTCTATTTTTCTATTCATAACACATCTGTTAGTCATAACAATGTACTAAATTTGACTAACAGTGTACTAATTGTTTTGGATTTCATAACACACCTTTTATTATTTCATTAATAACACATCTGTTACTCATAACACAAGTATATCATCCATAACATTCATTCATAACCTAACTGTATCATTCACAACATTCATTCATAGCCCAACTGTTTCATTCACAACATTCATTCAAAACCCAACTATATCATTCACAACATTTACTTAATAACACTGTTGTTCATTCAAAACACTTGAATAGATACATCCAAAACAAACATTCATGTCCATTCATAGCAGTCTCAGTTTTGATCTTCTAAGGATTTTGGCAGCATATTCACCTCTGAATCTTGGGATATCGCTCTGATCAAAATTCAACGGCATCCTCTTGATTAGATGTTCACCAAATTTTATCACGAACATGCCGCAGTCCACCCTAAAAACATAACACTATTTTATAATATCATACTATTAGAGTATTGTTGAAGAATGAATACAAGTGTAATTACCCATTTTTCTGATCAGGGCATTCGTGATCCCTGATGATGAGCCAGTTGTCAACTTTCATGGAATGATACCTCCTGAAGTACACTTTCAACCACATGACCTGCATAGTTAACATCGTACATAGATACATTAGCAATGTACTCATATAACTTAACAAGGTACCCACATTACCTATTAATGAACTATTAGTTAGTAATACAGTCAATCAAATGTGTGTGTGTGTCCAAAACAAAAGTAAGAGTAAATCATAAATCAGAAGATCTAAACTTATCAAATTATCTGTACTTTCCATAAAACCAGAGATGTTTTTCATGGAATTATACTCTACGAACTGATGTTGCTTCAAATCAACCTTCAAAAGATGCCAATGATGACACTCTTTAACATTTGAGTGGACTGGCATTAAGATCATGTCAAGATCCATTAAAATATCCCTGGTGCATCCTTTGCAAAAAGAAGCAAAATTGGACATATATTGTTCGGCTGAACCTCTATCAACGTAGCAAGGGTTTGTGTTGTTCAGGTTTTTCTGTAATATGATAAAAGTCACAATTAAAGTATGAAAAATGATATCTTTCATGTTATCATGATAAAATTCATCTGAGCCCAGGAATAGATGTATAACCATTTGGTTTCAACATGCTCCTCTTCTAATATTGTGAACCAAATGTCTATTGCCTATCACAAACACAATCAATGTCATAATTCTTGTTCATATTTTACATGACTGTTTCATTGCCTGAGTAATAACAATTACTCACATCATCTTGTAGCTCATCCTTGAAGAGCACTTCACGTAAGCAAATCCTAGTAATAAAAGTTCGTCCAACCTGAACAACGGAGTCATTGGGGAAAAAAACATAGAATTGGTATAATAGGTGCATATTCACATTGTATAAAAATATAACACCTAACTAAAGTACCCTGTTATCGGATGTGAAAGGAACTCCTCGATGAGTCCTTTATCTTCATCTGAAAGTAACAACTTCCCCTAGTAGTTCCTCCTCTTCTCCAGGTACTGCATAGTCAATGAACCGAGATATATATTTATAATCTACAATTAGGATTTAACAGTGTACTATAATACTTTAATGGTGTACCTTTAGTGATTAATAGTGTACTTAATATGAACTAACGGTATAACCATATAAATATAAAATGCAGTTATACAAGCATCTTTACCCGCACTCTCTTCCCTCCCTTTGCTGCCAGCTTCTTGCGCTTTGGTGGTGATGAACAAATAGAAAGAACATCTTCCATTTCTGATGAAATTATGATGACTGTTTCCTCCATCTTCTTAGCCAATTTCCTGGCCAAATTACATGTCATGTATGGAGAACGGAGGAGGTGAGATATGGTCCTCAATCTCCTCTTGACAAGTTCAACGTAGGATGCAAGCTTTGGACCCTCTTTAATCACTCCTTCAGTAGGATCTTGACTGAAAGGCACGATGGACCCGGACAAGTCCATTCCATGTGAGGATGGGGACATCTCCAATGCCTGGGAGCATGACTGGGAGCAAAATTGAGCATGCTCCTCAAGGATTTTTTGCTCCTCTTCATCCCCGATCTCAATATCACCAAAAAGATCATAAGTCGCATAATCATCGTCATGATCACCATCAAGGCTTTCCTCCTTTTCTTTTTCCTTTTTCTCTTTATTCACCGCTTCTTCGGCCAATAGGCGAGCATTCTCAGCCCGAAGTACTCCCACTTCAGCCCTCAGGGCATCCAAAAGGGCATTCTCAGCCTTCAAAGCATCCACCTCTATCTCCAGCCTCTTGCATCTCTTCATCAATCTCATCTGCTGATATTGTCTAATGAGTGGGAGCTTCCTCTTCTTCAAACCGACAGAGACATGTTGTGTCAAACTCAGGTTCATCCTCATCTTTCTCATCACCCTTCCAGTAATTCAATGGATTGTTCTTCTGCTTGACTTCTTTCTTAGGGCCTCCATAAAGGAGCCACCTTTCACCATCATCGGGAGTGAGGCTTCTAACAACCTGTAATAAATAATAATATACATATTAACAGTGTACTAGTAATTTATAACAATGTACTATGAATATTTAAAAGTGTACTAATGACATATAACAGTGTATGTATTCTAAAAAATAGTTAGCACAATGAAGTTTGCAAACCAAAAATGAATATGACGTATACCTCAAACACTCTCACATTGAAGGGGTTGACATTCTTTTCACCCCTTCTCTTCATCTTCATGACCCATTTAAACAACCGTGGGGACACATGATGTCCCACGGGTTTCCAACGATCTCCTTTAACATGTTCGTAAAACCAGGCCTATACAAAAGTTTATAAATTAATATACAAAGCAATATAACAAACAACTAAACATAAAACGACCCTGCATCCAAACAAGTACCCAATTGATCTTTTGAGGTACTTTCCCTCATTGCGGATGACTATGCTTGGCCACACCTTCCTCTATGATTCCATGCATACCTCCACGTTCCCTCCAAATCGTCCAAATACGATAGGATGGGCAACGGGCAATTGTAGTGGCCGACTTGAAATAGGAAACTTGCAAACATGAATGCAATCCAAAGTCGAACGAAATCCTGCACGTCCTCTTCCTCGTCCGAATTCACCAACTCCACCATCTTCACCTTCAATGCGTCCCTTGTGACGTAAGTATCATTACTGAAATACTTACTCTTCAGGTTGGAATCTACTGACTTCGAGTCCGTGATTACCCTCTCCCCAAAGGCAGGCAACCCTATGATGAGGGCAACCTCCTCAGCCGTCAACGGTAATCGTCTTCCACCAATCTTGAAGACATCATCATCAAGACTGTAGTTATTGATAAGTATATCAAGTAACTCAGCTTCGAATCCTATCTTGGGGACGTCCACCAAGATGTAGAATGGTGTCTTCTTCAATACATTCCGATGATAGTCCCTCATTGCAATCCCGTCCATCGTTTTCCTATAATAAATAGGAAAACAGCGGTGCTGAACTAACAAAGACTTAGGAATGAAGGGCAACTGGATTGTTCCTGTATACATGGAATAATAGGACAAGTATTAGTTACAGAAAAAAATAATAATATATTACAAAGAGAAGTTACTGATACTAACAAAGTACTTATTGAAATTAACAATGTACTCATAACATATAATAATGTACCGAGAAAAAATGACTTAAATTACAGTCCATCAAAGTATAGTTTAGTTTAAGAAATATATTTCTACAGTGTACCCATGAAGATTAACAGTGTACCCAGATTATATTACAATACACATAGCACATAACCGCATATATTTCAATAAACCAATAAGTAGGACACATAATTGTTTACCTCTATTTTCTTCCACATTGGACTTCTTGACTGATTTCTTCTGAACCTTTTTCTTTGGAGGGGCTTCAGTTGATTCCTTGGAAGGGGCTTTGGTGGATGGCTTGGATTGGGCTTTTGTGGACTGCTTTTGAGCAGGGGATTTGGTGGATGGCTTGGATTGGGCTTTTCTGGACTGCTTTTGAGTAGGGGATTTGGTGGTAGGCTTTGAAGAAGCTTTTCTGGATGACTTTTGCTTAGGGGATTTGGTCGAAGGGTTAGAAGGAGCTTTTGCAGGCGGCTTTGTAGTGGGTGATTTGGTGGAAGGCTTCAACGGAGCTTTTATGGACGACTTTTTTGCAGAGCATTTGCTGGAAGGCTTTGAAGAAGCTTTTTTGGATGGCTTTTCAGTGGGGGCTTTAGTGGATGGGTTTTCAGTAGGGGCTGTGGAGGATGTGTTTTCAGTAGGGGCTGTGGTGGATGGGTTTTCACTAGGGGCTGTGGAGGATGGGTTTTCAATAGGGGCCGTGGAGGATGTGTTTTCAGTAGGGGCTGTGGTGGATGGATTGGAAGGAGATTCGGTTGGTGGATTGGAAGGAGCTTCTATGGATGGGTTTTGATTAGGGGACTCAATGGATGGTTTGGAAGAAGCTTTGGAACGAGCTTTAGACTTTGGAGAAATTTTAGCGACCGTATTCAACCTCAGACTTCTTCTTGATGTCAAATCCTCTATTTGAACCATTTTTTCAATCCTATACAGTGTGCAAAAATAAAAATGTAAACACATAAAAATCACATAAACAAATAAGAAGCACGAATCAAACATTACAACTGCTTTAAAATACAAACAAGAACAGAAACAATAAACCCTCCAATGGCCTCACATTTTTTCCACAAGCTTCACAGTGTCCACTCCTCTCTTCATAAACCCTCCAATGGCCAATCCTTTATTTTTTTTCCCTCCTATACAGCTCCTCCTCCTCACCCTCCTCTTCCTCTATTAAATGAATTGTTAAAGTAATTTTATTTTTAATGAAATTGTTAAAGTAATTTTACTTCAACACATGCTATCATTAGTTTAACAATGTACCAAAAAGATTTAGTAGTGTACCAATAAACTTAACAGTGCACTATCAGGATATTATAGAGTACTAATCAACTAACCGACATGCATTTGTAAAGATGTTAATCATGCATTTGTAAAGCATAAGTAGCAAATCCACCAAAGGCAAATCCATATTATCATGCATTTTATATATCAGGTGATGAAAGGGAAGAGTTTGACGTACTCTGAGGAGGAGAATGTCGCGGCCGTGGAGGATCATTGGCGTCGCTGTCGATGATGTCATGAGGGCTTCTAGGAGCGTTGCCGTCACCGTCGATGGATTCTTTGTTCGTGGGTGTCGCCGCCGATGGATGCAGGAATCGATAGAGGGAGAACGATCGCAGGGTGGACAATCAGAGGTTTTTTAGGGTTTTAAAGAGAAAAACAGTGTTTTCGGGGAGAGAATTGGGGGGGGGGGGAATTGGGAGAGAGAGAGGAAGGTTAAGTGGGGGGTAGGAAAGACACTTCGCAAGGGGGATGAAACGGCATATGTTAGTTTGGACACAGAAATAATTAAATCAGGGGTTAGGGACCTATAAATATCTTGAAAAGGTACAAGGACCTAAAAATAATGAGGGATAGGCTGGGGGGACCTCTAATTAATTTCCCCAAATTCTAATAATGTTAATTCTAATAATATATTTATTATATAACGTGTGTGTGTGTGTGTGTGTGTCTAGAGAGAGGTTTAAAACTTCAGTCTACTAGATTGGCAGATTGGATATGTCAATATTCCAACTGGGAGGACATGGAATGATCTTTCCCGTGTATGTAAAATACCGTTGGCTTCATAAACCCGTTAAACGCGTAGGTATGTTAAAATCACGATTATCAATCAAGCCACGTCGAGTCGTCGACCCAGCCAAGCATCATTGTCAAGCCCCAAACGTCAACAAAGGATCTTAATTTGAAAATGTAGAGTTTTTAATGCAGACTCTTGACCTAGAGCCTTCTGGCCCATGCAAATTAAAATTCAATAATGATTCTTAGACCTCAATTTTTTAGGTCCCATCACAGGCCCCATGATGTGGCAAGTGTACATTGTCTATTATACTCTTTACTTGATAACTACTTTAACATGTATCCCTATGATTGTGGAGTATCATTTAATTCTGAAAATTCTGTATTTATCCACTATTAATGGATTCTTAAAATCTTGCAACAATATTTGAGAGGGACCGAAGAAACCATTGATGTTGAAACAATTGAAAATCTGTCTTGTATGCGAAATGAGGAGGTTTTGCATTACGGAATTGATTTTGTTTATGAAGAATACATGGGAGCAAATCGGAAATTCTATTTTTGAGGAGAAGGCACGAAATCGTTTTTTTTTTTTTCGATTTGGATCTCACATCAATGTCTCTCGGATCAGGTTTGACATTATTAGATTCGTAAAAAAATTGTGTTTTGCTTTTTGTTTTAAATATTTAAACACAACTTTTTTTCATGTATTGAATGTCATTTATCACATTTTGATTTGTTTTTGTTTCAATATCTAAATGTACCATTACATTTTATATATGAGTAGTTTGTTTGATGTTACTGCTACATTGTTGACAATGTAATTTTTCAAATCTGTATTATTTTTGTTACATTCGTAAATGTAACAGTCAACCGCATACATGTATTGATTTATATTTGTTACATTTATGAATGTAACATTCATTCGTGTATTGCATTTGTTTCAATGTAAATAGTAATTTATATTTGTTACATTTATTACTGTAACAGTCAAATACATATGTTTGTTAAATGTATCACACAATAAAAAAAGTGTTTGACATTTTCTATAAAATGTAACTGACTATTGAAAATATAATCTGTTTCTAAATTGTTTAAACATTGCATGGAATGTAAAATATTTTAGGTAGGAAAATGAAATTGTTTGTTATATTTATGTAAATGTAACAGTTCTGATGTAAATGTAACAAATCGTTGTGAGAGATGTAAATATTTAATAAAGGTATTTGATGTAACTAATTCATATAGTAACCATATGTGTTTTTTTATTTAAATTTAAATACAATAAATATTCAACTTTTTTAGTGTAATTTAGGTTCAATTGTAATTTAGGTAAGGATTTTAAAATTTAAAATTTGAAATGGTTAAATGGATTTCAAGATTCACATGGAAAGGTAATAACCGAATAGAGAAAATGGGGGATTTGGGTTAATGAGACAGATTTTTAATGAATGACGTATTTTACCATTTTACCATTTTTAAAAAGTCAACAAGTAACTAATAACAATCAATAAAATGATGACACCTCATGAGGGCTTGTTAGTGGGACTTATATTTTGGGGCCTAGGTATCACCACTCTTAATCAGTAATGATACTTAAGCCCCAAGTTATAAACCCCACTCACAAGCCCCATGAAGTGTCACCACTTTATTGATTAGTTTGTTGATTTTTAAAAAATGAAAAAATGATAAAATACGGATATATCCTTCATTAAAAATATATCTCATTAACCCAAATCTTCTTTTTTCTCTATTCAGTTATTAATATTTGACATAGAATTCCAGTTACACTAAAATTTACTTATTTTAAAATTTGAATTTTGAAATTCTTACCTAGTAACAGAATTTTCTATTTTAGTTACACCAAAACTTATCTAAGTTGTTTTTCGTCAAAATCCTTCAAACGACCTATTTCTTTTTTCAAATTACATTCGTATTATATACAAAATTTTTTTTATAAATGTTGTTAACTGAATATTCTAGCATTTGACAAACATCTTTTAATTTACATAAATGAGATGCATCTCACACAATACTCCTCAATAATCAGTTATATTTTATGAAAAATAACAAATACCTTTTTTTGTTGTGAGTTACATTTAACAAATATTACATGAACTGTTTGTTATATTTTCATAAAAAATTGTAACATTTACATAAATATAACATAACAGTTACATTTACCTAAATATTTTACATTTCATGCAATCTACCTGTAGTTGACTGTTACATTTATGAATATAAAAAATATAAATCAATACATGCATGCAGTTGACTGTTATATTTACGAATGTAAAAAAAATAATACAGATTTGAAAAATGACTATTTACATTGTCAACAATGTAGCGGTAGCATCAAATAAATTATCGACATATAAAATGTAATAGTATCGAGTGTTACATTTAGATATTGGGACAAAAACAAATCAAACGGTGAAAAATGACATTCAATACATGAAAAAAAATCGTGTTTAAACATTTAAAACAAAAAGCAAATCACAATTCGATTACGAATCCAATAATGTCAAACCTAATTCGAAAGACATTGAGGTGAGATTCAAATAGAAAAAAAAAAAAAAAACGATTTCGTACATTCCAAAACCTCAAAAATGGAATTTCGGATATGCTCCCACGTGTTCTTCATAAACAAAATCAGTTCTGAAATTCAAACATCGATTAATATTGCTGCACAATTTTCAGAATCGATTAATGGTGAAGAAATACAGGATTTTCAGAATTAAATGGAACTCCACAGTCATATGGATACATGTTGAGGTAGTTATCAAGTAAAGGGTATAACGGGTAATGTCTTATTACCACCTCATATAGCCTGTGATGAGGCCTATGAGTTGGGGCCTAAAAAACATTATTGATAATTATTTATAAAAGGGAAATATAGATCTACCTCCCTAAAAACTTATGAAAATAAAAAAAAGTCCCTGTAAAATTGATAAATCCCCTCAGATCCCTATCTTATTAAATAATATATAGTTTAGTCCCTATAACTAACCGGATGTGTGGTTAACCCTAACCATGCATGGTAAATTACTGTTATACCATTTTAAAATTTATTTTCTTTCTTAGAAAAAATCGATATAACTCCCTGAAAATTTATGAAAATCAGAAAAAATCCCCGTGAAATTAAAAAATCGTCTTAACTCCCTAAAATCTTCTAAAAATCTTAAAAAATCCATGTGTGTCACGCCCCAGGGCGGCCGTCCCCGGGACGCGGCAGGTGTATATATCATATCAGAGGCCTACACATGAGGTCAAACACATATACTCTAAACCACAGATAAAAATGACAACACAGATATCAAACAAGGCTGACATAATATATACACAAAATAGCGGAAGCTAAAACTGAGTCTGTAACCCAAAACATATTACACACTCGATACACAATCATACGTCCTGTGAGAGCCAATATACATGGAAACAACTGAATATATATACAGACACGTGCCAAGCACGGAAATAAAATACATACAGCCAAGGAAAGGGATGCTGATAGCCTCTGGCACTCGCGGACGTAGCGCTGCTCCGCTACTGAAGGAATCCCTCGGAAAGCTCCAACTGCTGCTCCGGCTCTAGCTCAGGCTCAGTGGCAACTGGGGAAAAACATATGCGAGGGGTGAGCCACACGCTCAGTGAACAGCACAACCCATGCATCACAGACTATATTTACCACAATTCCATTATTTATCCAATCTCCAAGACATAACAACATAATCCAGTGGTTCGTACTTCGCCGAACCACCACACCCTCACCCTCACCCATCAATGGGTGACATAGGCTATTGGGACTGATAATCATCTATTCACAAATCCAGTAGGTCGCTCATCGCCAACCCACTACACCCACACCCTCACCCTACCACGGGTGACATAGGATTTTGGGACTGACTAGGCTGTTGGTCACCCTTGGTCCACCGATAGTCTCTCCCTCCACTCCGTAGGCCGCTTGGTCTCCACCCACAACTTCAGCACAGTCCGTCACAAATATCGAGAGGCGCCTACTGATGTGGGTCCTCCGAAGGACGGCCTTTCTAACGCTGGGGGTAGCCTCTATCGGATCCAACGCAGGGAACAGAACAGCCTATCCATACGCATATGATCCACTCGGATCCGCCGACAATACATCTCTACCACTCAAATGTCATGAACTCTTCAGAGTTCCTCCAGGGCGCATATCCAAGATGCGGGGAAATAAGTACAATCAAAAGCAATGTTGGAATATCATTGGGGGAAAGAAACTCGGGAGGGCGGCGTGAGTTCCCGATACAGGATACCCCGACAACCAAACAAGGAACACGGAGTACCCTAACACGGGTCCCACCGCTGTCCTCGCAAGGTCCCTCCCCTATAATATTCACTACTCATGCTAATAATTATACCAAACATACAACATTACATATAATATTATTGGGACTAGAAACCTTGGGAGAGCAGCATGAGGTCCCGATACAGGACATCCCGACAACCAAACAAGGAACACGGAGTACCCTAACACGGGTCTCACCGCTGTCCTCGCAAGGCTCCTCCCGATAATATTACCTAAGGCATGCGATTTAACATACACTAGTATTTAACTTAATAAACAAACTAGTAGGACGCATACATAGGTCGAGGTTTCCTAACATGAAACAGGAGACATGGTGCATGGCTCATACACATATCCTAAGGGTGCAAGTCCCTAACATGTAAAGTCTAGGGTAGCATGCACTCTACAATTAAATCATGCGAGCATGGATTACATATTATTGCAGGTTAATATACATCTACGGTGCCCCAGGAAAGGTCGGTATACACCCAAACCCGTATAACGCCTCTCTACTGGGTTGGATTGTCCCACTCACCAGTATCTGGGTCGTCGCGCGACCGCCCGTCTAGATCTGCAAGATAGACATTCAATATGGTGAGTTAAAATCCACAACTAAACTCCCAACACTCGGGCAAACGTGCATACGACCCGCACGCACGCTAGCCCGAGCATCCCGGCAAGCACCCGCACGGCCGGCAACCACCCGCACGGCCACCCGACCGCCCGGGCACACCGCCGCGCCTCGGCCCGCGCACTCCACGCACCGCCGCGCCTCGGCCCGCGCACTCCGCACGCCCCGCGCGCAGCGCCTCGCCCCGCGCGCACCACCTCGCTCCGCGCTCACCCCGCGCGCACCACCTGCCTCT
This sequence comes from Acorus gramineus, assembly GCA_030737835.1. Classification (NCBI taxonomy): domain Eukaryota; kingdom Viridiplantae; phylum Streptophyta; class Magnoliopsida; order Acorales; family Acoraceae; genus Acorus; species Acorus gramineus. Next base: position 16,277,761 of record CM060850.1, read on the forward strand.
ACCCGCAAGCACCACGCGCGCACCACCAGCTCCGCCCCGCAGCGGTGCCCAGCGCCCAGCGCCCCAGCGCCCTGCGCCCAGCGCCCTCGGCCAGCACCCGGTACCCGCGACCCAGCGCCCATCGCTCAGCGCCCAGCACCCGGGACCCTCACCCAGCGTCCACGCGCACGCACGCGCAACACGCGCCCAGCGCGCCTGGCAGCACGCGCCCAGCGCGCCTGCCAGCCTGCCCGCGCTGCTGCCCGCGTTGCCTGCCTGCGCGCGTCGCCGAGTGGCCCGAGCACCGCTCGCCTGCACGCCCGGGGCACTGCCCGCCTGATACCCGAGCGCCCCTGCCCTGCTCGCCTGCGCGCCCAGCCTAGCTAGCCTACCCGAATGCATCTCCCTGCACCCCCCGAGCGCACGCCCGCGCGCGCTCGGCAAACTGGTGCGCCTGCCGCCTGCCGCACGCCCGAGTGCCCTGCGCCCCATGCGCAGCACCCGCGCGCGCCCCGCCCTCACGGCCATCACCCCCAGCACCGCCGCCCAGCTCCAGCCGCTCGACCAGCACGCCCAGCGCCTGCAGCACCACCCGAGCGCACGCCGCGCGCACGCCTGCGCGCACGCACCCGCACGCCCGACCACCTGGTGCCCCACGCTGCTGCGCCTGCTGCCAGCGCTCCCGGGACACCCACCTCACCTACCCGAGCAGCCTAGCTCCCCTACCCGAGCACCCACTCACCACCACCAACCACCCACGGCCTCCGACCACCACCCCAGCCCTCCGACGGCCACCCACCGCCGCCGACCTCCACCCAACCTCATTTCCCACCTCCTAACATCCAACTAAACAAGAAAAGAGGGGAAAATAGGGCTTACCAAGGGAGGGAGCGAAGTCCGGACGCTCTCCGCGCGCCGAAACCTTTCTCAACGGCCCTCTCACGCCCCGATCTACCTCGGCCTTCGAAACGGCCCAAATCAGAGGACAAAGAGGGGAGGTCGGGGAGGCTAGGATCGCCAGAAACGGGATTTGAAGACACCGGTGTGTAGATCGGGACCCGGTCTACACTTCCCGTGCTTTGGGTTTTTAGTTTTGAGGGGTGTAGGGGGCTTGAAAGTGAGAAAAAGAGAGAGGGGAGAGAGAAAATCACTTTGGTAGGGATGATGAATAGTAACTCGGGATTTAGCTCTCACTTATATATAGTGCGCGACTTAAAAACCCAGATACGCCCCGGAACTGCGAAATTTTGGAAACGTTACCGGAATTCGATGAAATTTTCGTGAGAGGTCTAAAATGGCACCAGGACACCAAATATGCAGTTAGATTTCCAATCGGAGTCCTCTAACTCAGGACGATAGCTAACAGTCCAAAAATTAGCGGTTCCGATCGAAAAACCGAAAAAAACGAAAAACTGCCAGAACGCTCCAACGGTTACCAGCAGGCTAAAAGTGACACATATATAACAATGTGATTATCTAAAAATATATATAGATTTATTTAAATTTTATTAAACAAATTATAGTTTTATAGTCAAGGTGTTATGTTTTTTATTGCTAGTAATTTTGAGTTAAGAATGTATTATAGAATTTTTATTTGGTTTTTAAATTGTTTTCTCTAGTGATTTTGTAATTGAGTTAATGAAACTGCAATTTTTTTTTGTTCAGTCTCTGTAATGAAAAATGACTTAATTTTATACATCAATTGAGATTTGACGGATATTTTTTTTTTATAGATGAGGATGACATTTCAGAACATGAGGATGTTGAAAAATGACGGGGATATTTTTGTCTTAGAAAAGAACTAAATATGATTTTATAAAGTTTGTAGGGACTGAATCCAATTTAGTAAGTTTATGAGGACTTATTTCAATATACTCTTGACTGGGGGACTAAATTCGTTAACCATATATACTTTATGGGAATCTAGGATGATTTTTTTTTTAGAGGGACTTTTTGTGATTTCAAGAAGATTTCAGGGAGTTAAAAAAGATTTTTCTCTTTATAAAAATAACCATCAACATTGTTTTGACTGATTTGACAATGACACATCAGCATCACCATTCCCAATAGTTGTTCACATGCCATTAAGGCGTTTTTTTTTTTTTAGTTATTTTCTTTACTTTTTTTATATGTATCTTTAAATAATGCAACTTCTTTCACATAAATAGTTTTTTACGGAATTAGTACCATTTAAAATATATCATTGAAACGTTTAAAAGCATATCAATATTGAACATATTTAGTTTATGTTTAATAATGATTAATTTAAGATAATTAATTAATATATCTGTTATTAATATTAATTTGATTTAATTAATATATAATTAAATTTCTTTAGTGAAATATCTTTAGATAGTTTTTGGTAGATAATATTATTTTAAAATATCATGTTTGTTGTAAACTAAATAGAATATGATATATAAGAGTATATAAACAAAGCACACAAGCATATAGAAGAGAAGTAGAGAGAGATTCTTATTCACTATTTTGTTGGTTATGGAATACATGAGAAATCCCTCTATTTATAGGGTGCATAGAGGAATTTCAAAGGTGGGGAGTTACAAGTCTATAGAGATGAGGGGGTAGTTAGTGGGGTGATTAAGATAGGAGGGTTATGGAGTTGAATGAGGGGGTTATGGAGTTGAAGAGTGGGGGAGGTTATGGGTTAGAGAAGTGGTGGTTATCCACCACCATATTCACAACACTCCCCCTTGGATGACCACCACGCTAAGAAAATTGCCTCATTAAAACCTTGCTTGGAAAACCCAATGGGAAAAAACCAAAGCGAAGGAAAAAGAGTACAATGTAACTTAATCGTATAATAGTGTATGCGTTTGACACTGCCTCATTAAAACCTTGCCAGGAAAACCCAATGGGACAAAACCTAGGCGAAGGAAAAAGAGTACAGTTCGCAAAATGTCATCAAAATTACTCCCCCTCATAAGTACAAGATTTCAAGAATTTTGGTCGCAAACTCGTCGCATCCCGATTTCATACACCAGCTTCTTGAATGTTGATGTCGACAAAGCTTTAGTAAACAAATCTGCAAGATTGTCCTTTGACTGAATTTGTTGAACATCAATTTCATGTCTCTGTTGGAGCTCATGAGTGTAAAAGAATTTTGGAGAAATATGTTTCGTTCTATCACCCTTGATATATCCCCCTTTGATTTGAACAATGCATGCTGCATTGTCTTCATATATAGTTGTTGGAACATCTGTAATGAGAGATAGTCCGCATGCAGTACGAATATGATGAACCAAAGACCTTATCCACACGCATTCCCGGCTTGCTTCGTGGAGTGCAAGAATCTCAGAGTGGTTAGAAGACGTGGCGACCAAAGTCTGTTTCGTAGATCGCCAAGAGATTGCTGTGCCACCGCAAGTGAATACATAACCTGTTTGTGAGCGAGCCTTGTGAGGATCTGAAAGATATCCTGAATCTGCATAACCCTTTAGTTGTGCACCATTATTGGAATCCTTTGCATAGAATAAACCCATGTCTGACGTTCCACGAAGATAACGAAAAATGTGCTTCACACCATTCCAATGCCTTCGAGTTGGTGCAGAGCTAAATCTGGCCAATAAATTAACTGAAAATGCAATGTCAGGTCTAGTGCATTGAGCCAAATATAATAAGGCACCAATTGCACTAAGATATGGTACTTCAGGACCAAGAAGATTTTCAGTATCTTCTTTTGGACGAAAAGGGTCCTTCTTTGGGTCAAGTAACCTTACTACCATTGGAGTACTTAATGGATGACATTTGTCCATATTAAAACGCTTCAGGATTTTTTCAACATATGTTGTTTGATGAACAAGTATCCCATTTGAACTTTGCTCAATTTGCAAGCCGAGACAATATCTTGTTTTTCCAAGATCTTTCATTTCAAACTCTTTTTTTAGATATTCGGAAGCCTTTTCGAGCTCTTCAGGAGTCCCAATTAGATTAATATCATCAACATATACTGCAATAATGGTAAATCCGAGTTCCGTTTTCTTAATAAATATACAGGGGCATATTGGATCATTGACATATCCTTCTTTTATTAAGTACTCACTAAGACGGTTATACCACATTCGTCCAGATTGCTTTAACCCATACAAGGATCGTCTTAGCTTGATTGAGTACATGTTTCGTGGTTTTGCTTCAGGCAATTTTAGTCCTTCAGGAACTTTCATATAAATGTCGGTATCTAATTTTCCATATAAATATGCAGTAACCACATCCATTAGCTGTATGTCAAGTCCTTCTGAGACTACAAGACTAATTAAATACCGAAATGTGATTGTGTCCATCACAGGAGAATATGTCTCTTCAAAATCTATCCCAGGTCTCTGCAGGAAACCCTGTGCCACAAGACGAGCTTTGTATCTAACAATCTCATTTCTTTCATTTCGTTTTCT